>CM067374.1:12824631-13424631 GCA_034401795.1 Chaetoderma sp. LZ-2023a
CATCTCTCATACACATGATGGTAGTTGTCTATACAGGAATCATCCCTCATCCCTTATACACATTTTGGTAGCTGTTTATACAGAATCATCCCTCATACACATGATGGTAGCTGTTTATACAGAATCACCCCTCATCCCTCATACACATGTTGGTAGCTGTTTATACAGAATCATCCCTCATACACATGATGGTAGCTGTCTATACAGAATCACCCCTCACCCCTCATACACATGATGGTAGTTGTTTACCCTCATCCCACATACACATGTTGGAAGCTGTTTACCGTCATCCCTCATACACATGTTGGTAGCTGTCTATACAGAATCATCCCTCACCCCTCATACACATGTTGGTAGCTGTTTATACAGAATCATCCCTCATCCCTCATACACATGATGGTAGCTGTCTATACAGAATCATCCCTCACCCCTCATACACATGATGGTAGCTGTTTATACAGAATCATCCCTCACCCCTCATACACATGTTGGTAGCTGTTTACCCTCATCCCTCATACACATGTTGGTAGCCGTTTACACTCACCCCTCATACACATGTTGGTAGCTGTTTATACAGAATCATCCCTCATGCACATGTTGGTAGCTGTTTACCCTCACCCCTCATACACATGTTGGTAGCTGTTTATACAGAATCATCCCTCATACACATGTTGGTAGCTGTTTACCCTCATCCCTCATACACATGTTGGTAGCTGTTTATACAGAATCATTCCTCATACACATTTTGGTAGCTGTTTACCCTCATCCCTCATACACATGTTGGTAGCTGTTTACCCTCACCCCTCATACACATGTTGGTAGCTGTTTACTCTCATACATATGTTGGTAGCGGTTTACCTTCATCCCTCATACACGTGTTGGTAGTTGTTTATACAGAATCATCCCTCATACACATGTTAGTAGCTGCTTACCCTCATCCCACATACACATGTTAGTAGCTGTTTATATGGAATCATCCCTCACCCCTCATACATATGATGATACCTTTTTATACAGAATCATCCCTCATACACATGTTGGTAGCTCTTTACCCTCGCCCCTCATACACATGTTGGTAGAGGTTTATACAGAATCATCCCTCATACACATGATGGTAGCTGTTTATACAGAATCATCCCTCATACACATGTTGGTAGCTGTTTATACAGAATCATCCCTCATCGCTCATACACATGATGGTAGCTGCTTATACAGAATCATCCCTCACCCCTCATACACATCTCCGTAGCTGTTTACCCTCATCCCTCATACACATGTTGGTAGCTGTTTACCCTCATCCCTCATACACATGATGGTAGCTGTTTACCCTCATCCCTCATACACATGTTAGTAGCTGTTTACCCTCATCTCTCATGCACATGATGGTAGTTGTCTATACAGGAATCATCCCTCATCCCTCATACACATTTTGGTAGCTGTTTATACAGAATCATCCCTCATACACATGATGGTAGCTGTTTATACAGAATCACCCCTCATCCCTCATACACATGTTGGTAGCTGTTTATACAGAATCATCCCTCATACACATGATGGTAGCTGTCTATACAGAATCATCCCTCACCCCTCATACACATGATGGTAGCTATTTATACAGAATCATCCCTCACCCCTCATACACATGATGGTAGTTGTTTACCCTCATCCCACATACACATGTTGGTAGCTGTTTACCGTCATCCCTCATACACATGATGGTAGCTGTCTATACAGAATCATCCCTCACCCCTCATACACATGTTGGTAGCTGTTTATACAGAATCATCCCTCATCCCTCATACACATGAAGGTTGCTGTCTATACAGAATCATCCCTCACCCCTCATACACATGATGGTAGCTGTTTATACAGAATCATCCCTCACCCCTCATACACATGTTGCTAGCTGTTTACCCTCATCCCTCATACACATGTTGGTAGCCGTTTACCCTCACCCCTCATACACATGTTGGTAGCTGTTTATACAGAATCATCCCTCATACACATGATGGTAACTGTCTATACAGAATTATCCCTCATCGCTCATACACATGTTGCTAGCTGTTTACCCTCATCCCTCATACACATGTTGGTAGCCGTTTACCCTCACCCCTCATACACATGTTGGTAGAGGTTTATACAGAATCATCCCTCATACACATGATGGTAGCTGTTTATACAGAATCATCCCTCATACACATGTTGGTAGCTGTTTATACAGAATCATCCCTCATCGCTCATACACATGATGGTAGCTGCTTATACAGAATCATCCCTCACCCCTCATACACATCTCCGTAGCTGTTTACCCTCATCCCTCATACACATGTTGGTAGCTGTTTACCCTCATCCCTCATACACATGATGGTAGCTGTTTACCCTCATCCCTCATACACATGTTAGTAGCTGTTTACCCTCATCTCTCATGCACATGATGGTAGTTGTCTATACAGGAATCATCCCTCATCCCTCATACACATTTTGGTAGCTGTTTATACAGAATCATCCCTCATACACATGATGGTAGCTGTTTATACAGAATCACCCCTCATCCCTCATACACATGTTGGTAGCTGTTTATACAGAATCATCCCTCATACACATGATGGTAGCTGTCTATACAGAATCATCCCTCATCCCTCATACACATGTTGGTACCTGTTTATGCAGAATCATCTCTCATCTCTCATAGACATGATGGTAGCTGTTTATACAGAATCATCCCTCATCCTTCATACACATGTTGGTAGCTGTTTATACGGAATCATTCCTCTCCCCTCATACACATGATGGTAGCTGTTTATACAGAATCATCCCTCACCCCTCATACACATGTTGGTAGCTGTGTATACAGAATCATCCCTCATACACATGTTGGTAGCTGTTTACCCTCATCACTCATATCCCTCATACACATGTTGGTAGCTGTTTACCCTCATACAAATGTTGGTAGCTGTTTACCCTCATCCTTCAAACACATGTTGGTAGCTGTTTATACAGAATTATCCCTCATACACATGTTGGTAGCTGTTTACCCTCATCCTTCATACACATGTTCGTAGCTGTTTATATGGAATCATCCCTCACCCCTCATACACATGATGGTACCTGTTTATACAGAATCATCCCTCATCTCTCATACACATCTTGGTAGCTGTTTACCCTCACCCCTCATACACATGTTGTAGCTGTTTATAAAGAATCATGCCTCACGCCTCATACACATGTTGGTAGCTGTTTATACAGAATCATCCCTCATCCCTCATACACATGTTGGTAGGTGTTTATACACAATCATCCCTCATATACATCTTGGTAGCTGTTTACCCTCATCCCTCATACACATGTTCGTAGCTGTTCTATGGGATCATCCCTCACCCCCCATACACATGATGGTACCTGTTTATACAGAATCATCCCTCATCTCTCATACACATGTTGGTAGCTGTTTACCCTCACCCCTCATACACATGTTGTAGCTGTTTATAAAGAATCATTCCCCACGCCTCATACACATGTTGGTAGCTGTTTATACAAAATCATCCCTCATACACATGTTGGTAGGTGTTTATACAGAATCATCCCTCATACACATGATGGTAGCTGTTTATACAGAATCACCCCTCATCCCTCATACACATGTTGGTAGCTGTTTATACAGAATCATCCCTCATACACATGATGGTAGCTGTCTATACAGAATCATCCCGCATCCCTCATACACATGTTGGTAGCTATTTATACAGAATCACCCCTCACCCCTCATACACATGATGGTAGTTGTTTACCCTCATCCCACATACACATGTTGGAAGCTGTTTACCGTCATCCCTCATACACATGATGGTAGCTGTCTATACAGAATCATCCCTCACCCCTAATACACATGTTGGTAGCTGTTTATACAGAATCATCCCTCATCCCTCATACACATGATGGTAGCTGTCTATACAGAATCATCCCTCACCCCTCATACACATGATGGTAGCTGTTTATACAGAATCATCCCTCACCCCTCATAGACATGTTGGTAGCTGTTTACCCTCATCCCTCATACACATGTTGGTAGCCGTTTACCCTCACCCCTCATACACATGTTGGTAGCTGTTTATACAGAATCATCCCTCATGCACATGTTGGTAGCTGTTTACCCTCACCCCTCATACACATGTTGGTAGCTGTTTATACAGAAGCATCCCTCATACACATGTTGGTAGCTGTTTACCCTCATCCCTCATACACATGTTGGTAGCTGTTTATACAGAATCATTCCTCATACACATTTTGGTAGCTGTTTACCCTCATCCCTCATACACATGTTGGTAGCTGTTTACCCTCAGCCCTCATACACATGTTAGTAGCTGTTTACTCTCATACATATGTTGGTAGCTGTTTACCTTCATCCCTCATACACGTGTTGGTAGCTGTTTATACAGAATCATCCCTCATACACATGCTAGTAGCTGCTTACCCTCATCCCACATACACATGTTAGTAGCTGTTTATATGGAATCATCCCTCACCCCTCATACATATGATGATACCTTTTTATACAGAATCATCCCTCATACACATGTTGGTAGCTCTTTACCCTCACCCCTCATACACATGTTGGTAGATGTTTATATAGAATCATCCCTCATACACATGATGGTAGCTGTTTATACAGAATCATCCCTCATACACATGTTGGTAGCTGTTTATACAGAATCATCCCTCATCGCTCATACACATGATGGTAGCTGCTTATACAGAATCATCCCTCACCCTTCATACACATCTCCGTAGCTGTTTACCCTCATCCCTCATACACATGATGGTAGCTGTTTACCCTCATCCCTCATACACATGTTAGTAGCTGTTTACCCTCATCTCTCATGCACATGATGGTAGTTGTCTATACAGGAATCATCCCTCATCCCTCATACACATTTTGGTAGCTGTTTATACAGAATCACCCCTCATCCCTCATACACATGTTGGTAGCTGTTTATACAGAATCATCCCTCATACACATGATGGTAGCTGTCTATACAGAATCATCCCTCATCCCTCATACACATGTTGGTAGCTATTTATACAGAATCATCCCTCACCCCTCATACACATGATGGTAGTTGTTTACCCTCATCCCACATACACATGTTGGTAGCTGTTTACCGTCATCCCTCATACACATGATGGTAGCTGTCTATACAGAATCATCCCTCACCCCTCATACACATGATGGTAGCTGTTTATACAGAATCATACCTCACCCCTCATACACATGTTGGTAGCTGTTTACCCTCATCCCTCATACACATGTTGGTAGCCGTTTACCCTCACCCCTCATACACATGTTGGTAGCTGTTTATACAGAATCATCCCTCTCCCCTCATACACATGTTGGTAGCTGTTTATGCAGAATCATCTCTCATCTCTCATAGACATGATGGTAGCTGTTTATACAGAATCATCCCTCATCCCTCATACACATGTTGGTAGCTGTTTATACGGAATCATTCCTCACCCCTCATACACATGATGGTAGCTGTTTATTCAGAATCATCCCTCACCCCTCATACACATGTTGGTAGCTGTGTATACAGAATCATCCCTCATACACATGTTGGTAGCTGTTTACCCTCATCACTCATATCCCTCATACACATGTTGGTAGCTGTTTACCCTCATACAAATGTTGGTAGCTGTTTACCCTCATCCCTCAAACACATGTTGGTAGCTGTTTATACAGAATTATCCCTCATACACATGTTGGTAGCTGTTTACCCTCATCCTTCATACACATGTTCGTAGCTGTTTATATGGAATCATCCCTCACCCCTCATACACATGATGGTACCTGTTTATACAGAATCATCCCTCATCTCTCATACACATCTTAGTAGCTGTTTACCCTCACCCCTCATACACATGTTGTAACTGTTTATAAAGAATCATGCCTCACGCCTCATACACATGTTGGTAGCTGTTTATACAGAATCATCCCTCATACACATGTTGGTAGGTGTTTATACAGAATCATCCCTCATACACATCTTGGTAGCTGTTTACCCTCATCCCTCATACACATGTTGTAGCTGTTTATAAAGAATCATTCCCCACGCCTCATACACATGTTGGTAGCTGTTTATACAAAATCATCCCTCATACACATGTTGGTAGGTGTTTATACAGAATCATCCCTCATACACATCTTAGTAGCTGTTTACCCTCATCCCTCATACACATCTTGGTAGCTGTTTACCCTCTTCCCTCATACACATGATGGTAGCTGTTTATACAGAATCATCCATCGTCCCTCAAACACATGTTGGTAGCTGTTTATACAGAATCATCCCTCACCCCTCATACACATGATGGTAGCTGTTTAGACAGAATCATCCCTCAACCATCATACATATGTTGGTAGTTTTTTATACAGAATCATCCTTCATACACATAGTGGTAGCTGTTTATACAGAATCATCCCTCATACACATGTTGGTAGCTGTTTATACAGAATCATCCCTCAGCCCTCATACATGTTGGTAGCTGTTAACCCTCATCCCCCATACACATGTTGGTAGCAGTTTATACAGAATCATCCCTCACCCCTCATACACATGATGGTAGCCGTTTATACAGAATCATCCCTCACCCCTCATACACATGTTGATAGCTGTTTACTATCATCCCTCATACACATGTTAGCAGCTGTTTACCCTCATACACATGTTCGTATCTGTTTATATAGAATCCTCCGTCACCCCCCATACACATGATGGTAGCTGTTTATACAGAATCATCGCTCATACACATATTGGTAGCTGTTTATACAGATTCATCCCTCATACACATAATGGGAGCTGTTTATACAGAATCATCCCTCATCCCTCATACACATGTTGGTAGCTGTTTATACGGAATCATCCCTCACACACACATATTGGTAGCTGTTTATACATAATCATCCCTCATACACATATTGGTAGTTGTTTATACAGAGTCATCCCTCACCCCTCATACACATGATGGTAGCTGTTTACACAGAATCATCCCTCATACACATGTTGGTAGCTGTTTATACGGAATCATCCCTCACGCACACATATTGGTAGCTGTTTATACAGAATCATCCCTCATACACATATTGGTAGTTGTTTATACAGAATCATCGCTCACCCCTCATACACATGATGGTAGCTGTTTATACAGAATCATCCCTCACCCCTCATACACATGTTGGTAGCTGTGTATACAGAATCATCCCTCACCCCCCCCCCCCATACATATGATGGTAGTTGTGTATCCTCATCCCTCAAACACATGTTGGTAGCTGTTTACCCTCATCCCTCATACACATAATGGTAGCTGTCTATACAGAATCATCCCTCATCCCTCATACACATGTTGGTAGCTGTTTATACAGAATCATCCCTCATCTCTCGTACACATGATGGTAGCTGTTTATACAGAATCATCCATCGTCCCTCAAACACATGTTGGTAGCTGTTTATACAGAATCATCCCTCACCCCTCATACACATGATGGTAGCTGTTTAGACAGAATCATCCCTCAACCATCATACATATGTTGGTAGTTTTTTTATACAGAATCATCCTTCATACACATAATGGTAGCTGTTTATACAGAATCATCCCTCATCCCTCATACACATGTTGGTAGCTGTTTATACAGAATCATCCCTCAGCCCTCATACATGTTGGTAGCTGTTAACCCTCATCCCCCATACACATGTTGGTAGCAGTTTATACAGAATCATCCCTCACCCCTCATACACATGATGGTAGCCGTTTATACAGAATCATCCCTCACCCCTCATACACATGTTGGTAGCTGTTTATACAGAATCATCCCTCATCCCTCATACACATGTTGGTAGCTGTTTATACGGAATCATCCCTCACACACACATATTGGTAGCTGTTTATACATAATCATCCCTCATACACATATTGGTAGTTGTTTATACAGAGTCATCCCTCACCCCTCATACACATGATGGTAGCTGTTTACACAGAATCATCCCTCATACACATGTTGGTAGCTGTTTATACGGAATCATCCCTCACACACACATATTGGTAGCTGTTTATACAGAATCATCCCTCATACACATATTGGTAGTTGTTTATACAGAATCATCGCTCACCCCTCATACACATGATGGTAGCTGTTTATACAGAATCATCCCTCACCCCTCATACACATGTTGGTAGCTGTGTATACAGAATCATCCCTCACCCCCCCCCCCCATACATATGATGGTAGGTGTGTATCCTCATCCCTCAAACACATGTTGGTAGCTGTTTACCCTCATCCCTCATACACATGATGGTAGCTGTCTATACAGAATCATCCCTCATCCCTCATACACATGTTGGTAGCTGTTTATACAGAATCATCGCTCATACACATATTGGTAGCTGTTTATACAGATTCATCCCTCATACACATGTTGGTAGCTGTTTATACAGAATCATCCCTCATCGCTCATACACATGTTGGTAGCTGTTTATACAGAATCATCCCTCACCCCTCATACACATCTCCGTAGCTGTTTATACCCTCATCCCTCATACACATGTTGGTAGCTGTTTACCCTCATCCCTCATACACATGATGGTAGCTGTTTACCCTCATCCCTCATACACATGTTAGTAGCTGTTTACCCTCATCTCTCATGCACATGATGGTAGTTGTCTATACAGGAATCATCCCTCATCCCTCATACACATTTTGGTAGCTGTTTATACAGAATCATCCCTCATACACATGATGGTAGCTGTTTATACAGAATCACCCCTCATCCCTCATACACATGTTGGTAGCTGTTTATACAGAATCATCCCTCATACACATGATGGTAGCTGTTTATACAGAATCATCCCTCATCCCTCATACACATGTTGGTAGCTATTTATACAGAATCATCCCTCACCCCTCATACACATGATGGTAGTTGTTTACCCTCATCCCACATACACATGTTGGTAGCTGTTTACCGTCATCCCTCATACACATGATGGTAGCTGTCTATACAGAATCATCCCTCACCCCTCATACACATGTTGGTAGCAGTTTATACAGAATCATCCCTCACCCCTCATACACATGATGGTAGCCGTTTATACAGAATCATCCCTCACCCCTCATACACATGTTGATAGCTGTTTACTATCATCCCTCATACACATGTTAGCAGCTGTTTACCCTCATACACATGTTCGTATCTGTTTATATAGAATCCTCCGTCACCCCCCATACACATGATGGTAGCTGTTTATACAGAATCATCGCTCATACACATATTGGTAGCTGTTTATACAGATTCATCCCTCATACACATAATGGGAGCTGTTTATACAGAATCATCCCTCATCCCTCATACACATGTTGGTAGCTGTTTATACGGAATCATCCCTCACACACACATATTGGTAGCTGTTTATACATAATCATCCCTCATACACATATTGGTAGTTGTTTATACAGAGTCATCCCTCACCCCTCATACACATGATGGTAGCTGTTTACACAGAATCATCCCTCATACACATGTTGGTAGCTGTTTATACGGAATCATCCCTCACACACACATATTGGTAGCTGTTTATACAGAATCATCCCTCATACACATATTGGTAGTTGTTTATACAGAATCATCGCTCACCCCTCATACACATGATGGTAGCTGTTTATACAGAATCATCCCTCACCCCTCATACACATGTTGGTAGCTGTGTATACAGAATCATCCCTCACCCCCCCCCCCCATACATATGATGGTAGGTGTGTATCCTCATCCCTCAAACACATGTTGGTAGCTGTTTACCCTCATCCCTCATACACATGATGGTAGCTGTCTATACAGAATCATCCCTCATCCCTCATACACATGTTGGTAGCTGTTTATACAGAATCATCCCTCATCTCTCGTACACATGATGGTAGCTGTTTATACAGAATCATCCATCGTCCCTCAAACACATGTTGGTAGCTGTTTATACAGAATCATCCCTCACCCCTCATACACATGATGGTAGCTGTTTAGACATAATCATCCCTCAACCATCATACATATGTTGGTAGTTTTTTTATACAGAATCATCCTTCATACACATAATGGTAGCTGTTTATACAGAATCATCCCTCATCCCTCATACACATGTTGGTAGCTGTTTATACAGAATCATCCCTCTCCCCTCATACACATGTTGGTAGCTGTTTATGCAGAATCATCTCTCATCTCTCATAGACATGATGGTAGCTGTTTATACAGAATCATCCCTCATCCCTCATACACATGTTGGTAGCTGTTTATACGGAATCATTCCTCACCCCTCATACACATGATGGTAGCTGTTTATACAGAATCATCCCTCACCCCTCATACACATGATGGTAGCTGTTTAGACAGAATCATCCCTCAACCATCATACATATGTTGGTAGTTTTTTATACAGAATCATCCTTCATACACATAGTGGTAGCTGTTTATACAGAATCATCCCTCATACACATGTTGGTAGCTGTTTATACAGAATCATCCCTCAGCCCTCATACATGTTGGTAGCTGTTAACCCTCATCCCCCATACACATGTTGGTAGCAGTTTATACAGAATCATCCCTCACCCCTCATACACATGATGGTAGCCGTTTATACAGAATCATCCCTCACCCCTCATACACATGTTGATAGCTGTTTACTATCATCTCTCATACACATGTTGGCAGCTGTTTACCCTCATACACATGTTCGTATCTGTTTATATAGAATCCTCCGTCACCCCCCATACACATGATGGTAGCTGTTTATACAGAATCATCGCTCATACACATATTGGTAGCTGTTTATACAGATTCATCCCTCATACACATAATGGGAGCTGTTTATACAGAATCATCCCTCATCCCTCATACACATGTTGGTAGCTGTTTATACGGAATCATCCCTCACACACACATATTGGTAGCTGTTTATACATAATCATCCCTCATACACATATTGGTAGTTGTTTATACAGAGTCATCCCTCACCCCTCATACACATGATGGTAGCTGTTTACACAGAATCATCCCTCATACACATGTTGGTAGCTGTTTATACGGAATCATCCCTCACACACACATATTGGTAGCTGTTTATACAGAATCATCCCTCATACACATATTGGTAGTTGTTTATACAGAATCATCGCTCACCCCTCATACACATGATGGTAGCTGTTTATACAGAATCATCCCTCACCCCTCATACACATGTTGGTAGCTGTGTATACAGAATCATCCCTCACCCCCCCCCCCATACATATGATGGTAGTTGTGTATCCTCATCCCTCAAACACATGTTGGTAGCTGTTTACCCTCATCCCTCATACACATGATGGTAGCTGTCTATACAGAATCATCCCTCATACACATGTTGGTAGCTGTTTATACAGAATCATCCCTCATCTCTCGTACACATGATGGTAGCTGTTTATACAGAATCATCCATCGTCCCTCAAACACATGTTGGTAGCTGTTTATACAGAATCATCCCTCACCCCTCATACACATGATGGTAGCTGTTTAGACAGAATCATCCCTCAACCATCATACATATGTTGGTAGTTTTTTATACAGAATCATCCTTCATACACATAGTGGTAGCTGTTTATACAGAATCATCCCTCATACACATGTTGGTAGCTGTTTATACAGAATCATCCCTCAGCCCTCATACATGTTGGTAGCTGTTAACCCTCATCCCCCATACACATGTTGGTAGCAGTTTATACAGAATCATCCCTCACCCCTCATACACATGATGGTAGCCGTTTATACAGAATCATCCCTCACCCCTCATACACATGTTGATAGCTGTTTACTATCATCCCTCATACACATGTTAGCAGCTGTTTACCCTCATACACATGTTCGTATCTGTTTATATAGAATCCTCCGTCACCCCCCCATACACATGATGGTAGCTGTTTATACAGAATCATCGCTCATACACATATTGGTAGCTGTTTATACAGATTCATCCCTCATACACATAATGGGAGCTGTTTATACAGAATCATCCCTCATCCCTCATACACATGTTGGTAGCTGTTTATACGGAATCATCCCTCACACACACATATTGGTAGCTGTTTATACATAATCATCCCTCATACACATATTGGTAGTTGTTTATACAGAGTCATCCCTCACCCCTCATACACATGATGGTAGCTGTTTACACAGAATCATCCCTCATACACATGTTGGTAGCTGTTTATACGGAATCATCCCTCACACACACATATTGGTAGCTGTTTATACAGAATCATCCCTCATACACATATTGGTAGTTGTTTATACAGAATCATCGCTCACCCCTCATACACATGATGGTAGCTGTTTATACAGAATCATCCCTCACCCCTCATACACATGTTGGTAGCTGTGTATACAGAATCATCCCTCACCCCCCCCCCATACATATGATGGTAGGTGTGTATCCTCATCCCTCAAACACATGTTGGTAGCTGTTTACCCTCATCCCTCATACACATGATGGTAGCTGTCTATACAGAATCATCCCTCATCCCTCATACACATGTTGGTAGCTGTTTATACAGAATCATCCCTCATACACATGATGGTAGCTGTTTATACAGAATCATCCCTCATACACATGTTGGTAGCTGTTTATACAGAATCATCCCTCATCGCTCATACACATGTTGGTAGCTGTTTATACAGAATCATCCCTCACCCCTCATACACATCTCCGTAGCTGTTTACCCTCATCCCTCATACACATGTTGGTAGCTGTTTACCCTCATCCCTCATACACATGATGGTAGCTGTTTACCCTCATCCCTCATACACATGTTAGTAGCTGTTTACCCTCATCTCTCATGCACATGATGGTAGTTGTCTATACAGGACTCATCCCTCATCCCTCATACACATTTTGGTAGCTGTTTATACAGAATCATCCCTCATACACATGATGGTAGCTGTTTATACAGAATCACCCCTCATCCCTCATACACATGTTGGTAGCTGTTTATACAGAATCATCCCTCATACACATGATGGTAGCTGTCTATACAGAATCATCCCTCATCCCTCATACACATGTTGGTAGCTGTTTATACAGAATCATCCCTCACCCCTCATACACATGATGGTAGTTGTTTACCCTCATCCCACATACACATGTTGGTAGCTGTTTACCGTCATCCCTCATACACATGATGGTAGCTGTCTATACAGAATCATCCCTCACCCCTCATACACATGTTGGTAGCAGTTTATACAGAATCATCCCTCACCCCTCATACACATGATGGTAGCCGTTTATACAGAATCATCCCTCACCCCTCATACACATGTTGATAGCTGTTTACTATCATCCCTCATACACATGTTAGCAGCTGTTTACCCTCATACACATGTTCGTATCTGTTTATATAGAATCCTCCGTCACCCCCCATACACATGATGGTAGCTGTTTATACAGAATCATCGCTCATACACATATTGGTAGCTGTTTATACAGATTCATCCCTCATACACATAATGGGAGCTGTTTATACAGAATCATCCCTCATCCCTCATACACATGTTGGTAGCTGTTTATACGGAATCATCCCTCACACACACATATTGGTAGCTGTTTATACATAATCATCCCTCATACACATATTGGTAGTTGTTTATACAGAGTCATCCCTCACCCCTCATACACATGATGGTAGCTGTTTACACAGAATCATCCCTCATACACATGTTGGTAGCTGTTTATACGGAATCATCCCTCACACACACATATTGGTAGCTGTTTATACAGAATCATCCCTCATACACATATTGGTAGTTGTTTATACAGAATCATCGCTCACCCCTCATACACATGATGGTAGCTGTTTATACAGAATCATCCCTCACCCCTCATACACATGTTGGTAGCTGTGTATACAGAATCATCCCTCACCCCCCCCCCCCCATACATATGATGGTAGTTGTGTATCCTCATCCCTCAAACACATGTTGGTAGCTGTTTACCCTCATCCCTCATACACATGATGGTAGCTGTCTATACAGAATCATCCCTCATCCCTCATACACATGTTGGTAGCTGTTTATACAGAATCATCCCTCATCTCTCGTACACATGATGGTAGCTGTTTATACAGAATCATCCATCGTCCCTCAAACACATGTTGGTAGCTGTTTATACAGAATCATACCTCACCCCTCATACACATGATGGTAGCTGTTTAGACATAATCATCCCTCAACCATCATACATATGTTGGTAGTTTTTTTATACAGAATCATCCTTCATACACATAATGGTAGCTGTTTATACAGAATCATCCCTCATCCCTCATACACATGTTGGTAGCTGTTTATACAGAATCATCCCTCTCCCCTCATACACATGTTGGTAGCTGTTTATGCAGAATCATCTCTCATCTCTCATAGACATGATGGTAGCTGTTTATACAGAATCATCCCTCATCCCTCATACACATGTTGGTAGCTGTTTATACGGAATCATTCCTCACCCCTCATACACATGATGGTAGCTGTTTATACAGAATCATCCCTCACCCCTCATACACATGTTGGTAGCTGTGTATACAGAATCATCCCTCATACACATGTTGGTAGCTGTTTACCCTCAGCCCTCATACACATGTTAGTAGCTGTTTACTCTCATACATATGTTGGTAGCTGTTTACCTTCATCCCTCATACACGTGTTGGTAGCTGTTTATACAGAATCATCCCTCATACACATGTTAGTAGCTGCTTACCCTCATCCCACATACACATGTTAGTAGCTGTTTATATGGAATCATCCCTCACCCCTCATACATATGATGATACCTTTTTATACAGAATCATCCCTCATACACATGTTGGTAGCTCTTTACCCTCACCCCTCATACACATGTTGGTAGATGTTTATATAGAATCATCCCTCATACACATGATGGTAGCTGTTTATACAGAATCATCCCTCATACACATGTTGGTAGCTGTTTATACAGAATCATCCCTCATCGCTCATACACATGATGGTAGCTGCTTATACAGAATCATCCCTCACCCCTCATACACATCTCCGTAGCTGTTTACCCTCATCCCTCATACACATGTTGGTAGCTGTTTACCCTCATCCCTCATACACATGATGGTAGCTGTTTACCCTCATCCCTCATACACATGTTAGTAGCTGTTTACCCTCATCTCTCATGCACATGATGGTAGTTGTCTATACAGGAATCATCCCTCATCCCTCATACACATTTTGGTAGCTGTTTATACAGAATCATCCCTCATACACATGATGGTAGCTGTTTATACAGAATCACCCCTCATCCCTCATACACATGTTGGTAGCTGTTTATACAGAATCATCCCTCATACACATGATGGTAGCTGTCTATACAGAATCATCCCTCATCCCTCATACACATGTTGGTAGCTATTTATACAGAATCATCCCTCACCCCTCATACACATGATGGTAGTTGTTTACCCTCATCCCACATACACATGTTGGTAGCTGTTTACCGTCATCCCTCATACACATGATGGTAGCTGTCTATACAGAATCATCCCTCACCCCTCATACACATGTTGGTAGCTGTTTATACAGAATCATCCCTCATCCCTCATACACATGATGGTAGCTGTCTATACAGAATCATCCCTCACCCCTCATACACATGATGGTAGCTGTTTATACAGAATCATCCCTCACCCCTCATACACATGTTGGTAGCTGTTTACCCTCATCCCTCATACACATGTTGGTAGCCGTTTACCCTCACCCCTCATACACATGTTGGTAGCTGTTTATACAGAATCATCCCTCATGCACATGTTGGTAGCTGTTTACCCTCACCCCTCATACACATGTTGGTAGCTGTTTATACAGAAGCATCCCTCATACACATGTTGGTAGCTGTTTACCCTCATCCCTCATACACATGTTGGTAGCTGTTTATACAGAATCATTCCTCATACACATTTTGGTAGCTGTTTACCCTCATCCCTCATACACATGTTGGTAGCTGTTTACCCTCAGCCCTCATACACATGTTAGTAGCTGTTTACTCTCATACATATGTTGGTAGCTGTTTACCTTCATCCCTCATACACGTGTTGGTAGCTGTTTATACAGAATCATCCCTCATACACATGCTAGTAGCTGCTTACCCTCATCCCACATACACATGTTAGTAGCTGTTTATATGGAATCATCCCTCACCCCTCATACATATCATGATACCTTTTTATACAGAATCATCCCTCATACACATGTTGGTAGCTCTTTACCCTCACCCCTCATACACATGTTGGTAGATGTTTATATAGAATCATCCCTCATACACATGATGGTAGCTGTTTATACAGAATCATCCCTCATACACATGTTGGTAGCTGTTTATACAGAATCATCCCTCATCGCTCATACACATGATGGTAGCTGCTTATACAGAATCATCCCTCACCCCTCATACACATCTCCGTAGCTGTTTACCCTCATCCCTCATACACATGATGGTAGCTGTTTACCCTCATCCCTCATACACATGTTAGTAGCTGTTTACCCTCATCTCTCATGCACATGATGGTAGTTGTCTATACAGGAATCATCCCTCATCCCTCATACACATTTTGGTAGCTGTTTATACAGAATCACCCCTCATCCCTCATACACATGTTGGTAGCTGTTTATACAGAATCATCCCTCATACACATGATGGTAGCTGTCTATACAGAATCATCCCTCATCCCTCATACACATGTTGGTAGCTATTTATACAGAATCATCCCTCACCCCTCATACACATGATGGTAGTTGTTTACCCTCATCCCACATACACATGTTGGTAGCTGTTTACCGTCATCCCTCATACACATGATGGTAGCTGTCTATACAGAATCATCCCTCACCCCTCATACACATGTTGGTAGCTGTTTACCCTCATCCCTCATACACATGTTGGTAGCCGTTTACCCTCACCCCTCATACACATGTTGGTAGCTGTTTATACAGAATCATCCCTCATGCACATGTTGGTAGCTGTTTACCCTCACCCCTCATACACATGTTGGTAGCTGTTTATACAGAATCATCCCTCATACACATGTTGGTAGCTGTTTACCCTCATCCCTCATACACATGTTGGTAGCTGTTTATACAGAATCATTCCTCATACACATCTTGGTAGCTGTTTACCCTCATCCCTTATACACATGTTGGTAGCTGTTTACCCTCAGCCCTCATACACATGTTGGTAGCTGTTTACTCTCATACATATGTTGGTAGCTGTTTACCTTCATCCCTCATACACGTGTTGGTAGCTGTTTATACAGAATCATCCCTCATACACATGTTAGTAGCTGCTTACCCTCATCCCACATACACATGTTAGTAGCTGTTTATATGGAATCATCCCTCACCCCTCATACATATGATGATACCTTTTTATACAGAATTATCCCTCATACACATGTTGGTAGCTCTTTACCCTCACCCCTCATACACATGTTGGTAGATGTTTATACAGAATCATCGCTCATACACATGATGGTAGCTGTTTATACAGAATCATCCCTCATACACATGTTGGTAGCTGTTTATACAGAATCATCCCTCATCGCTCATACACATGATGGTAGCTGCTTATACAGAATCATCCTTCACCCCTCATACACATCTCCGTAGCTGTTTACCCTCATCCCTCATACACATGTTGGTAGCTGTTTACCCTCATCCCTCATACACATGATGGTAGCTGTTTACCCTCATCCCTCATACACATGTTAGTAGCTGTTTACCCTCATCTCTCATGCACATGATGGTAGTTGTCTATACAGGAATCATCCCTCATCCCTCATACACATTTTGGTAGCTGTTTATACAGAATCATCCCTCATACACATGATGGTAGCTGTTTATACAGAATCACCCCTCATCCCTCATACACATGTTGGTAGCTGTTTATACAGAATCATCCCTCATACACATGATGGTAGCTGTCTATACAGAATCATCCCTCATCCCTCATACACATGTTGGTAGCTATTTATACAGAATCATCCCTCACCCCTCATACACATGATGGTAGTTGTTTACCCTCATCCCACATACACATGTTGGTAGCTGTTTACCGTCATCCCTCATACACATGATGGTAGCTGTCTATACAGAATCATCCCTCACCCCTCATACACATGTTGGTAGCTGTTTATACAGAATCATCCCTCATCCCTCAGACACATGATGGTAGCTGTCTATACAGAATCATCCCTCACCCCTCATACACATGATGGTAGCTGTTTATACAGAATCATCCCTCACCCCTCATACACATGTTGGTAGCTGTTTACCCTCATCCCTCATACACATGTTGGTAGCCGTTTACCCTCACCCCTCATACACATGTTGGTAGCTGTTTATACAGAATCATCCCTCTCCCCTCATACACATGTTGGTAGCTGTTTATGCAGAATCATCTCTCATCTCTCATAGACATGATGGTAGCTGTTTATACAGAATCATCCCTCATCCCTCATACACATGTTGGTAGCTGTTTATACGGAATCATTCCTCACCCCTCATACACATGATGGTAGCTGTTTATTCAGAATCATCCCTCACCCCTCATACACATGTTGGTAGCTGTGTATACAGAATCATCCCTCATACACATGTTGGTAGCTGTTTACCCTCATCACTCATATCCCTCATACACATGTTGGTAGCTGTTTACCCTCATACAAATGTTGGTAGCTGTTTACCCTCATCCCTCAAACACATGTTGGTAGCTGTTTATACAGAATTATCCCTCATACACATGTTGGTAGCTGTTTACCCTCATCCTTCATACACATGTTCGTAGCTGTTTATATGGAATCATCCCTCACCCCTCATACACATGATGGTACCTGTTTATACAGAATCATCCCTCATCTCTCATACACATCTTGGTAGCTGTTTACCCTCACCCCTCATACACATGTTGTAGCTGTTTATAAAGAATCATGCCTCACGCCTCATACACATGTTGGTAGCTGTTTATACAGAATCATCCCTCATACACATGTTGGTAGGTGTTTATACAGAATCATCCCTCATACACATCTTGGTAGCTGTTTACCCTCATCCCTCATACACATGTTGTAGCTGTTTACCCTCATCCCTCATACACATGTTGGTAGCTGTTTGTAGCTGTTTATAAAGAATCATTCCCCACGCCTCATACACATGTTGGTAGCTGTTTATACAAAATCATCATCCCTCATACACATGTTGGTAGGTGTTTATACAGAATCATCCCTCATACACATCTTAGTAGCTGTTTACCCTCATCCCTCATACACATCTTGGTAGCTGTTTACCCTCTTCCCTCATACACATGATGGTAGCTGTTTATACAGAATCATCCCTCACCCCTCATACACATGATGGTAGCTGTTTATACAGAATCATCCCTCACCCCTCATACACATGTTGGTAGCTGTTTACCCTCATCCCTCATACACATGTTGGTAGCCGTTTACCCTCACCCCTCATACACATGTTGGTAGCTGTTTATACAGAATCATCCCTCATGCACATGTTGGTAGCTGTTTACCCTCACCCCTCATACACATGTTGGTAGCTGTTTATACAGAATCATCCCTCATACACATGTTGGTAGCTGTTTACCCTCATCCCTCATACACATGTTGGTAGCTGTTTATACAGAATCATTCCTCATACACATTTTGGTAGCTGTTTACCCTCATCCCTTATACACATGTTGGTAGCTGTTTACCCTCAGCCCTCATACACATGTTGGTAGCTGTTTACTCTCATACATATGTTGGTAGCTGTTTACTTTCATCCCTCATACACGTGTTGGTAGCTGTTTATACAGAATCATCCCTCATACACATGTTAGTAGCTGCTTACCCTCATCCCACATACACATGTTAGTAGCTGTTTATATGGAATCATCCCTCACCCCTCATACATATGATGATACCTTTTTATACAGAATTATCCCTCATACACATGTTGGTAGCTCTTTACCCTCACCCCTCATACACATGTTGGTAGCTGTTTATACAGAATCATCCCTCATACACATGATGGTAGCTGTTTATACAGAATCATCCCTCATACACATGTTGGTAGCTGTTTATACAGAATCATCCCTCATCGCTCATACACATGATGGTAGCTGCTTATACAGAATCATCCCTCACCCCTCATACACATCTCCGTAGCTGTTTACCCTCATCCCTCATACACATGTTGGTAGCTGTTTACCCTCATCCCTCATACACATGATGGTAGCTGTTTACCCTCATCCCTCATACACATGTTAGTAGCTGTTTACCCTCATCTCTCATGCACATGATGGTAGTTGTCTATACAGGAATCATCCCTCATCCCTCATACACATTTTGGTAGCTGTTTATACAGAATCATCCCTCATACACATGATGGTAGCTGTTTATACAGAATCACCCCTCATCCCTCATACACATGTTGGTAGCTGTTTATACAGAATCATCCCTCATACACATGATGGTAGCTGTCTATACAGAATCATCCCTCATCCCTCATACACATGTTGGTAGCTATTTATACAGAATCATCCCTCACCCCTCATACACATGATGGTAGTTGTTTACCCTCATCCCACATACACATGTTGGTAGCTGTTTACCGTCATCCCTCATACACATGATGGTAGCTGTCTATACAGAATCATCCCTCACCCCTCATACACATGTTGGTAGCTGTTTATACAGAATCATCCCTCATCCCTCAGACACATGATGGTAGCTGTCTATACAGAATCATCCCTCACCCCTCATACACATGATGGTAGCTGTTTATACAGAATCATCCCTCACCCCTCATACACATGTTGGTAGCTGTTTACCCTCATCCCTCATACACATGTTGGTAGCCGTTTACCCTCACCCCTCATACACATGTTGGTAGCTGTTTATACAGAATCATCCCTCTCCCCTCATACACATGTTGGTAGCTGTTTATGCAGAATCATCTCTCATCTCTCATAGACATGATGGTAGCTGTTTATACAGAATCATCCCTCATCCCTCATACACATGTTGGTAGCTGTTTATACGGAATCATTCCTCACCCCTCATACACATGATGGTAGCTGTTTATTCAGAATCATCCCTCACCCCTCATACACATGTTGGTAGCTGTGTATACAGAATCATCCCTCATACACATGTTGTTAGCTGTTTACCCTCATCACTCATATCCCTCATACACATGTTGGTAGCTGTTTACCCTCATACAAATGTTGGTAGCTGTTTACCCTCATCCCTCAAACACATGTTGGTAGCTGTTTATACAGAATTATCCCTCATACACATGTTGGTAGCTGTTTACCCTCATCCTTCATACACATGTTCGTAGCTGTTTATATGGAATCATCCCTCACCCCTCATACACATGATGGTACCTGTTTATACAGAATCATCCCTCATCTCTCATACACATCTTGGTAGCTGTTTACCCTCACCCCTCATACACATGTTGTAACTGTTTATAAAGAATCATGCCTCACGCCTCATACACATGTTGGTAGCTGTTTATACAGAATCATCCCTCATACACATGTTGGTAGCTGTTTACCCTCACCCCTCATACACATGTTGTAGCTGTTTATAAAGAATCATTCCCCACGCCTCATACACATGTTGGTAGCTGTTTATACAAAATCATCCCTCATCCCTCATACACATGTTGGTAGGTGTTTATACAGAATCATCCCTCATACACATCTTAGTAGCTGTTTACCCTCATCCCTCATACACATCTTGGTAGCTGTTTACCCTCTTCCCTCATACACATGATGGTAGCTGTTTATACAGAATCATCCATCGTCCCTCAAACACATGTTGGTAGCTGTTTATACAGAATCATCCCTCACCCCTCATACACATGATGGTAGCTGTTTAGACAGAATCATCCCTCAACCATCATACATATGTTGGTAGTTTTTTATACAGAATCATCCTTCATACACATAGTGGTAGCTGTTTATACAGAATCATCCCTCATACACATGTTGGTAGCTGTTTATACAGAATCATCCCTCAGCCCTCATACATGTTGGTAGCTGTTAACCCTCATCCCCCATACACATGTTGGTAGCAGTTTATACAGAATCATCCCTCACCCCTCATACACATGATGGTAGCCGTTTATACAGAATCATCCCTCACCCCTCATACACATGTTGATAGCTGTTTACTATCATCCCTCATACACATGTTGGCAGCTGTTTACCCTCATACACATGTTCGTATCTGTTTATATAGAATCCTCCGTCACCCCCCATACACATGATGGTAGCTGTTTATACAGAATCATCGCTCATACACATATTGGTAGCTGTTTATACAGATTCATCCCTCATACACATAATGGGAGCTGTTTATACAGAATCATCCCTCATCCCTCATACACATGTTGGTAGCTGTTTATACGGAATCATCCCTCACACACACATATTGGTAGCTGTTTATACATAATCATCCCTCATACACATATTGGTAGTTGTTTATACAGAGTCATCCCTCACCCCTCATACACATGATGGTAGCTGTTTACACAGAATCATCCCTCATACACATGTTGGTAGCTGTTTATACGGAATCATCCCTCACACACACATATTGGTAGCTGTTTATACAGAATCATCCCTCATACACATATTGGTAGTTGTTTATACAGAATCATCGCTCACCCCTCATACACATGATGGTAGCTGTTTATACAGAATCATCCCTCACCCCTCATACACATGTTGGTAGCTGTGTATACAGAATCATCCCTCACCCCCCCCCCCCCCCCCCCATATACATATGATGGTAGTTGTGTATCCTCATCCCTCAAACACATGTTGGTAGCTGTTTACCCTCATCCCTCATACACATGATGGTAGCTGTCTATACAGAATCATCCCTCATCTCTCGTACACATGATGGTAGCTGTTTATACAGAATCATCCATCGTCCCTCAAACACATGTTGGTAGCTGTTTATACAGAATCATCCCTCACCCCTCATACACATGATGGTAGCTGTTTAGACAGAATCATCCGTCAACCATCATACATATGTTGGTAGTTTTTTTATACAGAATCATCCTTCATACACATAATGGTAGCTGTTTATACAGAATCATCCCTCATCCCTCATACACATGTTGGTAGCTGTTTATACAGAATCATCCCTCAGCCCTCATACATGTTGCTAGCTGTTTACCCTCATCCCTCATACACATGTTGGTAGCTGTTTTTACAGAATCGTCCCTCATCCCCCATACACATGTTGGTAGCTGTTTATACAGAATCATCCCTCACCCCTCATACACATGATGGTAGCCGTTTATACAGAATCATCCCTCACCCCTCATACACATGTTGATAGCTGTTTACCCTCATCCCTCATACACATGTTGGCAGCTGTTTACCCTCATACACATGTTCGTATCTGTTTATATAGAATCATCCGTCACCCATCATACACATGATGCTATCTGTTTATACAGAATCATCGCTCATCCCTCATACACCCCTCATCCCTCATACACATGATGGTAGCTGTTTATACAGAATCATCCATCGTCCCTCAAACACATGTTGGTAGCTGTTTATACAGAATCATCCCTCACCCCTCATACACATGATGGTAGCCGTTTAGACAGAATCATCCCTCAACCATCATACACATGATGGTAACTGTTTAGAGAGAATCATCCCTCAACCATCATACAAATGTTGGTAGTTTTTTTATACAGAATCATCCTCCATACACATAATGGTAGCTGTTTATACAGAATCATCCCTCATACACATGTTGGTAGCTGTTTATACAGAATCATCCCTCAGCCCTCATACATGTTGGTAGCTGTTAACCCTCATCCCTCATACACATGTTGGTAGCTGTTTTTACAGAATCATCCCTCATCCCCCATACACATGTTGGTAGCAGTTTATACAGAATCATCCCTCACCCCTCATACACATGATGGTAGCCGTATATACAGAATCATCCCTCACCCCTCATACACATGTTGATAGCTGTTTACTCTCATCCCTCATACACATGTTGGCAGCTGTTTACCCTCATACACATGTTTGTATCTGTTTATATAGAATCCTCCGTCACCACTCATACACATGATGGTAGCTGTTTATACAGAATCATCGCTCATACACATATTGGTAGCTGTTTATACAGATTCATCCCTCATACACATAATGGTAGCTATTTATACATAATCATCCCTCATACACATATTGGTAGTTGTTTATACAGAATCATCCCTCACCCCTCATACACATGATTGTAGCTGTTTACACAGAATCATCCCATGTTGGTAGCTGTTTACCCTCATACAAATGTTGGTAGCTGTTTACCCTCATCCCTCAAACACATGTTGGTAGCTGTTTATACAGAATTATCCCTCATACACATGTTGGTAGCTGTTTACCCTCATCCTTCATACACATGTTCGTAGCTGTTTATATGGAATCATCCCTCACCCCTCATACACATGATGGTACCTGTTTATACAGAATAATCCCTCATCTCTCATACACATGTTGGTAGCTGTTTACCCTCACCCCTCATACACATGTTGTAGCTGTTTATAAAGAATCATGCCTCACGCCTCATACACATGTTGGTAGCTGTTTATACAGAATGATCCCTCATCCCTCATACACCTGTTTATACAGAATCTTCCCTCATCCCTCATACACATGTTGGTAGCTGTTTATACGGAATCATCCCTCACACACACATATTGGTAGCTGTTTATACATAATCATCCCTCATACACATATTGGTAGTTGTTTATACAGAATCATCCCTCACCCGTCATACACATGATGGTTGCTGTTTCCACAGAATCATCCCTCATACACATGTTGGTAGCTGTTTATACAGAATCATCCCTCATACACATGATGGTAGCTGTCTATACAGAATCATCCCTCATCCCTCATACACATGTTGGTAGCTATTTATACAGAATCATCCCTCACCCCTCATACACATGATGGTAGTTGTTTACCCTCATCCCACATACACATGTTGGTAGCTGTTCACCGTCATCCCTCATACACATGATGGTAGCTGTCTATACAGAATCATCCCTCACCCCTCATACACATGATGGTAGCTGTTTATACAGAATCATCCCTCACCCCTCATACACATGTTGGTAGCTGTTTACCCTCATCCCTCATACACATGTTGGTAGCCGTTTACCCTCACCCCTCATACACATGTTGGTAGCTGTTTATACAGAATCATCCCTCATCCCTCATACACATGATGGTAGCTGTCTATACAGAATTATCCCTCAACCATCATACACATGATGGTAGCTGTTTAGACAGAATCATCCCTCAACCATCATACATATGTTGGTAGTTTTTTTTATACAGAATCATCCTTCATACACATAATGGTAGCTGTTTATACAGAATCGTCCCTCATACACATGTTGGTAGCTGTTTATACAGAATCATCCCTCAGCCCTCATACATGTTGGTAGCTGTTAACCCTCATCCCTCATACACATGTTGGTAGCTGTTTTTACAGAATCATCCCTCATCCCCCATACACATGTTGGTAGCAGTTTATACAGAATCATCCCTCACCCCTCATACACATGATGGTAGCTGTTTATACAGAATCATCCCTCACCCCTCATACACATGTTGGTAGCTGTTTATGCAGAATCATCTCTCATCTCTCATAGACATGATGGTAGCTGTTTATACAGAATCATCCCTCATCCCTCATACACATGTTGGTAGCTGTTTATACGGAATCATTCCTCACCCCTCATACACATGATGGTAGCTGTTTATACAGAATCATCCCTCACCCCTCATACACATGTTGGTAGCTGTGTATACAGAATCATCCCTCATACACATGTTGGTAGCTGTTTACCCTCATCACTCATATCCCTCATACACATGTTGGTAGCTGTTTACCCTCATACAAATGTTGGTAGCTGTTTACCCTCATCCCTCAAACACATGTTGGTAGCTGTTTATACAGAATTATCCCTCATACACATGTTGGTAGCTGTTTACCCTCATCATTCATACACATGTTCGTAGCTGTTTATATGGAATCATCCCTCACCCCTCATACACATGATGGTACCTGTTTATACAGAATCATCCCTCATCTCTCATACACATGTTGGTAGCTGTTTACCCTCACCCCTCATACACATGTTGGTAGCTGTTTATACAGAATCGTCCCTCATCCCTCATACACATGTTGGTAGGTGTTTATACAGAATCATCCCTCATACACATCTTGGTAGCTGTTTACCCTCATCCCTCATACACATGTTCGTAGCTGTTTATATGGAATCATCCCTCACCCCCCCCATACACATGATGGTAGCTGTTTATACAGAATCATCCCTCATCCCTCATACACATGTTGGTAGCTGTTTACCCTCACCCCTCATACACATGTTGTAGCTGTTTATAAAGAATCATTCCCCACGCCTCATACACATGTTGGTAGCTGTTTATACAAAATCATCCCTCATCCCTCATACACATGTTGGTAGGTGTTTATACAGAATCATCCCTCATACACATCTTAGTAGCTGTTTACCCTCATCCCTCATACACATCTTGGTAGCTGTTTACCCTCATCCCTCATACACATGATGGTAGCTGTTTATACAGAATCATCCATCGTCCCTCAAACACATGTTGGTAGCTGTTTATACAGAATCATCCCTCACCCCTCATACACATGATGGTAGCTGTTTAGACAGAATCATCCCTCAACCATCATACATATGTTGGTAGTTTTTTATACAGAATCATCCTTCATACACATAGTGGTAGCTGTTTATACAGAATCATCCCTCATACACATGTTGGTAGCTGTTTATACAGAATCATCCCTCAGCCCTCATACATGTTGGTAGCTGTTTACCCTCATCCCTCATACACATGTTGGTAGCAGTTTATACAGAATCATCCCTCACCCCTCATACACATGATGGTAGCCGTTTATACAGAATCATCCCTCACCCCTCATACACATGTTGATAGCTGTTTACTATCATCCCTCATACACATGTTGGCAGCTGTTTACCCTCATACACATGTTCGTATCTGTTTATATAGAATCCTCCGTCACCCCCCATACACATGATGGTAGCTGTTTATACAGAATCATCGCTCATACACATATTGGTAGCTGTTTATACAGATTCATCCCTCATACACATAATGGGAGCTGTTTATACAGAATCATCCCTCATCCCTCATACACATGTTGGTAGCTGTTTATACGGAATCATCCCTCCCACACACATATTGGTAGCTGTTTATACATAATCATCCCTCATACACATATTGGTAGTTGTTTATACAGAGTCATCCCTCACCCCTCATACACATGATGGTAGCTGTTTACACAGAATCATCCCTCATACACATGTTGGTAGCTGTTTATACGGAATCATCCCTCACACACACATATTGGTAGCTGTTTATACAGAATCATCCCTCATACACATATTGGTAGTTGTTTATACAGAATCATCGCTCACCCCTCATACACATGATGGTAGCTGTTTATACAGAATCATCCCTCACCCCTCATACACATGTTGGTAGCTGTGTATACAGAATCATCCCTCACCCCCCCCCCCCCATACATATGATGGTAGTTGTGTATCCTCATCCCTCAAACACATGTTGGTAGCTGTTTACCCTCATCCCTCATACACATGATGGTAGCTGTCTATACAGAATCATCCCTCATCCCTCATACACATGTTGGTAGCTGTTTATACAGAATCATCCCTCATCTCTCGTACACATGATGGTAGCTGTTTATACAGAATCATCCATCGTCCCTCAAACACATGTTGGTAGCTGTTTATACAGAATCATCCCTCACCCCTCATACACATGATGGTAGCTGTTTAGACAGAATCATCCCTCATCCCTCATACACATGTTGGTAGCTGTTTATACAGAATCATCCCTCTCCCCTCATACACATGTTGGTAGCTGTTTATGCAGAATCATCTCTCATCTCTCATAGACATGATGGTAGCTGTTTATACAGAATCACCCCTCATCCCTCATACACATGTTGGTAGCTGTTTATACAGAATCATCCCTCATACACATGATGGTAGCTGTCTATACAGAATCATCCCTCATCCCTCATACACATGTTGGTAGCTATTTATACAGAATCATCCCTCACCCCTCATACACATGATGGTAGTTGTTTACCCTCATCCCACATACACATGTTGGTAGCTGTTTACCGTCATCCCTCATACACATGATGGTAGCTGTCTATACAGAATCATCCCTCACCCCTCATACACATGTTGGTAGCTGTTTATACAGAATCATCCCTCATCCCTCAGACACATGATGGTAGCTGTCTATACAGAATCATCCCTCACCCCTCATACACATGATGGTAGCTGTTTATACAGAATCATCCCTCACCCCTCATACACATGTTGGTAGCTGTTTACCCTCATCCCTCATACACATGTTGGTAGCCGTTTACCCTCACCTCTCATACACATGTTGGTAGCTGTTTATACAGAATCATCCCTCATCCCTCATACACATGATGGTAACTGTCTATACAGAATTATCCCTCATCCCTCATACACATGTTGGTAGCTGTTTATACAGAATCATCCCTCTCCCCTCATACACATGTTGGTAGCTGTTTATGCAGAATCATCTCTCATCTCTCATAGACATGATGGTAGCTGTTTATACAGAATCATCCCTCATCCCTCATACACATGTTGGTAGCTGTTTATACGGAATCATTCCTCACCCCTCATACACATGATGGTAGCTGTTTATTCAGAATCATCCCTCACCCCTCATACACATGTTGGTAGCTGTGTATACAGAATCATCCCTCATACACATGTTGGTAGCTGTTTACCCTCATCACTCATATCCCTCATACACATGTTGGTAGCTGTTTACCCTCATACAAATGTTGGTAGCTGTTTACCCTCATCCCTCAAACACATGTTGGTAGCTGTTTATACAGAATTATCCCTCATACACATGTTGGTAGCTGTTTACCCTCATCCTTCATACACATGTTCGTAGCTGTTTATATGGAATCATCCCTCACCCCTCATACACATGATGGTACCTGTTTATACAGAATCATCCCTCATCTCTCATACACATCTTGGTAGCTGTTTACCCTCACCCCTCATACACATGTTGTAGCTGTTTATAAAGAATCATGCCTCACGCCTCATACACATGTTGGTAGCTGTTTATACAGAATCATCCCTCATACACATGTTGGTAGGTGTTTATACAGAATCATCCCTCATACACATCTTGGTAGCTGTTTACCCTCACCCCTCATACACATGTTGTAGCTGTTTATAAAGAATCATTCCCCACGCCTCATACACATGTTGGTAGCTGTTTATACAAAATCATCCCTCATCCCTCATACACATGTTGGTAGGTGTTTATACAGAATCATCCCTCATACACATCTTAGTAGCTGTTTACCCTCATCCCTCATACACATCTTGGTAGCTGTTTACCCTCTTCCCTCATACACATGATGGTAGCTGTTTATACAGAATCATCCATCGTCCCTCAAACACATGTTGGTAGCTGTTTATACAGAATCATCCCTCACCCCTCATACACATGATGGTAGCTGTTTAGACAGAATCATCCCTCAACCATCATACATATGTTGGTAGTTTTTTATACAGAATCATCCTTCATACACATAGTGGTAGCTGTTTATACAGAATCATCCCTCATACACATGTTGGTAGCTGTTTATACAGAATCATCCCTCAGCCCTCATACATGTTGGTAGCTGTTAACCCTCATCCCCCATACACATGTTGGTAGCAGTTTATACAGAATCATCCCTCACCCCTCATACACATGATGGTAGCCGTTTATACAGAATCATCCCTCACCCCTCATACACATGTTGATAGCTGTTTACTATCATCCCTCATACACATGTTGGCAGCTGTTTACCCTCATACACATGTTCGTATCTGTTTATATAGAATCCTCCGTCACCCCCCATACACATGATGGTAGCTGTTTATACAGAATCATCGCTCATACACATATTGGTAGCTGTTTATACAGATTCATCCCTCATACACATAATGGGAGCTGTTTATACAGAATCATCCCTCATCCCTCATACACATGTTGGTAGCTGTTTATACGGAATCATCCCTCACACACACATATTGGTAGCTGTTTATACATAATCATCCCTCATACACATATTGGTAGTTGTTTATACAGAGTCATCCCTCACCCCTCATACACATGATGGTAGCTGTTTACACAGAATCATCCCTCATACACATGTTGGTAGCTGTTTATACGGAATCATCCCTCACACACACATATTGGTAGCTGTTTATACAGAATCATCCCTCATACACATATTGGTAGTTGTTTATACAGAATCATCGCTCACCCCTCATACACATGATGGTAGCTGTTTATACAGAATCATCCCTCACCCCTCATACACATGTTGGTAGCTGTGTATACAGAATCATCCCTCACCCCCCCCCCCCCCATACATATGATGGTAGTTGTGTATCCTCATCCCTCAAACACATGTTGGTAGCTGTTTACCCTCATCCCTCATACACATGATGGTAGCTGTCTATACAGAATCATCCCTCATCCCTCATACACATGTTGGTAGCTGTTTATACAGAATCATCCCTCATCTCTCGTACACATGATGGTAGCTGTTTATACAGAATCATCCATCGTCCCTCAAACACATGTTGGTAGCTGTTTATACAGAATCATCCCTCACCCCTCATACACATGATGGTAGCTGTTTAGACAGAATCATCCCTCAACCATCATACATATGTTGGTAGTTTTTTTATACAGAATCATCCTTCATACACATAATGGTAGCTGTTTATACAGAATCATCCCTCATCCCTCATACACATGTTGGTAGCTGTTTATACAGAATCATCCCTCTCCCCTCATACACATGTTGGTAGCTGTTTATGCAGAATCATCTCTCATCTCTCATAGACATGATGGTAGCTGTTTATACAGAATCATCCCTCATCCCTCATACACATGTTGGTAGCTGTTTATACGGAATCATTCCTCACCCCTCATACACATGATGGTAGCTGTTTATACAGAATCATCCCTCACCCCTCATACACATGTTGGTAGCTGTGTATACAGAATCATCCCTCATACACATGCTGGTAGCTGTTTACCCTCATCACTCATATCCCTCATACACATGTTGGTAGCTGTTTACCCTCATACAAATGTTGGTAGCTGTTTACCCTCATCCCTCAAACACATGTTGGTAGCTGTTTATACAGAATTATCCCTCATACACATGTTGGTAGCTGTTTACCCTCATCCTTCATACACATGTTCGTAGCTGTTTATATGGAATCATCCCTCACCCCTCATACACATGATGGTACCTGTTTATACAGAATAATCCCTCATCTCTCATACACATGTTGGTAGCTGTTTACCCTCACCCCTCATACACATGTTGTAGCTGTTTATAAAGAATCATGCCTCACGCCTCATACACATGTTGGTAGCTGTTTATACAGAATGATCCCTCATACACATCTTGGTAGCTGGTTACCCTCATCCCTCATACACATGTTGGTAGCTGTTTATACGGAATCATCCCTCACACACACATATTGGTAGCTGTTTATACATAATCATCCCTCATACACATATTGGTAGTTGTTTATACAGAATCATCCCTCACCCGTCATACACATGATGGTTGCTGTTTCCACAGAATCATCCCTCATACACATGTTGGTAGCTGTTTATACAGAATCATCCCTCATACACATGATGGTAGCTGTCTATACATAATCATCCCTCATCCCTCATACACATGTTGGTAGCTATTTATACAGAATCATCCCTCACCCCTCATACACATGATGGTAGTTGTTTACCCTCATCCCACATACACATGTTGGTAGCTGTTCACCGTCATCCCTCATACACATGATGGTAGCTGTCTATACAGAATCATCCCTCACCCCTCATACACATGATGGTAGCTGTTTATACAGAATCATCCCTCACCCCTCATACACATGTTGGTAGCTGTTTACCCTCATCCCTCATACACATGTTGGTAGCCGTTTACCCTCACCCCTCATACACATGTTGGTAGCTGTTTATACAGAATCATCCCTCATCCCTCATACACATGATGGTAGTTGTCTATACAGAATTATCCCTCAACCATCATACACATGATGGTAGCTGTTTAGACAGAATCATCCCTCAACCATCATACATATGTTGGTAGTTTTTTTTATACAGAATCATCCTTCATACACATAATGGTAGCTGTTTATACAGAATCGTCCCTCATACACATGTTGGTAGCTGTTTATACAGAATCATCCCTCAGCCCCCATACATGTTGGTAGCTGTTAACCCTCATCCCTCATACACATGTTGGTAGCTGTTTTTACAGAATCATCCCTCATCCCCCATACACATGTTGGTAGCAGTTTATACAGAATCATCCCTCACCCCTCATACACATGATGGTAGCCCTATATACAGAATCATCCCTCACCCCTCATACACATGTTGATAGCTGTTTACTCCCATCCCTCATACACATGTTGGTAGCTGTTTTTACAGAATCATCCCTCATCCCCCATACACATGTTGGTAGCAGTTTATACAGAATCATCCGTCACCCCTCATACACATGATGGTAGCTGTTTATACAGAATCATCGCTCATACACATATTGGTAGCTGTTTATACAGATTCATCCCTCATACACATAATGGGAGCTGTTTATACAGAGTCATCCCTCATATCCCTCATACACATGTTGGTAGGTGTTTATACGGAATCAACCCTCACACACACATATTGGTAGCTGTTTATACATAATCATCCCTCATACACATATTGGTAGTTGTTTATACAGAATCATCCCTCATACACATCTTAGTAGCTGTTTACCCTGATCCCTCATACACATGATGGTAGCTGTTTATACAGAATCATCCATCGTCCCTCAAACACATGTTGGTAGCTGTTTATACAGAATCATCCCTCACCCCTCATACACATGATGGTAGCTGTTTAGACAGAATCATCCCTCAACCATCATACATATGTTGGTAGTTTTTTTATACAGAATCATTCTTCATACACATAATGGTAGCTGTTTATACAGAATCATCCCTCATACACATGTTGGTAGCTGTTTATACAGAATCATCCCTCAGCCCTCATACATGTTGGTAGCTGTTAACCCTCATCCCTCATACACATGTTGGTAGCTGTTTTTACAGAATCATCCCTCATCCCCCATACACATGTTGGTACCAGTTTATACAGAATCATCCCTCACCCCTCATACACATGATGGTAGCCGTATATACAGAATCATCCCTCACCCCTCATACACATGTTGATAGCTGTTTACTCTCATCCCTCATACACATGTTGGCAGCTGTTTACCCTCATACACATGTTTGTATCTGTTTATATAGAATCCTCCGTCACCCCTCATACACATGTTGGTAGATGTTTACCCTCACCCCTCATACACATGTTGTAGCTGTTTATAAAGAATCATGCCCCACGCCTCATACACATGTTGGTAGCTGTTTATACAAAATCATCCCTCATCCCTCATACACATGTTGGTAGGTGTTTATACAGAATCATCCCTCATACACATCTTAGTAGCTGTTTACCCTCATCCCTCATACACATCTTGGTAGCTGTTTACCCTCATCCCTCATACACATGATGGTAGCTGTTTATACAGAATCATCCCTCTCCCCTCATACACATGATGGTAGCTGTTTAGACAGAATCATCCCTCAACCATCATACATATGTTGGTAGTTTTTTTTATACAGAATCATCCTTCATACACATAATGGTAGCTGTTTATACAGAATCATCCCTCATACACATGTTGGTAGCTGTTTATACAGAATCATCACTCAGCCCTCATACATGTTGGTAGCTGTTAACCCTCATCCCTCATACACATGTTGGTAGCTGTTTATACAGAATCATCCCTCATCCCTCATACACATGATGGTAGCTGTCTATACAGAATCATCCCTCACCCCTCATACACATGATGGTAGCTGTTTATACAGAATCATCCCTCACCCCTCATACACATGTTGGTAGCTGTTTACCCTCATCCCTCATGCACATGTTGGTAGCCGTTTACCCTCACCCCTCATACACATGTTGGTAGCTGTTTATACAGAATCATCCCTCACCCCTCATACACATGATGGTAGCTGTCTATACAGAATCATCCCTCATCCCTCATACACATGTTGGTAGCTATTTTTTACAGAATCATCCCTCACCCCTCATACACATGATGGTAGTTGTTTACCCTCATCCCACATACACATGATGGTAGCTGTCTATACAGAATCATCCCTCACCCCTCATACACATGTTGGTAGCTGTTTATACAGAATCATCCCTCTCCCCTCATACACATGTTGGTAGCTGTTTACCCTCACCCCTCATACACATGTTGTAGCTGTTTACAAAGAATCATGCCCCACGCCTCATACACATGTTGGTAGCTGTTTATACAAAATCATCCCTCACCCCTCATACACATGATGGTAGCTGTTTAGACAGAATCATCCCTCAACCATCATACATATGTTGGTAGTTTTTTTATACAGAATCATCCTTCATACACATAATGGTGGCTGTTTATACAGAATCATCCCTCATACACATGTTGGTAGCTGTTTATCCAGAATCATCCCTCAGCCCTCATACATGTTGGTAGCCGTTAACCCTCATCCCTCATACACATGTTGGTAGCTGTTTACCGTCATCCCTCATACACATGATGGTAGCTGTCTATACAGAATCATCCCTCATCTCTCATACACATGTTGGTAGCTGTTTACCCTCACCCCTCATACACATGTTGTAGCTGTTTATAAAGAATCATGCCCCACGCCTCATACACATGTTGGTAGCTGTTTATACAAAATCATCCCTCATCCCTCAAACACATGTTGGTAGCTGTTTATACAGAATGATCCCTCACCCCTCATACACATGATGGTAGCTATTTAGACAGAATCATCCCTCAACCATCATACATATGTTGGTAGTTTTTTTATACAGAATCATCCATCATACACATAATGGTAGCTGTTTATACAGAATCATCCCTCATACACATGTTGGTAGCTGTTTATACAGAATCATCCCTCAGCCCTCATACATGTTGGTAGCTGTTAACCCTCATCCCTCATACACATGTTGGTAGCTGTTTATACAGAATCATCCCTCATCCCTCATACACATGATGGTAGCTGTCTATACAGAATCATCCGTCACCCCTCATACACATAATGGTAGCTGTTTATACAGAATCATCCCTCACCCCTCATACACATGATGGTAGTTGTTTACCCTCATTCCACATACACATGTTGGTAGCTGTTTACCGTCATCCCTCATACACATGATGGTAGCTGTCTATACAGAATCATCCCTCACCCCTCATACACATGTTGGTAGCTGTTTACACAGAATCATCCCTCTCCCCTCATACACATGTTGGTAGCTATTTATACAGAATCATCTCTCATCTCTCATAGACATGATGGTAGCTGTTTATACAGAGGCATCCCTCATCCCTCATACACATGTTGGTAGCTGTTTATATGGAATCATTCCTCACCCCTCATACACATGATGGTAGCTGTTTACCCTCATACAAATCTTGGTAGCTGTTTACCCTCATCCCTCAAACACATGTTGGTAGCTGTTTATACAGAATTATCCCTCATACACATGTTGGTAGCTGTTTACCCTCATTATTCATACACATGTTCGTAGCTGTTTATATGGAATCATCCCTCACCCCTCATACACATGATGGTACCTGTTTATACAGAATCATCCCTCATCTCTCATACACATGTTGGTAGCTGTTTACCCTCACCCCTCATACACATGTTGTAGCTGTTTATAAAGAATCATGCCCCACGCCTAATACACATGTTGGTAGCTGTTTATACAAAATCATCCCTCATCCCTCATACACATGTTGGTAGGTGTTTACACAGAATCATCCCTCATACACATCTTAGTAGCTGTTTACCCTGATCCCTCATACACATCTTGGTAGCTGTTTACCCTCATCCCTCATACACATGATGGTAGCTGTTTATACAGAATCATCCATCGTCCCTCAAACACATGTTGGTAGCTGTTTATACAGAATCATCCCTCACCCCTCATACACATGATGGTAGCCGTTTAGACAGAATCATCCCTCAACCATCATACACATGATGGTAGCTGTTTAGACAGAATCATCCCTCAACCATCATACATATGTTGGTAGATTTTTTTATACAGAATCATCCTTCATACACATAATGGTAGCTGTTTATACAGAATCGTCCCTCATACACATGTTGGTAGCTGTTTATACAGAATCATCCCTCAGCCCTCATACATGTTGGTAGCTGTTAACCCTCATCCCTCATACACATGTTGGTAGCTGTTTTTACAGAATCATCCCTCATCCCCCATACACATGTTGGTAGCAGTTTATACAGAATCATCCCTCACCCCTCATACACATGATGGTAGCCGTATATACAGAATCATCCCTCACCCCTCATACACATGTTGATAGCTGTTTACTCCCATCCCTCATACACATGTTGGCAGCTGTTTACCCTCATACACATGTTTGTATCTGTTTATATAGAATCCTCCGTCACCCCTCATACACATGATGGTAGCTGTTTATACAGAATCAGCGCTCATACACATATTGGTAGCTGTTTATACAGATTCATCCCTCATACACATAATGGGAGCTGTTTATACATAATCATCCCTCATACACATATTGGTAGTTGTTTATACAGAATCATCCCTCACCCCTCATACACATGATGGTAGCTGTTTACACAGAATCATCCCATGTTGGTAGCTGTTTACCCTCATACAAATGTTGGTAGCTGTTTACCCTCATCCCTCAAACACATGTTGGTAGCTGTTTATACAGAATTATCCCTCATACACATGTTGGTAGCTGTTTACCCTCATCCTTCATACACATGTTCGTAGCTGTTTATATGGAATCATCCCTCACCCCTCATACACATGATGGTACCTGTTTATACAGAATCATCCCTCATCTCTCATACACATCTTGGTAGCTGTTTACCCTCACCCCTCATACACATGTTGTAGCTGTTTATAAAGAATCATGCCTCACGCCTCATACACATGTTGGTAGCTGTTTATACAGAATGATCCCTCATCCCTCATACACATGTTGGTAGGTGTTTATACAGAATCATCCCTCATACACATCTTGGTAGCTGTTTACCCTCATCCCTCATACACATGTTAGTAGCTGTTATATGGAATCATCCCTCACCCCCCTCCCCCCCCCCCCCCCATACACATGATGGTACCTGTTTATACAGAATCATCCCTCATCCCTCATACACATGTTGGTAGCTGTTTATACGGAATCAGCCCTCACACACACATATTGGTAGCTGTTTATACATAATCATCCCTCATACACATATTGGTAGTTGTTTATACAGAATCATCCCTCACCCCTCATATACATGATGGTAGCTGTTTACACAGAACCATCCCTCATACACATGTTGGTAGCTGTTTATACAGAATCATCCCTCATACACATGATGGTAGCTGTCTAAACTGAATCATCCCTCATCCCTCATACACATGTTGGTAGCTATTTATACAGAATCATCCCTCTCCCCTCATACACATGATGGTAGTTGTTTACCCTCATCCCACATACACATGTTGGTAGCTGTTTACCGTCATCCCTCATACACATGATGGTAGCTGTCTATACAGAATCATCCCTCACCCCTCATACACATGTTGGTAGCTGTTTATACAGAATCATCCCTCATCCCTCATACACATGATGGTAGCTGTCTATACAGAATCATCCCTCACCCCTCATACACATGATGGTAGCTGTTTATACAGAATCATCCCTCACCCCTCATACACATGTTGGTAGCTGTTTACCCTCATTCCTCATGCACATGTTAGTAGCCGTTTACCCTCACCCCTCATACACATGTTGGTAGCTGTTTATACAGAATCATCCCTCACCCCTCATACACATGTTGGTAGCTGTCTATACAGAATCATCCCTCATCCCTCATACACATGATGGTAGCTGTCTATACAGAATTATCCCTCATCCCTCATACACATGTTGGTAGCTGTTTATACAGAATCATCCCTCTCCCCTCATACACATGTTGGTAGCTGTTTATACAGAATCATCTCTCATCTCTCATAGACATGATGGTAGCTGTTTATACAGAATCATCCCTCATCCCTCATACACATGTTGGTAGCTGTTTATACAGAATCATCCCTCACCCCTCATACAAATGTTGGTAGTTGTTAATACGGAATCATTCCTCATCCCTCATACACATGATGGTAGCTGTTTATACAGAATCATCCCTCACCCCTCATACACATGTTGGTAGCTGTGTATACAGAATCATCCCTCATACACATGTTGGTAGCTGTTTACCCTCATCCCTCATATCCCTCATACACATGTTGGTAGCTGTTTACCCTCATACAAATGTTGGTAGTGTTTACCCTCATCCCTCAAACACATGTTGGTAGCTGTTTATACAGAATTATCCCTCATACACATGTTGGTAGCTGTTTACCCTCATCATTCATACACATGTTGTAGCTGTTTATAAAGAATCATGCCTCACGCCTCATACACATGTTGGTAGGTGTTTATACAGAATCATCCCTCATCCCTCATACACATGTTGGTAGGTGTTTATACAGAATCATCCCTCATACACATCTTGGTAGCTGTTTACCCTCATCCCTCATACACATTTTCGTAGCTGTTTATATGGAATCATCCCTCACCCCCCATACACATGATGGTACCTGTTTATACAGAATCATCCCTCATCTCTCATACACATGTTGGTAGCTGTTTACCCTCACCCCTCATACACATGTTGTAGCTGTTTATAAAGAATCATGCCCCACGCCTCATACACATGTTGGTAGCTGTTTATACAAAATCATCCCTCATCCCTCAAACACATGTTGGTAGCTGTTTATACATAATCATCCCTCACCCCTCATACACATGATGGTAGCTGTTTAGACAGAATCATCCCTCAACCATCATACATATGTTGGTAGTTTTTTTATACAGAATCATCCTTCATACACATAATGGTAGCTGTTTATACAGAATCATCCCTCATACACATGTTGGTAGCTGTTTATACAGAATCATCCCTCAGCCCTCATACATGTTGGTAGCTGTTAACCCTCATCCCTCATACACATGTTGGTAGCTGTTTATACAGAGTCATCCCTCATCCCACATACACATGTTGGTAGCTGTTTACCGTCATCCCTCATACACATGATGGTAGCTGTCTATACAGAATCATCCCTCACCCCTCATACACATGTTGGTAGCTGTTTATACAGAATCATCCCTCTCCCCTCATACACATGTTGGTAGCTGTTTATACAGAATCATCTCTCATCTCTCATAGACATGATGGTAGCTGTTTATACAGAAGCATCCCTCATCCCTCATACACATGTTGGTAGCTGTTTATATGGAATCATTCCTCACCCCTCATACACATGATGGTAGCTGTTTATACAGAATCATCCCTCACCCCTCATACACATGTTGCTAGCTGTGTATACAGAATCATCCCTCATACACATGTTGGTAGCTGTTTACCCTCATCACTCATATCTCTCATACACATGTTGGTAGCTGTTTACCCTCATACAAATGTTGGTAGCTGTTTACCCTCATCCCTCAAACACATGTTGGTAGCTGTTTATACAGAATCATCTCTCATCTCTCATAGACATGATGGTAGCTGTTTATACGGAATCATCCCTCACCCCTCATACACATGTTGGTAGCTGTGTATACAGAATCATCCCTCATACACATGTTGGTAGCTGTTTACCCTCATCCCTCATATCCCTCATACACATGTTGGTAGCTGTTTACCCTCATACAAATCTTGGTAGCTGTTTACCCTCATCCCTCAAACACATGTTGGTAGCTGTTTATACAGAATTATCCCTCATACACATGTTGGTAGCTGTTTACCCTCATCATTCATACACATGTTCGTAGCTGTTTATATGGAATCATCCCTCACCCCTCATACACATGATGGTACCTGTTTATACAGAATCATCCCTCATCTCTCATACACATGTTGGTAGCTGTTTACCCTCACCCCTCATACACATGTTGTAGCTGTTTATAAAGAATCATGCCTCACGCCTCATACACATGTTGGTAGCTGTTTATACAGAATCGTCCCTCATCCCTCATACACATGTTGGTAGGTGTTTATACAGAATCATCCCTCATACGCATCTTGGTAGCTGTTTACCCTCATCCCTCATACACATGTTCGTAGCTGTTTATATGGAATCATCCCTCACACCCCCCCCCATACACATGTTGTAGCTGTTTATAAAGAATCATGCCCCACGCCTCATACACATGTTGGTAGCTGTTTATACAAAATCATCCCTCATCCCTCATACACATGTTGGTAGGTGTTTATACAGAATCATCCCTCATACACATCTTAGTAGCTGTTTACCTGATCCCTCATACACATCTTGGTAGCTGTTTACCCTCATCCCTCATACACATGATGGTAGCTGTTTATACAGAATCATCCATCGTCCCTCAAACACATGTTGGTAGCTGTTTATACAGAATCATCCCTCACCCCTCATACACATGATGGTAGCCGTTTAGACAGAATCATCCCTCAACCATCATACACATGATGGTAGCTGTTTAGACAGAATCATCCCTCAACCATCATACATATGTTGGTAGTTTTTTTTATACAGAATCATCCTTCATACACATAATGGTAGCTGTTTATACAGAATCGTCCCTCATACACATGTTGGTAGCTGTTTATACAGAATCATCCCTGATCCCTCATCCCTCATACATGTTGGTAGCTGTTAACCCTCATCCCTCATACAGATGTTTGTATCTGTTTATATAGAATCCTCCGTCACCCCTCATACACATGATGGTAGCTGTTTATACAGAATCATCGCTCATACACATATTGGTAGCTGTTTATACAGATTCATCCCTCATACACATAATGGGAGCTGTTTATACATAATCATCCCTCATACACATATTGGTAGTTGTTTATACAGAATCATCCCTCACCCCTCATACACATGATGGTAGTTGTTTACACAGAATCATCCCATGTTGGTAGCTGTTTACCCTCATACAAATGTTGGTAGCTGTTTACCCTCATCCCTCAAACACATGTTGGTAGCTGTTTATACAGAATTATCCCTCATACACATGTTGGTAGCTGTTTACCCTCATCCTTCATACACATGTTCGTAGCTGTTTATATGGAATCATCCCTCACCCCTCATACACATGATGGTACCTGTTTATACAGAATCATCCCTCATCTCTCATACACATGTTGGTAGCTGTTTACCCTCACCCCTCATACACATGTTGTAGCTGTTTATAAAGAATCATGCCTCACGCCTCATACACATGTTGGTAGCTGTTTATACAGAATGATCCCTCATCCCTCATACACATGTTGGTAGGTGTTTATACAGAATCATCCCTCATACACATCTTGGTAGCTGTTTACCCTCATCCCTCATACACATGTTAGTAGCTGTTATATGGAATCATCCCTCACCCCCCTCCCCCCCCCCATACACATGATGGTACCTGTTTATACAGAATCATCCCTCATCCCTCATACACATGTTGGTAGCTGTTTATACGGAATCATCCCTCACACACACATATTGGTAGCTGTTTATACATAATCATTCCTCATACACATATTGGTAGTTGTTTATACAGAATCATCCCTCACCCCTCATATACATGATGGTAGCTGTTTACACAGAATCATCCCTCATACACATGTTGGTAGCTGTTTATACAGAATCATCCCTCATACACATGCTGGTAGCTGTCTATACAGAATCATCCCTCATCCCTCATACACATGTTGGTAGCTATTTATACAGAATCATCCCTCTCCCCTCATACACATGATGGTAGTTGTTTACCCTCATCCCACATACACATGTTGGTAGCTGTTTACCGTCATCCCTCATACACATGATGGTAGCTGTTTATACAGAATCATCCCTCATCCCTCATACACATGATGGTAGCTGTCTATACAGAATCATCCCTCACCCCTCATACACATGATGGTAGCTGTTTATACAGAATCATCCCTCACCCCTCATACACATGTTGGTAGCTGTTTACACTCATCCCTCATGCACATGTTGGTAGCCGTTTACCCCCACCCCTCATACACATGTTGGTAGCTGTTTATACAGAATCATCCCTCACCCCTCATACACATGTTGGTAGCTGTCTATACAGAATCATCCCTCATCCCTCATACACATGATGGTAGCTGTCTATACAGAATTATCCCTCTCCCCTCATACACATGTTGGTAGCTGTTTATACAGAATAATCTCTCATCTCTCATAGACATGATGGTAGCTGTATATACAGAATCATCCCTCATCCCTCATACACATGTTGGTAGCTGTTTATACAGAATCATCCCTCACCCCTCATACAAATGTTGGTAGCTGTGTATACAGAATCATCCCTCATACACATGTTGATAGCTGTTTACCCTCATCCCTCATATCCCTCATACACATGTTGGTAGCTGTTTACCCTCATACAAATGTTGGTAGTGTTTACCCTCATCCCTCAAACACATGTTGGTAGCTGTTTATACAGAATTATCCCTCATACACATGTTGGTAGCTGTTTACCCTCATCATTCATACACATGTTGTAGCTGTTTATAAAGAATCATGCCTCACGCCTCATACACATGTTGGTAGCTATTTATACAGAATCATCCCTGATCCCTCATACACATGTTGGTAGGTGTTTATACAGAATCATCCCTCATACACATCTTGGTAGCTGTTTACCCTCATCCCTCATACACATGTTCGTAGCTGTTTATATGGAATCATCCCTCACCCCCCATACACATGCTGGTACCTGTTTATACAGAATCATCCCTCATCTCTCATACACATGTTGGTAGCTGTTTACCCTCACCCCTCATACACATGTTGTAGCTGTTTATAAAGAATCATGCCCCACGCCTCATACACATGTTGGTAGCTGTTTATACAAAATCATCCCTCATCCCTCAAACACATGTTGGTAGCTGTTTATACAGAATCATCCCTCACCCCGCATACACATGATGGTAGCTGTTTAGACAGAATCATCCCTCAACCATCATACATATGTTGGTAGTTTTTTTATACAGAATCATCCTTCATACACATAATGGTAGCTGTTTATACAGAATCATCCCTCATACAGATGTTCGTAGCAGTTTATACAGAATCATCCCTCAGCCCTCATACATGTTGGTAGCTGTTAACCCTCATCCCTCATACACATGTTGGTAGCTGTTTATACAGAATCATCCCTCATCCCTCATACACATGATGGTAGCTGTCTATACAGAATCATCCCTCACCCCTCATACACATGATGGTAGCTGTTTATACAGAATCATCCCTCACCCCTCATACACATGTTGGTAGCTGTTTACCCTCATCCCTCATGCACATGTTGGTAGCCGTTTACCCTCACCCCTCATACACATGTTGGTAGCTGTTTATACAGAATCATCCCTCACCCCTCATACACATGATGGTAGCTGTCTATACAGAATCATCCCTCATCCCTCATACACATGTTGGTAGCTATTTACACAGAATCATCCCTCACCCCTCATACACATGATGGTAGTTGTTTACCCTCATCCCACATACACATGTTGGTAGCTGTTTACCGTCATCCCTCATACACATGATGGTAGCTGTCTATACAGAATCATCCCTCACCCCTCATACACATGTTGGTAGCTGTTTATACAGAATCTTCCCTCTCCCCTCATACACATGTTGGTAGCTGTTTATACAGAATCATCTCTCATCTCTCATAGACATGATGGTGGCTGTTTATACAGAGTCATCCCTCATCCCTCATACACATGTTGGTAGCTGTTTATATGGAATCATTCCTCACCCCTCATACACATGATGGTAGCTGTTCATACAGAATCATCCCTCACCCCTCATACACATGTTGCTAGCTGTGTATACAGAATCATCCCACATACACATGTTGGTAGCTGTTTACCCTCATCACTCATATCCCTCATACACATGTTGGTAGCTGTTTACCCTCATACAAATGTTGGTAGCTGTTTATACAGAATCATCTCTCATCTCTCATAGACAAGATGATAGCTGTTTATACAGAATCATCCCTCATCCCTCATACACATGTTGGTAGCTGTTTATACAGAATCATCCCTCACCCCTCATACAAATGTTGGTAGTTGTTTATACGGAATCATTCCTCACCCCTCATACACATGATGGTAGCTGTTTATACAGAATCATCCCTCACCCCTCATACACATGTTGGTAGCTGTGTATACAGAATCATCCCTCATACACATGTTGGTAGCTGTTTACCCTCATCCCTCATATCCCTCATACACATGTTGGTAGCTGTTTACCCTCATACAAATCTTGGTAGCTGTTTACCCTCATCCCTCAAACACATGTTGGTAGCTGTTTATACAGAATTATCCCTCATACACATGTTGGTAGCTGTTTACCCTCATCATTCATACACATGTTCGTAGCTGTTTATATGGAATCATCCCTCACCCCTCATACACATGATGGTACCTGTTTATACAGAATCATCCCTCATCTCTCATACACATGTTGGTAGCTGTTTACCCTCACCCCTCATACACATGTTGTAGCTGTTTATAACGAATCATGCCTCACGCCTCATACACATGTTGGTAGCTGTTTATACAGAATCGTCCCTCATCCCTCATACACATGTTGGTAGGTGTTTATACAGAATCATCCCTCATACGCATCTTGGTAGCTGTTTACCCTCATCCCTCATACACATGTTCGTAGCTGTTTATATGGAATCATCCCTCACCCCCCCCCCCCCCCATACACATGTTGTAGCTGTTTATAAAGAATCATGCCCCACGCCTCATACACATGTTGGTAGCTGTTTATACAAAATCATCCCTCATCACTCATACACATGTTGGTAGGTGTTTATACAGAATCATCCCTCATACACATCTTGGTAGCTGTTTACCTTCATCCCTCATACACATGTTAGTAGCTGTTATATGGAATCATCCCTCACCCCCCTCCCCCCCCCCATACACATGATGGTACCTGTTTATACAGAATCATCCCTCATCCCTCATACACATGTTGGTAGCTGTTTATACGGAATCATCCCTCACACACACATATTGGTAGCTGTTTATACATAATCATCCCTCATACACATATTGGTAGTTGTTTATACAGAATCATCCCTCACCCCTCATATACATGATGGTAGCTGTTTACACAGAATCATCCCTCATACACATGTTGGTAGCTGTTTATACAGAATCATCCCTCATACACATGTTGGCAGCTGTTTACCCTCATACACATGATGCTAGCTGTTTATACAGAATCATCGCTCATACACATATTGGTAGCTGTTTATACAGATTCATCCCTCATACACATAATGGGAGCTGTTTATACAGAATCATCCCTCATCCCTCATACACATGTTGGTAGCTGTTTATACGGAATCATCCCTCACACACACATATTGGTAGCTGTTTATACAGAATCATCCCTCATACACATATTGGTAGTTGTTTATACAGAATCATCCCTCATCCCTCATACACATGTTGGTAGCTGTTTATACAGAATCATCCCTCATACGCATCTTGGTAGCTGTTTACCCTCATCCCTCATACACATGTTCGTAGCTGTTTATATGGAATCATCCCTCACCCCCCACCCCCCATACACATGTTGTAGCTGTTTATAAAGAATCATGCCCCACGCCTCATACACATGTTGGTAGCTGTTTATACAAAATCATCCCTCATCCCTCATACACATGTTGGTAGGTGTTTATACAGAATCATCCCTCATACACATCTTGGTAGCTGTTTACCTTCATCCCTCATACACATGTTAGTAGCTGTTATATGGAATCATCCCTCACCCCCCCCCCCATACACATGATGGTACCTGTTTATACAGAATCATCCCTCATCCCTCATACACATGTTGGTAGCTGTTTATACGGAATCATCCCTCACACACACATATTGGTAGCTGTTTATACATAATCATCCCTCATACACATATTGGTAGTTGTTTATACAGAATCATCCCTCACCCCTCATATACATGATGGTAGCTGTTTACACAGAATCATCCCTCATACACATGTTGGTAGCTGTTTATACAGAATCATCCCTCATACACATGTTGGCAGCTGTTTACCCTCATACACATGATGCTAGCTGTTTATACAGAATCATAGCTCATACACATATTGGTAGCTGTTTATACAGATTCATCCCTCATACACATGTTGGTAGCTGTTTATACAGAATCATCCCTCATCCCTCATACACATGTTGGTAGCTGTTTATACGGAATCATCCCTCACACACACATATTGGTAGCTGTTTATACAGAATCATCCCTCATACACATATTGGTAGTTGTTTATACAGAATCATCCCTCATCCCTCATACACATGTTGGTAGCTGTTTATACGGAATCATCCCTCACACACACATATTGGTAGCTGTTTATAGATAATCATCCTTCATACACATATTGGTAGTTGTTTATACAGAATCATCCCTCATCCCTCATACACATGTTGGTAGCTGTCTATACAGAATCATCGCTCACCCCTCATACACATGTTGGTAGTTGTTTATACAGAATCATTCCGCACCCCTCATACACATGATGGTAGCTGTTTATACAGAATTATCCCTCACCCCTCATACACATGTTGGTAGCTGTGTATACAGAATCATCCCTCATACACATGTTGGTAGCTGTTTACCCTCATCCCTCATACACATGTTGGTAGCTGTTTACCCTCATACAAATGTTGGTAGCTGTTTACCCTCATCCCTCAAACACATGTTAGTAGCTGTTTATACAGAATTAACCCTCATACACATGTTGGTAGCTGTTTACCCTCATCCTTCATACATATGTTCGTAGCTCTTTAAATGGAATCATCCCTCACCCCTCATACACATGATGGTACCTCTTTATATAGAATCATCCCTCATCTCTCATGCACATGTTGGTAGCTGTTTACCCTCACCCCTCATACACATGTTGTAGCTGTTTATAAAGAATCATGCCTCACGCCTCATACACATGTTGGTAGCTGTTTATACAGAATCATCCCTCATCCCTCATACACATGTTGGTAGGTGTTTGTACAGAATCATCCCTCATACACATCTTGGTAGCTGTTTACCCTCATCCCTCATACCCATGTTCGTAGCTGTTATATGGAATCATTCCTCACCCCCCCCCCCCCATACACATGATGGTACCTGTTTATACAGAATCATCCCTCATCTCTCATACACATGTTGGTAGCTGTTTACCCTCACCCCTCATACACATGTTGTAGCTGTTTATAAAGAATCATGCCCCACGCCTCATAGACATGTTGGTAGCTGTTTATACAAAATCATCCCTCATCCCTCATATACATGTTGGTAGGTGTTTATACAGAATCATCCCTCATACACATCTTAGTAGCTGTTTACCCTCATCCCTCATACACATCTTGGTAGCTGTTTACCCTCATCCCTCATACACATGATGGTAGCTGTTTATACAGAATCATCCATCGTCCCTCAAACACATGTTGGTAGCTGTTTATACAGAATCATCCCTCACCCCTCATACACATGATGGTAGCTGTTTAGATAGTATCATCCCTCAACCATCATACATATGTTGGTAGTTTTTTATACAGAATCATCCTTCATACACATAATGGTAGCTGTTTATACAGAATCATCCCTCATACACATGTTGGTAGCTGTTTATACAGAATCATCCCTCAGCCCTCATACATGTTGGTAGCTGTTAACCCTCATCCCCCATACACATGTTGGTAGCAGTTTATACAGAATCATCCCTCACCCCTCATACACATGATGGTAGCCGTGTATACAGAATCATCCCTCACCCCTCATACACATGTTGATAGCTGTTTACTCTCATCCCTCATACACATGTTGGCAGCTGTTTACCCTCATACACATGTTCGTATCTGTTTATATATAATCCTCCGTCACCCCTCATACACATGATGGTAGCTGCTTATGCAGAATCATCGCTCATACACATATTGGTAGCTGTTTATACAGATTCATCCCTCATACACATACTGGGAGCTGTTTATACAGAGTCATCCCTCATATCCCTCATACACATGTTGGTAGCTGTTTATACGGAATCAACCCTCACACACACACATATTGGTAGCTGTTTATACATAATCATCCCTCATACACATATTGGTAGTTGTTTATACAGAATCATCCCTCACCCCTCATACACATGATGGTAGCTGTTTACACAGAATCATCTCTCATACACATGTTGGTAGCTGTTTATACAGAATCATCCCTCATACACATGATGGTAGCTGTCTATACAGAATCATCCCTCATCCCTCATACACATGTTGGTAGCTATTTATACAGAATCATCCCTCTCCCCTCATACACATGATGGTAGTTGTTTACACTCATCCCACATACACATGTTGGTAGCTGTTTACCGTCATCCCTCATACACATGATGGTAGCTGTCTATACAGAATCATCCCTCACCCCTCATACACATGTTGGTAGCTGTTTATACAGAATCATCCCTCATCCCTCATACACATGATGGTAGCTGTCTATACAGAATCACCCCTCACCCCTCATACACATGATGGTAGCTGTTTATACATAATCATCCCTCACCCCTCATACACATGTTGATAGCTGTTTACCCTCATCCCTCATACACATGTTGGTAGCTGTTTATACAGAATCATCCCTCACCCCTCATACACATGTTGGTAGCTGTCTATACAGAATCATCCCTCATCCCTCATACACATGATGGTAGCTGTCTATACAGAATTATCCCTCATCCCTCATACACATGTTGGTAGCTGTTTATACAGAATCATCCCTCTCCCCTCATACACATGTTGGTAGCTGTTTATACAGAATCATCTCTCATCTCTCATAGACATGATGGTAGCTGTTTATACAGAATCATCCCTCATCCCTCATACACATGTTGGTAGCTGTTTATACAGAATCATCCCTCACCCCTCATACAAATGTTGGTAGTTGTTAATACGGAATCATTCCTCACCCCTCATACACATGATGGTAGCTGTTTATACAGAATCATCCCTCATCCCTCATACACATGTTGGTAGCTGTGTATACAGAATCATCCCTCATACACATGTTGGTAGCTGTTTACCCTCATCCCTCATATCCCTCATACACATGTTGGTAGCTGTTTACCCTCATACAAATGTTGGTAGTGTTTACCCTCATCCCTCAAACACATGTTGGTAGCTGTTTATACAGAATTATCCCTCATACACATGTTGGTAGCTGTTTACCCTCATCATTCATACACATGTTGTAGCTGTTTATAAAGAATCATGCCTCACGCCTCATACACATGTTGGTAGGTGTTTATACAGAATCATCCCTCATCCCTCATACACATGTTGGTAGGTGTTTATACAGAATCATCCCTCATACACATCTTGGTAGCTGTTTACCCTCATCCCTCATACACATGTTTGTAGCTGTTTATATGGAATCATCCCTCACCCCCCCCCCCATACACATGATGGTACCTGTTTATACAGAATCATCCCTCATCTCTCATACACACGTTGGTAGCTGTTTACCCTCACCCCTCATACACATGTTGTAGCTGTTTATAAAGAATCATGCCCCACGCCTCATACACATGTTGGTAGCTGTTTATACAAAATCATCCCTCATCCCTCAAACACATGTTGGTAGCTGTTTATACAGAATCATCCCTCACCCCTCATACACATGATGGTAGCTGTTTAGACAGAATCATCCCTCAACCATCATACATATGTTGGTAGTTTTTTTATACAGAATCATCCTTCATACACATAATGGTAGCTGTTTATACAGAATCATCCCTCATACACATGTTGGTAGCTGTTTATACAGAATCATCCCTCAGCCCTCATACATGTTGGTAGCTGTTAACCCTCATCCCTCATACACATGTTGGTAGCTGTTTATACAGAATCATCCCTCATCCCTCATACACATGATGGTAGCTGTCTATACAGAATCATCCCTCACCCCTCATACACATGATGGTAGCTGTTTACCCTCATCCCTCATGCACATGTTGGTAGCCGTTTACCCTCACCCCTCATACACATGTTGGTAGCTGTTTATACAGAATCATCCCTCACCCCTCATACACATGTTGGTAGCTGTCTATACAGAATCATCCCTCATCCCTCATACACATGATGGTAGCTGTCTATACAGAATTATCCCTCATCCCTCATACACATGTTGGTAGCTGTTTATACAGAATCATCCCTCTCCCCTCATACACATGTTGGTAGCTGTTTATACAGAATCATCTCTCATCTCTCATAGACATGATGGTAGCTGTTTATACAGAATCATCCCTCATCCCTCATACACATGTTGGTAGCTGTTTATACAGAATCATCCCTCACCCCTCATACACATGTTGGTAGGTGTTTGTACAGAATCATCCCTCATACACATGTTGGTAGCTGTTTACCCTCATCCCTCATACACATGTTCGTAGCTGTTATATGGAATCATTCCTCACCCCCCATACACATGATGGTACCTGTTTATACAGAATCATCCCTCATCTCTCATACACATGTTGGTAGCTGTTTACCCTCACCCCTCATACACATGTTGTAGCTGTTTATAAAGAATCATGCCCCACGCCTCATACACATGTTGGTAGCTGTTTATACAAAATCATCCCTCATCCCTCATACACATGTTGGTAGGTGTTTATACAGAATCATCCCTCATACACATCTTAGTAGCTGTTTACCCTCATCCCTCATACACATGTTTGGTAGCTGTTTATATGGAATCATCCCTCACCCCCCCATACACATGATGGTACCTGTTTATACAGAATCATCCCTCATCTCTCATACACATGTTGGTAGCTGTTTACCCTCACCCCTCATACACATGTTGTAGCTGTTTATAAAGAATCATGCCCCACGCCTCATACACATGTTGGTAGCTGTTTATACAAAATCATCCCTCATCCCTCAAACACATGTTGGTAGCTGTTTATACAGAATCATCCCTCACCCCTCATACACATGATGGTAGCTGTTTAGACAGAATCATCCCTCAACCATCATACATATGTTGGTAGTTTTTTTATACAGAATCATCCTTCATACACATAATGGTAGCTGTTTATACAGAATCATCCCTCATACACATGTTGGTAGCTGTTTATACAGAATCATCCCTCAGCCCTCATACATGTTGGTAGCTGTTAACCCTCATCCCTCATACACATGTTGGTAGCTGTTTATACAGAATCATCCCTCACCCCTCATACACATGATGGTAGCTGTCTATACAGAATCATCCCTCACCCCTCATACACATGTTGGTAGCTGTTTACCCTCATCCCTCATGCACATGTTGGTAGCCGTTTACCCTCACGGCTCATACACATGTTGGTAGCTGTTTATACAGTATCATCCCTCACCCCTCATACACATGTTGGTAGCTGTCTATACAGAATCATCCCTCATCCCTCATACACATGATGGTAGCTGTCTATACAGAATTATCCCTCATCCCTCATACACATGTTGGTAGCTGTTTATACAGAATCATCCCTCTCCTCTCATACACATGTTGGTAGCTGTTTATACAGAATCATCTCTCATCTCTCATAGACATGATGGTAGCTGTTTATACAGAATCATCCCTCATCCCTCATACACATGTTGGTAGCTGTTTATACAGAATCATCCCTCACCCCTCATACAAATGTTGGTAGTTGTTTATACGGAATCATTCCTCACCCCTCACACACATGATGGTAGCTTCTTATACAGAATCATCCCTCACCCCTCATACACATGTTGGTAGCTGTGTATACAGAATCATCCCTCATCCCTCATACACATGTTGGTAGGTGTTTGTACAGAATCATCCCTCATACACATCTTGGTAGCTGTTTACCCTCATCCCTCATACACATGTTCGTAGCTGTTATATGGAATCATTCCTCACCCCCCCATACACATGATGGTACCTGGTTATACAGAATCATCCCTCATCTCTCATACACATGTTGGTAGCTGTTTACCCTCACCCCTCATACACATGTTGTAGCTGTTTATAAAGAATCATGCCCCACGCCTCATACACATGTTGGTAGCTGTTTATACAAAATCATCCCTCATCCCTCATACACATGTTGGTAGGTGTTTATACAGAATCATCCCTCATACACATCTTAGTAGCTGTTTACCCTCATCCCTCGTACACATCTTGGTAGCTGTTTACCCTCATCCCTCATACACATGATGGTAGCTGTTTATACAGAATCATCCATCGTCCCTCAAACACATGTTGGTAGCTGTTTATACAGAATCATCCCTCACCCCTCATACACATGATGGTAGCTGTTTAGATAGTATCATCCCTCAACCATCATACATATGTTGGTAGTTTTTTATACACAATCATCCTTCATACACATAATGGTAGCTGTTTATACAGAATCATCCCTCATACACATGTTGGTAGCTGTTTATACAGAATCATCCCTCAGCCCTCATACATGTTGGTAGCTGTTAACCCTCATCCCCCATACACATGTTGGTAGCAGTTTATACAGAATCATCCCTCACCCCTCATACACATGATGGTAGCTGTCTATACAGAATTATCCCTCATACATGTTGGTAGCTGTTAACCCTCATCCCTCATACACATGTTGGTAGCTGTTTATACAGAATCATCCCTCATCCCTCATACACATGATGGTAGCTGTCTATACAGAATCATCCCTCACCCCTCATACACATGATGGTAGCTGTTTATACAGAATCATCCCTCACCCCTCATACACATGTTGGTAGCTGTTTACCCTCATCCCTCATGCACATGTTGGTAGCCGTTTACCCTCACCCCTCATACACATGTTGGTAGCTGTTTATACAGAATCATCCCTCACCCCTCATACACATGTTGGTAGCTGTCTATACAGAATCATCCGTCATCCCTCATACACATGATGGTAGCTGTCTATACAGAATTATCCCTCATCCCTCATACACATGTTGGTAGCTGTTTATACAGAATCATCCCTCTCCCCTCATACACATGTTGGTAGCTGTTTATACATAATCATCTCTCATCTCTCATAGACATGATGGTAGCTGTTTATACAGAATCATCCCTCATCCCTCATACAAATGTTGGTAGTTGTTAATACGGAATCATTCCTCACCCCTCATACACATGATGGTAGCTGTTTATACAGAATCATCCCTCACCCCTCATACACATGTTGGTAGCTGTGTATACAGAATCATCCCTCATACACATGTTGGTAGCTGTTTACCCTCATCCCTCATATCCCTCATACACATGTTGGTAGCTGTTTACCCTCATACAAATGTTGGTAGTGTTTACCCTCATCCCTCAAACACATGTTGGTAGCTGTTTATACAGAATTATCCCTCATACACATGTTGGTAGCTGTTTACCCTCATCATTCATACACATGTTGTAGCTGTTTATAAAGAATCATGCCTCACGCCTCATACACATGTTGGTAGCTGTTTACCCTCATCCCTCATGCACATGTTGGTAGCCGTTTACCCTCACCCCTCATACACATGTTGGTAGCTGTTTATACAGAATCATCCCTCACCCCTCATACACATGTTGGTAGCTGTCTATACAGAATCATCCGTCATCCCTCATACACATGATGGTAGCTGTCTATACAGAATTTTCCCTCATACATGTTGGTAGCTGTTAACCCTCATCCCTCATACACATGTTGGTAGCTGTTTATACAGAATCATCCCTCATCCCTCATACACATGATGGTAGCTGTCTATACAGCATCATCCCTCACCCCTCATACACATGATGATAGCTGTTTATACAGAATCATCCCTCACCCCTCATACACATTTTGGTAGCTGTTTACCCTCATCCCTCATGCACATGTTGGTAGCCGTTTACCCTCACCCCTCATACACATGTTGGTAGCTGTTTATACAGAATCATCCCTCATCCCTCATACACATGATGGTAGCTGTCTATACAGAATTATCCCTCATCCCTCATACACATGTTGGTAGCTGTTTATACAGAATCATCCCTCTCCCCTCATACACATGTTGGTAGCTGTTTATACATAATCATCTCTCATCTCTCATAGACATGATGGTAGCTGTTTATACAGAATCATCCCTCATCCCTCATACACATGTTGGTAGCTGTTTATACAGAATCATCCCTCACCCCTCATACAAATGTTGGTAGTTGTTAATACGGAATCATTCCTCACCCCTCATACACATGATGGTAGCTGTTTATACAGAATCATCCCTCACCTCTCATACACATGTTGGTAGCTGTGTATACAGAATCATCCCTCATACACATGTTGGTAGCTGTTTACCCTCATCCCTCATATCCCTCATACACATGTTGGTAGCTGTTTACCCTCATACAAATGTTGGTAGTGTTTACCCTCATCCCTCAAACACATGTTGGTAGCTGTTTATACAGAATTATCCCTCATACACATGTTGGTAGCTGTTTACCCATCATCATTCATACACATGTTGTAGCTGTTTATAAAGAATCATGCCTCACGCCTCATACACATGTTGGTAGGTGTTTATACAGAATCATCCCTCATCCCTCATACACATGTTGGTAGGTGTTTATACAGAATCATCCCTCATACACATCTTGGTAGCTGTTTACCCTCATCCCTCATACACATGTTGGTAGCTGTTTATACAGAATCATCCCTCACCCCCCATACACATGATGGTACCTGTTTATACAGAATCATCCCTCATCTCTCATACACATGTTGGTAGCTGTTTACCCTCACCCCTCATACACATGTTGTAGCTGTTTATAAAGAATCATGCCCCACGCCTCATACACATGTTGGTAGCTGTTTATACAGAATCATCCCTCTCCCCTCATACACATGTTGGTAGCTGTTTATACATAATCATCTCTCATCTCTCATAGACATGATGGTAGCTGTTTATACAGAATCATCCCTCATCCCTCATACACATGTTGGTAGCTGTTTATACAGAATCATCCCTCACCCCTCATACAAATGTTGGTAGTTGTTCATACGGAATCATTCCTCACCCCTCATACACATGATGGTAGCTGTTTATACAGAATCATCCCTCACCTCTCATACACATGTTGGTAGCTGTGTATACAGAATCATCCCTCATACACATGTTGGTAGCTGTTTACCCTCATCCCTCATATCCCTCATACACATGTTGGTAGCTGTTTACCCTCATACAAATGTTGGTAGTGTTTACCCTCATCCCTCAAACACATGTTGGTAGCTGTTTATACAGAATTATCCCTCATACACATGTTGGTAGCTGTTTACCCTCATCATTCATACACATGTTGTAGCTGTTTATAAAGAATCATGCCTCACGCCTCATACACATGTTGGTAGGTGTTTATACAGAATCATCCCTCATCCCTCATACACATGTTGGTAGGTGTTTATACAGAATCATCCCTCATACACATCTTGGTAGCTGTTTACCCTCATCCCTCATACACATGTTCGTAGCTGTTTATATGGAATCATCCCTCACCCCCCATACACATGATGGTACCTGTTTATACAGAATCATCCCTCATCTCTCATACACATGTTGGTAGCTGTTTACCCTCACCCCTCATACACATGTTGTAGCTGTTTATAAAGAATCATGCCCCACGCCTCATACACATGTTGGTAGCTGTTTATACAAAATCATCCCTCATCCCTCAAACACATGTTGGTAGCTGTTTATACAGAATCATCCCTCACCCCTCATACACATGATGGTAGCTGTTTAGACAGAATCATCCCTCAACCATCATACATATGTTGGTAGTTTTTTTATACAGAATCATCCTTCATACACATAATGGTAGCTGTTTATACAGAATCATCCCTCATACACATGTTGGTAGCTGTTTATACAGAATCATCCCTCAGCCCTCATACATGTTGGTAGCTGTTAACCCTCATCCCTCATACACATGTTGGTAGCTGTTTATACAGAATCATCCCTCATCCCTCATACACATGATGGTAGCTGTCTATACAGAATCATCCCTCACCCCTCATACACATGATGGTAGCTGTTTATACAGAATCATCCCTCACCCCTCATACACATGTTGGTAGCTGTTTACCCTCATCCCTCATGCACATGTTGGTAGCCGTTTACCCTCACCGCTCATACACATGTTGGTAGCTGTTTATACAGTATCATCCCTCACCCCTCATACACATGTTGGTAGCTGTCTATACAGAATCATCCCCCATCCCTCATACACATGATGGTAGCTGTCTATAGAGAATTATCCCTCATCCCTCATACACATGTTGGTAGCTGTTTATACAGAATCATCCCTCTCCTCTCATACACATGTTGGTAGCTGTTTATACAGAATCATCTCTCATCTCTCATAGACATGATGGTAGCTGTTTATACAGAATCATCCCTCATCCCTCATACACATGTTGGTAGCTGTTTATACAGAATCATCCCTCACCCCTCATACACATGTTGGTAGCTGTGTATACAGAATCATCCCTCATACACATGTTGGTAGCTGTTTACCCTCATCCCTCATATCCCTCATACACATGTTGGTAGCTGTTTACCCTCATACAAATGTTGGTAGTGTTTACCCTCATCCCTCAAACACATGTTGGTAGCTGTTTATACAGAATTATCCCTCATACACATGTTGGTAGCTGTTTACCCTCATCATTCATACACATGTTGTAGCTGTTTATAAAGAATCATGCCCCACGCCTCATACACATGTTGGTAGCTGTTTATACAAAATCATCCCTCATCCCTCATACACATGTTGGTAGGTGTTTATACAGAATCATCCCTCATACACATCTTAGTAGCTGTTTACCCTCATCCCTCGTACACATCTTGGTAGCTGTTTACCCTCATCCCTCATACACATGTTGGTAGCTGTTTATACAGAATCATCCATCGTCCCTCAAACACATGTTGGTAGCTGTTTATACAGAATCATCCCTCACCCCTCATACACATGATGGTAGCTGTTTAGATAGTATCATCCCTCAACCATCATACATATGTTGGTAGTTTTTTATACACAATCATCCTTCATACACATAATGGTAGCTGTTTATACAGAATCATCCCTCATACACATGTTGGTAGCTGTTTATACAGAATCATCCCTCAGCCCTCATACATGTTGGTAGCTGTTAACCCTCATCCCTCATACACATGTTGGTAGCTGTTTATACAGAATCATCCCTCATCCCTCATACACATGATGGTAGCTGTCCATACAGAATTATCCCTCATACATGGTGGTAGCTGTTAACCCTCATCCCTCATACACATGTTGGTAGCTGTTTATACAGAATCATCCCTCATCCCTCATACACATGATGGTAGCTGTCTATACAGAATCATCCCTCACCCCTCATACACATGATGGTAGCTGTTTATACAGAATCATCCCTCACCCCTCATACACATGTTGGTAGCTGTTTACCCTCATCCCTCATGCACATGTTGGTAGCTGTTTATACAGAATCATCTCTCATCTCTCATAGACATGATGGTAGCTGTTTATACAGAATCATCCCTCATCCCTCATACACATGTTGGTAGCTGTCTATACAGAATCATCCGTCATCCCTCATACACATGATGGTAGCTGTCTATACAGAATTATCCCTCATCCCTCATACACATGTTGGTAGCTGTTTATACAGAATCATCCCTCTCCCCTCATACACATGTTGGTAGCTGTTTATACATAATCATCTCTCATCTCTCATAGACATGATGGTAGCTGTTTATACAGAATCATCCCTCATCCCTCATACACATGTTGGTAGCTGTTTATACAGAATCATCCCTCACCCCTCATACAAATGTTGGTAGTTGTTAATACGGAATCATTCCTCACCCCTCATACACATGATGGTAGCTGTTTATACAGAATCATCCCTCACCTCTCATACACATGTTGGTAGCTGTGTATACATAATCATCCCTCATACACATGTTGGTAGCTGTTTACCCTCATCCCTCATATCCCTCATACACATGTTGGTAGCTGTTTACCCTCATACAAATGTTGGTAGTGTTTACCCTCATCCCTCAAACACATGTTGGTAGCTGTTTATACAGAATTATCCCTCATACACATGTTGGTAGATGTTTACCCTCATCATTCATACACATGTTGTAGCTGTTTATAAAGAATCATGCCTCACGCCTCATACACATGTTGGTAGGTGTTTATACAGAATCATCCCTCATCCCTCATACACATGTTGGTAGGTGTTTATACAGAATCATCCCTCATACACATCTTGGTAGCTGTTTACCCTCATCCCTCATACACATGTTCGTAGCTGTTTATATGGAATCATCCCTCACCCCCCATACACATGATGGTACCTGTTTATACAGAATCATCCCTCATCTCTCATACACATGTTGGTAGCTGTTTACCCTCACCCCTCATACACATGTTGTAGCTGTTTATAAAGAATCATGCCCCACGCCTCATACACATGTTGGTAGCTGTTTATACAAAATCATCCCTCATCCCTCAAACACATGTTGGTAGCTGTTTATACAGAATCATCCCTCACCCCTCATACACATGATGGTAGCTGTTTAGACAGAATCATCCCTCAACCATCATACATATGTTGGTAGTTTTTTTATACAGAATCATCCTTCATACACATAATGGTAGCTGTTTATACAGAATCATCCCTCATACACATGTTGGTAGCTGTTTATACAGAATCATCCCTCAGCCCTCATACATGTTGGTAGCTGTTAACCCTCATCCCTCATACACATGTTGGTAGCTGTTTATACAGAATCATCCCTCATCCCTCATACACATGATGGTAGCTGTCTATACAGAATCATCCCTCACCCCTCATACACATGATGGTAGCTGTTTATACAGAATCATCCCTCACCCCTCATACATATGTTGGTAGCTGTTTACCCTCATCCCTCATGCACATGTTGGTAGCCGTTTACCCTCACCGCTCATACACATGTTGGTAGCTGTTTATACAGTATCATCCCTCACCCCTCATACACATGTTGGTAGCTGTCTATACAGAATCATCCCTCATCCCTCATACACATGATGGTAGCTGTCTATAGAGAATTATCCCTCATCCCTCATACACATGTTGGTAGCTGTTTATACAGAATCATCCCTCTCCTCTCATACACATGTTGGTAGCTGTTTATACAGAATCATCTCTCATCTCTCATAGACATGATGGTAGCTGTTTATACAGAATCATCCCTCATCCCTCATACACATGTTGGTAGCTGTTTATACAGAATCATCCCTCACCCCTCATACAAATGTTGGTAGTTGTTATACGGAATCATTCCTCACCCCTCACACACATGATGGTAGCTTCTTATACAGAATCATCCCTCACCCCTCATACACATGTTGGTAGCTGTGTATACAGAATCATCCCTCATCCCTCATACACATGTTGGTAGGTGTTTGTACAGAATCATCCCTCATACACATCTTGGTAGCTGTTTACCCTCATCCCTCATACACATGTTCGTAGCTGTTATATGGAATCATTCCTCACCCCCCCCCCCCCCATACACATGATGGTACCTGTTTATACAGAATCATCCCTCATCTCTCATACACATGTTGGTAGCTGTTTACCCTCACCCCTCATACACATGTTGTAGCTGTTTATAAAGAATCATGCCCCACGCCTCATACACATGTTGGTAGCTGTTTATACAAAATCATCCCTCATCCCTCATACACATGTTGGTAGGTGTTTATACAGAATCATCCCTCATACACATCTTAGTAGCTGTTTACCCTCATCCCTCGTACACATCTTGGTAGCTGTTTACCCTCATCCCTCATACACATGATGGTAGCTGTTTATACAGAATCATCCATCGTCCCTCAAACACATGTTGGTAGCTGTTTATACAGAATCATCCCTCACCCCTCATACACATGATGGTAGCTGTTTAGATAGTATCATCCCTCAACCATCATACATATGTTGGTAGTTTTTTATACACAATCATCCTTCATACACATAATGGTAGCTGTTTATACAGAATCATCCCTCATACACATGTTGGTAGCTGTTTATACAGAATCATCCCTCAGCCCTCATACATGTTGGTAGCTGTTAACCCTCATCCCCCATACACATGTTGGTAGCAGTTTATACAGAATCATCCCTCACCCCTCATACACATGATGGTAGCTGTCTATACAGAATTATCCCTCATACATGTTGGTAGCTGTTAACCCTCATCCCTCATACACATGTTGGTAGCTGTTTATACAGAATCATCCCTCATCCCTCATACACATGATGGTAGCTGTCTATACAGAATCATCCCTCACCCCTCATACACATGATGGTAGCTGTTTATACAGAATCATCCCTCACCCCTCATACACATGTTGGTAGCTGTTTACCCTCATCCCTCATGCACATGTTGGTAGCCGTTTACCCTCACCCCTCATACACATGTTGGTAGCTGTTTATACAGAATCATCCCTCACCCCTCATACACATGTTGGTAGCTGTCTATACAGAATCATCCGTCATCCCTCATACACATGATGGTAGCTGTCTATACAGAATTATCCCTCATCCCTCATACACATGTTGGTAGCTGTTTATACAGAATCATCCCTCTCCCCTCATACACATGTTGGTAGCTGTTTATACATAATCATCTCTCATCTCTCATAGACATGATGGTAGCTGTTTATACAGAATCATCCCTCATCCCTCATACACATGTTGGTAGCTGTTTATACAGAATCATCCCTCACCCCTCATACAAATGTTGGTAGTTGTTAATACGGAATCATTCCTCACCCCTCATACACATGATGGTAGCTGTTTATACAGAATCATCCCTCACCCCTCATACACATGTTGGTAGCTGTGTATACAGAATCATCCCTCATACACATGTTGGTAGCTGTTTACCCTCATCCCTCATATCCCTCATACACATGTTGGTAGCTGTTTACCCTCATACAAATGTTGGTAGTGTTTACCCTCATCCCTCAAACACATGTTGGTAGCTGTTTATACAGAATTATCCCTCATACACATGTTGGTAGCTGTTTACCCTCATCATTCATACACATGTTGTAGCTGTTTATAAAGAATCATGCCTCACGCCTCATACACATGTTGGTAGCTGTTTACCCTCATCCCTCATGCACATGTTGGTAGCCGTTTACCCTCACCCCTCATACACATGTTGGTAGCTGTTTATACAGAATCATCCCTCACCCCTCATACACATGTTGGTAGCTGTCTATACAGAATCATCCGTCATCCCTCATACACATGATGGTAGCTGTCTATACAGAATTTTCCCTCATACATGTTGGTAGCTGTTAACCCTCATCCCTCATACACATGTTGGTAGCTGTTTATACAGAATCATCCCTCATCCCTCATACACATGATGGTAGCTGTCTATACAGAATCATCCCTCACCCCTCATACACATGATGGTAGCTGTTTATACAGAATCATCCCTCACCCCTCATACACATGTTGGTAGCTGTTTACCCTCATCCCTCATGCACATGTTGGTAGCCGTTTACCCTCACCCCTCATACACATGTTGGTAGCTGTTTATACAGAATCATCCCTCACCCCTCATACACATGATGGTAGCTGTCTATACAGAATCATCCCTCATACACATGTTGGTAGCTGTTTACCCTCATCCCTCATATCCCTCATACACATGTTGGTAGCTGTTTACCCTCATACAAATGTTGGTAGTGTTTACCCTCATCCCTCAAACACATGTTGGTAGCTGTTTATACAGAATTATCCCTCATACACATGTTGGTAGCTGTTTACCCTCATCATTCATACACATGTTGTAGCTGTTTATAAAGAATCATGCCTCACGCCTCATACACATGTTGGTAGCTGTTTACCCTCATCCCTCATGCACATGTTGGTAGCCGTTTACCCTCACCCCTCATACACATGTTGGTAGCTGTTTATACAGAATCATCCCTCACCCCTCATACACATGTTGGTAGCTGTCTATACAGAATCATCCGTCATCCCTCATACACATGATGGTAGCTGTCTATACAGAATTATCCCTCATCCCTCATACACATGTTGGTAGCTGTTTATACAGAATCATCCCTCTCCCCTCATACACATGTTGGTAGCTGTTTATACAGAATCATCTCTCATCTCTCATAGACATGATGGTAGCTGTTTATACAGAATCATCCCTCATCCCTCATACACATGTTGGTAGCTGTTTATACAGAATCATCCCTCACCCCTCATACAAATGTTGGTAGTTGTTAATACGGAATCATTCCTCACCCCTCATACACATGATGGTAGCTGTTTATACAGAATCATCCCTCACCTCTCATACACATGTTGGTAGCTGTGTATACATAATCATCCCTCATACACATGTTGGTAGCTGTTTACCCTCATCCCTCATATCCCTCATACACATGTTGGTAGCTGTTTACCCTCATACAAATGTTGGTAGTGTTTACCCTCATCCCTCAAACACATGTTGGTAGCTGTTTATACAGAATTATCCCTCATACACATGTTGGTAGCTGTTTACCCTCATCATTCATACACATGTTGGTAGCTGTTTATACAGAATCATCCCTCATCCCTCATACACATGTTGGTAGCTGTTTACCCTCATCCCTCATACACATGTTGGTAGCTGTTTATCCCTCACCCCTCATACACATGTTGGTAGCTGTTTATACAGAATCATCCCTCATCCCTCATACACATGTTGGTAGCTGTTTATACAGAATCATCCCTCATCCCTCATACACATGATGGTAGCTGTTTATACAGAATCATCCCTCATCCCTCATACACATGTTGGTAGTTGTTTATACGGAATCATTCCTCACCCCTCATACACATGTGGTAGCTGTTTATACAGAATCATCCCTCACTCTCATACACATGTTGGTAGCTGTTTATACAGAATCATCCCTCATCCCTCATACACATGTTGGTAGCTGTTACCCTCATCTCATACATGTTGGTAGCTGTTATATCCCTCACCCCTCATACACATGATGGTAGCTGTTTACCCTCATACACATGTTGGTAGCTGTTTATACATAATCATCCCTCATACACATGTTGGTAGCTGTTTATATCATATACATATGTTGGTAGTGTTTTATACACATGTTGGTAGCTGTTTACCCTCATCATTCATACACATGTTGTAGCTGTTTATAAAGAATCATGCCTCACCCTCATACACATGTTGGTAGCTGTTTATACAGAATCATCCCTCATCCCTCATACACATGTTGGTAGGTGTTTATACAGAATCATCCCTCATACACATGTTCGTAGCTGTTTATATGGAATCATCCCTCACCCCCCATACACATGATGGTACCTGTTTATACAGAATCATCCCTCATCTCTCATACACATGTTGGTAGCTGTTTACCCTCACCCCTCATACACATGTTGTAGCTGTTTATAAAGAATCATGCCCCACGCCTCATACACATGTTGGTAGCTGTTTATACAAAATCATCCCTCATCCCTCAAACACATGTTGGTAGCTGTTTATACAGAATCATCCCTCACCCCTCATACACATGATGGTAGCTGTTTAGACAGAATCATCCCTCAACCATCATACATATGTTGGTAGTTTTTTTATACAGAATCATCCTTCATACACATAATGGTAGCTGTTTATACAGAATCATCCCTCATACACATGTTGGTAGCTGTTTATACAGAATCATCCCTCAGCCCTCATACATGTTGGTAGCTGTTAACCCTCATCCCTCATACACATGTTGGTAGCTGTTTATACAGAATCATCCCTCATCCCTCATACACATGATGGTAGCTGTCTATACAGAATCATCCCTCACCCCTCATACACATGATGGTAGCTGTTTATACAGAATCATCCCTCACCCCTCATACATATGTTGGTAGCTGTTTACCCTCATCCCTCATGCACATGTTGGTAGCCGTTTACCCTCACCGCTCATACACATGTTGGTAGCTGTTTATACAGTATCATCCCTCACCCCTCATACACATGTTGGTAGCTGTCTATACAGAATCATCCCTCATCCCTCATACACATGATGGTAGCTGTCTATAGAGAATTATCCCTCATCCCTCATACACATGTTGGTAGCTGTTTATACAGAATCATCCCTCTCCTCTCATACACATGTTGGTAGCTGTTTATACAGAATCATCTCTCATCTCTCATAGACATGATGGTAGCTGTTTATACAGAATCATCCCTCATCCCTCATACACATGTTGGTAGCTGTTTATACAGAATCATCCCTCACCCCTCATACAAATGTTGGTAGTTGTTAATACGGAATCATTCCTCACCCCTCACACACATGATGGTAGCTTCTTATACAGAATCATCCCTCACCCCTCATACACATGTTGGTAGCTGTGTATACAGAATCATCCCTCATCCCTCATACACATGTTGGTAGGTGTTTGTACAGAATCATCCCTCATACACATCTTGGTAGCTGTTTACCCTCATCCCTCATACACATGTTCGTAGCTGTTATATGGAATCATTCCTCACCCCCCATACACATGATGGTACCTGTTTATACAGAATCATCCCTCATCTCTCATACACATGTTGGTAGCTGTTTACCCTCACCCCTCATACACATGTTGTAGCTGTTTATAAAGAATCATGCCCCACGCCTCATACACATGTTGGTAGCTGTTTATACAAAATCATCCCTCATCCCTCATACACATGTTGGTAGGTGTTTATACAGAATCATCCCTCATACACATCTTAGTAGCTGTTTACCCTCATCCCTCGTACACATCTTGGTAGCTGTTTACCCTCATCCCTCATACACATGATGGTAGCTGTTTATACAGAATCATCCATCGTCCCTCAAACACATGTTGGTAGCTGTTTATACAGAATCATCCCTCACCCCTCATACACATGATGGTAGCTGTTTAGATAGTATCATCCCTCAACCATCATACATATGTTGGTAGTTTTTTATACACAATCATCCTTCATACACATAATGGTAGCTGTTTATACAGAATCATCCCTCATACACATGTTGGTAGCTGTTTATACAGAATCATCCCTCAGCCCTCATACATGTTGGTAGCTGTTAACCCTCATCCCCCATACACATGTTGGTAGCAGTTTATACAGAATCATCCCTCACCCCTCATACACATGATGGTAGCTGTCTATACAGAATTATCCCTCATACATGTTGGTAGCTGTTAACCCTCATCCCTCATACACATGTTGGTAGCTGTTTATACAGAATCATCCCTCATCCCTCATACACATGATGGTAGCTGTCTATACAGAATCATCCCTCACCCCTCATACACATGATGGTAGCTGTTTATACAGAATCATCCCTCACCCCTCATACACATGTTGGTAGCTGTTTACCCTCATCCCTCATGCACATGTTGGTAGCCGTTTACCCTCACCCCTCATACACATGTTGGTAGCTGTTTATACAGAATCATCCCTCACCCCTCATACACATGTTGGTAGCTGTCTATACAGAATCATCCGTCATCCCTCATACACATGATGGTAGCTGTCTATACAGAATTATCCCTCATCCCTCATACACATGTTGGTAGCTGTTTATACAGAATCATCCCTCTCCCCTCATACACATGTTGGTAGCTGTTTATACATAATCATCTCTCATCTCTCATAGACATGATGGTAGCTGTTTATACAGAATCATCCCTCATCCCTCATACACATGTTGGTAGCTGTTTATACAGAATCATCCCTCACCCCTCATACAAATGTTGGTAGTTGTTAATACGGAATCATTCCTCACCCCTCATACACATGATGGTAGCTGTTTATACAGAATCATCCCTCACCCCTCATACACATGTTGGTAGCTGTGTATACAGAATCATCCCTCATACACATGTTGGTAGCTGTTTACCCTCATCCCTCATATCCCTCATACACATGTTGGTAGCTGTTTACCCTCATACAAATGTTGGTAGTGTTTACCCTCATCCCTCAAACACATGTTGGTAGCTGTTTATACAGAATTATCCCTCATACACATGTTGGTAGCTGTTTACCCTCATCATTCATACACATGTTGTAGCTGTTTATAAAGAATCATGCCTCACGCCTCATACACATGTTGGTAGCTGTTTACCCTCATCCCTCATGCACATGTTGGTAGCCGTTTACCCTCACCCCTCATACACATGTTGGTAGCTGTTTATACAGAATCATCCCTCATACATGTTGGTAGCTGTTAACCCTCATCCCTCATACACATGTTGGTAGCTGTTTATACAGAATCATCCCTCATCCCTCATACACATGATGGTAGCTGTCTATACAGAATCATCCCTCACCCCTCATACACATGATGGTAGCTGTTTATACAGAATCATCCCTCACCCCTCATACACATGTTGGTAGCTGTTTACCCTCATCCCTCATGCACATGTTGGTAGCCGTTTACCCTCACCCCTCATACACATGTTGGTAGCTGTTTATACAGAATCATCCCTCACCCCTCATACACATGTTGGTAGCTGTCTATACAGAATCATCCGTCATCCCTCATACACATGATGGTAGCTGTCTATACAGAATTATCCCTCATCCCTCATACACATGTTGGTAGCTGTTTATACAGAATCATCCCTCTCCCCTCAAACACATGTTGGTAGCTGTTTATACATAATCATCTCTCATCTCTCATAGACATGATGGTAGCTGTTTATACAGAATCATCCCTCATCCCTCATACACATGTTGGTAGCTGTTTATACAGAATCATCCCTCACCCCTCATACAAATGTTGGTAGTTGTTAATACGGAATCATTCCTCACCCCTCATACACATGATGGTAGCTGTTTATACAGAATCATCCCTCACCTCTCATACACATGTTGGTAGCTGTGTATACAGAATCATCCCTCATACACATGTTGGTAGCTGTTTACCCTCATCCCTCATATCCCTCATACACATGTTGGTAGCTGTTTACCCTCATAAAAATGTTGGTAGTGTTTACCCTCATCCCTCAAACACATGTTGGTAGCTGTTTATACAGAATTATCCCTCATACACATGTTGGTAGCTGTTTACCCTCATCATTCATACACATGTTGTAGCTGTTTATAAAGAATCATGCCTCACGCCTCATACACATGTTGGTAGGTGTTTGTACAGAATCATCCCTCATACACATCTTGGTAGCTGTTTACCCTCATCCCTCATACACATGTTCGTAGCTGTTATATGGAATCATTCCTCACCCCCCATACACATGATGGTACCTGTTTATACAGAATCATCCCTCATCTCTCATACACATGTTGGTAGCTGTTTACCCTCACCCCTCATACACATGTTGTAGCTGTTTATAAAGAATCATGCCCCACGCCTCATACACATGTTGGTAGCTGTTTATACAAAATCATCCCTCATCCCTCATACACATGTTGGTAGGTGTTTATACAGAATCATCCCTCATACACATCTTAGTAGCTGTTTACCCTCATCCCTCGTACACATCTTGGTAGCTGTTTACCCTCATCCCTCATACACATGATGGTAGCTGTTTATACAGAATCATCCATCGTCCCTCAAACACATGTTGGTAGCTGTTTATACAGAATCATCCCTCACCCCTCATACACATGATGGTAGCTGTTTAGATAGTATCATCCCTCAACCATCATACATATGTTGGTAGTTTTTTATACACAATCATCCTTCATACACATAATGGTAGCTGTTTATACAGAATCATCCCTCATACACATGTTGGTAGCTGTTTATACAGAATCATCCCTCAGCCCATCATACATGTTGGTAGCTGTTAACCCTCATCCCCCATACACATGTTGGTAGCAGTTTATACAGAATCATCCCTCACCCCTCATACACATGATGGTAGCTGTCTATACAGAATTATCCCTCATACATGTTGGTAGCTGTTAACCCTCATCCCTCATACACATGTTGGTAGCTGTTTATACAGAATCATCCCTCATCCCTCATACACATGATGGTAGCTGTCTATACAGAATCATCCCTCACCCCTCATACACATGATGGTAGCTGTTTATACAGAATCATCCCTCACCCCTCATACACATGTTGGTAGCTGTTTACCCTCATCCCTCATGCACATGTTGGTAGCCGTTTACCCTCACCCCTCATACACATGTTGGTAGCTGTTTATACAGAATCATCCCTCACCCCTCATACACATGTTGGTAGCTGTCTATACAGAATCATCCGTCATCCCTCATACACATGATGGTAGCTGTCTATACAGAATTATCCCTCATTCCCTCATACACATGTTGGTAGCTGTTTATACAGAATCATCCCTCTCCCCTCATACACATGTTGGTAGCTGTTTATACATAATCATCTCTCATCTCTCATAGACATGATGGTAGCTGTTTATACAGAATCATCCCTCATCCCTCATACAAATGTTGGTAGTTGTTAATACGGAATCATTCCTCACCCCTCATACACATGATGGTAGCTGTTTATACAGAATCATCCCTCACCCCTCATACACATGTTGGTAGCTGTGTATACAGAATCATCCCTCATACACATGTTGGTAGCTGTTTACCCTCATCCCTCATATCCCTCATACACATGTTGGTAGCCGTTTACCCTCACCCCTCATACACATGTTGGTAGCTGTTTATACAGAATCATCCCTCATACATGTTGGTAGCTGTTAACCCTCATCCCTCATACACATGTTGGTAGCTGTTTATACAGAATCATCCCTCATCCCTCATACACATGATGGTAGCTGTCTATACAGAATCATCCCTCACCCCTCATACACATGATGGTAGCTGTTTATACAGAATCATCCCTCACCCCTCATACACATGTTGGTAGCTGTTTACCCTCATCCCTCATGCACATGTTGGTAGCCGTTTACCCTCACCCCTCATACACATGTTGGTAGCTGTTTATACAGAATCATCCCTCACCCCTCATACACATGTTGGTAGCTGTCTATACAGAATCATCCGTCATCCCTCATACACATGATGGTAGCTGTCTATACAGAATTATCCCTCATTCCTCATACACATGTTGGTAGCTGTTTATACAGAACCATCCCTCTACCCTCAAACACATGTTGGTAGCTGTTTATACATAATCATCTCTCATCTCTCATAGACATGATGGTAGCTGTTTATACAGAATCATCCCTCATCCCTCATACACATGTTGGTAGCTGTTTATACAGAATCATCCCTCACCCCTCATACAAATGTTGGTAGTTGTTGATACGGAATCATTCCTCACCCCTCATACACATGATGGTAGCTGTTTATACAGAATCATCCCTCACCTCTCATACACATGTTGGTAGCTGTGTATACAGAATCATCCCTCATACACATGTTGGTAGCTGTTTACCCTCATCCCTCATATCCCTCATACACATGTTGGTAGCTGTTTACCCTCATAAAAATGTTGGTAGTGTTTACCCTCATCCCTCAAACACATGTTGGTAGCTGTTTATACAGAATTATCCCTCATACACATGTTGGTAGCTGTTTACCCTCATCATTCATACACATGTTGTAGCTGTTTATAAAGAATCATGCCTCACGCCTCATACACATGTTGGTAGCTGTTTACCCTCATCCCTCATGCACATGTTGGTAGCCGTTTACCCTCACCCCTCATACACATGTTGGTAGCTGTTTATACAGAATCATCCCTCACCCCTCATACACATGTTGGTAGCTGTCTATACAGAATCATCCGTCATCCCTCATACACATGATGGTAGCTGTCTATACAGAATTATCCCTCATCCCTCATACACATGTTGGTAGCTGTTTATACAGAATCATCCCTATCCCCTCATACACATGTTGGTAGCTGTTTATACAGAATCATCTCTCATCTCTCATAGACATGATGGTAGCTGTTTATACATAATCATCCCTCATCCCTCATACACATGTTGGTAGCTGTTTATACAGAATCATCCCTCACCCCTCATACAAATGTTGGTAGTTGTTAATACGGAATCATTCCTCACCCCTCATACACATGATGGTAGCTGTTTATACAGAATCATCCCTCACCCCTCATACACATGTTGGTAGCTGTGTATACAGAATCATCCCTCATACACATGTTGGTAGCTGTTTACCCTCATCCCTCATATCCCTCATACACATGTTGGTAGCTGTTTACCCTCATACAAATGTTGGTAGTGTTTACCCTCATCCCTCAAACACATGTTGGTAGCTGTTTATACAGAATTATCCCTCATACACATGTTGGTAGCTGTTTACCCTCATCATTCATACACATGTTGTAGCTGTTTATAAAGAATCATGCCTCACGCCTCATACACATGTTGGTAGCAGTCTATACAGAATCATCCCTCATCCCTCATACACATGTTGGTAGGTGTTTATACAGAATCATCCCTCATACACATCTTGGTAGCTGTTTACCATCATCCCTCATACACATGTTCGTAGCTGTTTATATGGAATCATCCCTCATCTCTCATACACATGTTGGTAGCTGTTTACCCTCACCCCTCATACACATGTTGTAGCTGTTTATAAAAAATCATGCCCCACGCCTCATACACATGTTGGTAGCTGTTTATACAAAATCATCCCTCATCCCTCAAACACATGTTGGTAGCTGTTTATACAGAATCATCCCTCACCCCTCATACACATGATGGTAGCTGTTTAGACAGAATCATCCCTCAACCATCATACATATGTTGGTAGTTTTTTTATACAGAATCATCCTTCATACACATAATGGTAGCTGTTTATACAGAATCATCCCTCATACACATGTTGGTAGCTGTTTACCCTCATCCCTCATGCACATGTTGGTAGCCGTTTACCCTCACCCCTCATACACATGTTGGTAGCTGTTTATACAGAATCATCCCTCATCCCTCATACACATGTTGGTAGCTATTTTTTACAGAATCATCCCTCACCCCTCATACACATGATGGTAGTTGTTTACCCTCATCCCACATACACATGTTGGTAGCTGTTTACCGTCATCCGTCATACACATGATGGTAGCTGTCTATACAGAATCATCCCTCACCCCTCATACACATGTTGGTAGCTGTTTATACAGAAGCATCCCTCTCCCCTCATACACATGTTGGTAGCTGTTTACCCTCACCCCTCATACACATGTTGTAGCCGTTTATAAAGAATCATGCCCCACGCCTCATACACATGTTGGTAGCTGTTTATACAAAATCATCCCTCATCCCTCAAACACATGTTGGTAGCTGTTTATACAGAATCATCCCTCACCCCTCATACACATGATGGTAGCTGTTCAGACAGAATCATCCCTCAACCATCATACATATGTTGGTAGTTTTTTTATACAGAATCATCCTTCATACACATAATGGTAGCTGTTTATACAGAAGCATCCCTCATACACATGTTGGTAGCTGTTTATACAGAATCATCCCTCAGCCCTCATACATGTTGGTAGCTGTTAACCCTCATCCCTCATACACATGTTGGTAGCTGTTTACCCTCACCCCTCATACACATGTTGTAGCTGTTTATAAAGAATCATGCCCCACGCCTCATAAACATGTTGGTAGCTGTTTATACAAAATCATCCCTCATCCCTCAAACACATGTTGGTAGCTGTTTATACAGAATCATCCCTCACCCCTCATACACATGATGGTAGCTGTTTAGACAGAATCATCCCTCAACCATCATACATATGTTGGTAGTTTTTTTATACAGAATCATCCTTCATACACATAATGGTAGCTGTTTATACAGAATCATCCCTGATACACATGTTGGTAGCTGTTTATAAAGAATCATCCCTCAGCCCTCATACATGTTGGTAGCTGTTAACCCTCATCCCTCATACACATGTTGGTAGCTGTTTATACAGAATCATCCCTCATCCCTCATACACATGATGGTAGCTGTCTATACAGAATCATCCCTCACCCCTCATACACATAATGGTAGCTGTTTATACAGAATCATCCCTCACCCCTCATACACATGTTGGTAGCTGTTTACCCTCATCCCTCATGCACATGTTGGTAGCCGTTTACCCTCACCCCTCATACACATGATGGTAGCTGTCTATACAGAATCATCCCTCACCCCTCATACACATGTTGGTAGCTGTTTATACAGAATCATCCCTCTCCCCTCATACACATGTTGGTAGCTGTTTATACAGAAGCATCCCTCATCCCTCATACACATGTTGGTAGCTGTTTATATGGAATCATTCCTCACCCCTCATACACATGATGGTAGCTGTTTATACAGAATCATCCCACACCCCTCATACACATGTTGCTAGCGGTGTATACAGAATCATCCCTCATACACATGTTGGTAGCTGTTTACCCTCATCACTCATATCCCTCATACACATGTTGGTAGCTGTTTACCCTCATACAAATGTTGGTAGCTGTTTACCCTCATCCCTCAAACACATGTTGGTAGCTGTTTATACAGAATCATCTCTCATCTCTCATAGACATGATGGTAGCTGTTTATACAGAATCATCCCTCATCCCTCATACACATGATGGTAGCTGTCTATACAGAATCATCCCTCATCCCTCATACACATGTTGGTAGCTATTTTTTACAGAATCATCCCTCACCCCTCATACACATGATGGTAGTTGTTTACCCTCATCCCACATACACATGTTGGTAGCTGTTTACCGTCATCCCTCATACACATGATGGTAGCTGTCTATACAGAATCATCCCTCACCCCTCATACACATGTTGGTAGCTGTTTATACAGAATCATCCCTCTCCCCTCATACACATGTTGGTAGCTGTTTACCCTCACCCCTCATACACATGTTGTAGCTGTTTATAAAGAATCGTGCCCCACGCCTCATACACATGTTGGTAGCTGTTTATACAAAATCATCCCTCATCCCTCAAACACATGTTGGTAGCTGTTTATACAGAATCATCCCTCACCCCTCATACACATGATGGTAGCTGTTCAGACAGAATCATCCCTCAACCATCATACATATGTTGGTAGATTTTTTATACAGAATCATCCTTCATACACATAATGGTAGCTGTTTATACAGAATCATCCCTCATACACATGTTGGTAGCTGTTTATACAGAATCATCCCTCAGCCCTCATACATGTTGGTAGCTGTTAACCCTCATCCCTCATACACATGTTGGTAGCTGTTTACCGTCATCCCTCATACACATGATGGTAGCTGTCTATACAGAATCATCCCTCATCTCTCATACACATGTTGGTAGCTGTTTACCCTCACCCCTCATATACATGTTGTAGCTGTTTATAAAGAAGCATGCCCCACGCCTCATACACATGTTGGTAGCTGTTTATACAAAATCATCCCTCATCCCTCAAACACATGTTGGTAGCTGTTTATACAGAATCATCCCTCACCCCTCATACACATGTTGGTAGCTGTTTACCCTCATCCCTCATGCACATGTTGGTAGCCGTTTACCCTCACCCCTCATACACATGTTGGTAGGTGTTTATACAGAATCATCCCTCATCCCTCATACACATGTTGGTAGCTATTTATACAGAATCATCCCTCACCCCTCATACACATGATGGTAGTTGTTTACCCTCATCCCACATACACATGTTGGTAGCTGTTTACGGTCATCCCTCATACACATGATGGTAGCTGTCTATACAGAATCATCCCTCACCCCTCATACACATGTTGGTAGCTGTTTATACAGAATCATCCCTCTCCCCTCATACACATGTTGGTAGCTGTTTATACAGAATCATCTCTCATCTCTCATAGACATGATGGTAGCTGTTTATACAGAAGCATCCCTCATCCCTCATACACATGTTGGTAGCTGTTTATATGGAATCATTCCTCACCCCTCATACACATGATGGTAGCTGTTTATACAGAATCATCCCACACCCCTCATACACATGTTGCTAGCGGTGTATACAGAATCATCCTTCATACACCATACACATGTTGGTAGCTGTTTACCCTCATCACTCATATCCCTCATACACATGTTGGTAGCTGGTTACCCTCATACAAATGTTGGTAGCTGTTTACCCTCATCCCTCAAACACATGTTGGTGGCTGTTTATACATAATCATCCCTCATCCCTCATACACATGATGGTAGCTGTTTATACAGAATCATCCCTCATCCCTCATACACATGTTGGGTGCTGTTTATACAGAATCATCCCTCACCCCTCATACAAATGTTGGTAGTTGTTTATACGGAATCATTCCTCACCCCTCATACACATGATGGTAGCTGTTTATACAGAATCATCCCTCACCCCTCATACACATGTTGGTAGCTGTGTATACAGAATCATCCCTCATACACATGTTGGTAGCTGTTTACCCTCATCCCTCATATCCCTCATACACATGTTGGTAGCTGTTTACCCTCATACAAATCTTGGTAGCTGTTTACCCTCATCCCTCAAACACATGTTGGTAGCTGTTTATACAGAATTATCCCTCATACACATGTTGGTAGCTGTTTACCCTCATCATTCATACACATGTTCGTAGCTGTTTATATGGAATCATCCCTCACCCCTCATACACATGATGGTACCTGTTTATACAGAATCATCCCTCATCTCTCATACACATGTTGGTAGCTGTTTACCCTCACCCCTCATACACATGTTGTAGCTGTTTATAAAGAATCATGCCTCACGCCTCATACACATGTTGGTAGCTGTTTATACAAAATCGTCCCTCATCCCTCATACACATGTTGGTAGGTGTTTATACAGAATCATCCCTCATACGCATCTTGGTAGCTGTTTACCCTCATCCCTCATACACATGTTCGTAGCTGTTTATATGGAATCATCCCTCCCCCCCCCCCATACACATGTTGTAGCTGTTTATAAAGAATCATGCCCCACGCCTCATACACATATTGGTAGCTGTTTATACAAAATCATCCCTCATCCCTCATACACATGTTGGTAGGTGTTTACACAGAATCATCCCTCATACACATCTTAGTAGCTGTTTACCCTGATCCCTCATACACATCTTGGTAGCTGTTTACCCTCATCCCTCATACACATGATGGTAGCTGTTTATACAGAATCATCCCTCACCCCTCATACACATGATGATAGCCGTTTAGACAGAATCATCCCTCAACCATCATACACATGATGGTAGCTGTTTAGACAGAATCATCCCTCAACCATCAGACATATGTTGGTAGATTTTTTTATACAGAATCATCCTTCATACACATAATGGTAGCTGTTTATACAGAATCGTCCCTCATACACATGTTGGTAGCTGTTTATACAGAATCATCCCTCAGCCCTCATACATGTTGGTAGCTGTTAACCCTCATCCCTCATACACATGTTGGTAGCTGTTTTTACAGAATCATCCCTCATCCCCCATACACATGTTGGTAGCCGTATATACAGAATCATCCCTCACCCCTCATACACATGATGGTAGCCGTATATACAGAATCATCCCTCACCCCTCATACACATGTTGATAGCTGTTTACTCCCATCCCTCATACACATGTTGGCAGCTGTTTACCCTCATACACATGTTTGTATCTGTTTATATAGAATCCTCCGTCACCCCTCATACACATGATGGTAGCTGTTTATACAGAATCATCGCTCATACACATATTGGTAGCTGTTTATACAGATTCATCCCTCATACACATAATGGGAGCTGTTTATACATAATCATCCCTCATACACATCTTGGTAGTTGTTTATACAGAATCATCCCTCACCACTCATACACAGGATGGTAGCTGTTTACACAGAATCATCCCATGTTGGTAGCTGTTTACCCTCATACAAATGTTGGTAGCTGTTTACCCTCATCCCTCAAACACATGTTGGTAGCTGTTTATACAGAATTATCCCTCATACACATGTTGGTAGCTGTTTACCCTCATCCTTCATACACATGTTCGTAGCTGTTTATATGGAATCATCCCTCACCCCTCATACACATGATGGTACCTGTTTATACAGAATCATCCCTCATCTCTCATACACATGTTGGTAGCTGTTTACCCTCACCCCTCATACACATGTTGTAGCTGTTTATAAAGAATCATGCCTCACGCCTCATACACATGTTGGTAGCTGTTTATACAGAATGATCCCTCATCCCTCATACACATGTTGGTAGGTGTTTATACAGAATCATCGCTCATTCACATATTGGTAGCTGTTTATACAGATTCATCCCTCATACACATAATGGGAGCTGTTCATACAGAGTCATCCCTCATCCCTCATACACATGTTGGTAGCTGTTTATACGGAATCATCCCTCACACACACACATATTGGTAGCTGTTTATACATAATCATCCCTCATACACATATTGGTAGTTGTTTATACAGAATCATCCCTCACCCCTCATACACATGATGGTAGCTGTTTACACAGAATCATCCCTCATACACATGTTGGTAGCTGTTTATACAGAATCATCCCTCATACACATGATGGTAGCTGTCTATACACAATCATCCCTCATCCCTCATACACATGTTGGTAGCTATTTATACAGAATCATCCCTCTCCCCTCATACACATGATGGTAGTTGTTTACCCTCATCCCACATACACATGTTGGTAGCTGTTTACCGTCATCCCTCATACACATGATGGCAGCTGTCTATACAGAATCATCCCTCACCCCTCATACACATGTTGGTAGCTGTTTATACAGAATCATCTCTCATCTCTCATAGACATGATGGTAGCTGTTTATACAGAATCATCCCTCATCCCTCATACACATGTTGGGTGCTGTTTATACAGAATCATCCCTCACCCCTCATACAAATGTTGGTAGTTGTTTATACGGAATCATTCCTCACCCCTCATACACATGATGGTAGCTGTTTATACAGAATCATCCCTCACCCCTCATACACATGATGGTAGCTGTTTATACAGAATCATCCCTCACCCCTCATACACATGTTGGTAGCTGTTTACCCTCATCCCTCATGCACATGTTGTTAGCCGTTTACCCTCACCCCTCATACACATGTTGGTAGCTGTTTATATAGAATCATCCCTCACCCCTCATACACATGTTGGTAGCTGTCTATACAGAATCATCCCTCATCCCTCATACACATGATGGTAGCTGTCTATACAGAATTATCCCTCATCCCTCATACACATGTTGGTAGCTGTTTATATAGAATCATCCCTCTCCCCTCATACACATGTTGGTAGCTGTTTATACAGAATCATCTCTCATCCCTCATACACATGTTGGTAGCTGTTTAGACAGAATCATCCCTCAACCATCATACACATGATGGTAGCTGTTTAGACAGAATCATCCCTCAACCATCATACATATGTTGGTAGATTTTTTTATACAGAATCATCCTTCATACACATAATGGTAGCTGTTTATACAGAATCGTCCCTCATACACATGTTGGTAGCTGTTTATACAGAATCATCCCTCAGCCCTCATACATGTTGGTAGCTGTTAACCCTCATCCCTCATACACATGTTGGTAGCTGTTTTTACAGAATCATCCCTCATCCCCCATACACATGTTGGTAGCAGTTTATACAGAATCATCCCTCACCCCTCATACACATGATGGTAGCCGTATATACAGAATCATCCCTCACCCCTCATACACATGTTGATAGCTGTTTACTCCCATCCCTCATACACATGTTGGCAGCTGTTTACCCTCATACACATGTTTGTATCTGTTTATATAGAATCCTCCGTCACCCCTCATACACATGATGGTAGCTGTTTATACATAATCATCCCTCATACACATATTGGTAGTTGTTTATACAGAATCATCCCTCACCCCTCATACACAGGATGGTAGCTGTTTACACAGAATCATCCCATGTTGGTAGCTGTTTACCCTCATCCCTCAAACACATGTTGGTAGCTGTTTATACAGAATTATCCCTCATACACATGTTGGTAGCTGTTTACCCTCATCATTCATACACATGTTCGTAGCTGTTTATATGGAATCATCCCTCACCCCTCATACACATGATCGTACCTGTTTATACAGAATCATCCCTCATCTCTCATACACATGTTGGTAGCTGTTTACCCTCACCCCTCATACACATGTTGTAGCTGTTTATAAAGAATCATGCCTCACGCCACATACACATGTTGGTAGCTGTTTATACAGAATGATCCCTCATCCCTCATACACATGTTGGTAGGTGTTTATACAGAATCATCGCTCATTCACATATTGGTAGCTGTTTATACAGATTCATCTCTCATACACATAATGGGAGCTGTTTATACAGAGTCATCCCTCATCCCTCATACACATGTTGGTAGCTGTTTATACGGAATCATCCCTCACACACACATATTGGTAGCTGTTTATACATAATCATCCCTCATACACATATTGGTAGTTGTTTATACAGAATCATCCCTCACCCCTCATACACATGATGGTAGCTGTTTACACAGAATCATCCCTCATACACATGTTGGTAGCTGTTTATACAGAATCATCCCTCATACACATGATGGTAGCTGTCTATACACAATCATCCCTCATCCCTCATACACATGTTGGTAGCTATTTATACAGAATCATCCCTCTCCCCTCATACACATGATGGTAGTTGTTTACCCTCATCCCACATACACATGTTGGTAGCTGTTTATCGTCATCCATCATACACATGATGGTAGCTGTCTATACAGAATCATCCCTCACCCCTCATACACATGTTGGTAGCTGTTTATACATAATCATCCCTCATCCCTCATACACATGATGGTAGCTGTCTATACAGAATCATCCCTCACCCCTCATACACATGATGGTAGCTGTTTATACAGAATCATCCCTCACCCCTCATACACATGTTGGTAGCTGTTTACCCTCATCCCTCATGCACATGTTGTTAGCCGTTTACCCTCACCCCTCATACACATGTTGGTAGCTGTTTATACAGAATCATCCCTCACCCCTCATACACATGTTGGTAGCTGTCTATACAGAATCATCCCTCATCCCTCATACACATGATGGTAGCTGTTTATACAGAATCATCTCTCATCTCTCATAGACATGATGGTAGCTGTTTATACAGAATCATCCCTCATCCCTCATACACATGTTGGTAGCTGTTTATACAGAATCATCCCTCACCCCTCATACAAATGTTGGTAGTTGTTAATACGGAATCATTCCTCACCCCTCATACACATGATGGTAGCTGTTTATACAGAATCATCCCTCACCCCTCATACACATGTTGGTAGCTGTGTATACAGAATCATCCCTCATACACATGTTGGTAGCTGTTTACCCTCATCCCTCATATCCCTCATACACATGTTGGTAGCTGTTTACCCTCATACAAATGTTGGTAGTGTTTACCCTCATCCCTCAAACACATGTTGGTAGCTGTTTATACAGAATTATCCCTCATACACATGTTGGTAGCTGTTTAGCCTCATCATTCATACACATGTTGTAGCTGTTTATAAAGAATCATGCCTCACGCCTCATACACATGTTGGTAGCTGTTTATACAGAATCATCCCTCATCCCTCATACACATCTTGGTAGGTGTTTATACAGAATCATCCCTCATACACATCTTGGTAGCTGTTTACCCTCATCCCTCATACACATGTTCGTAGCTGTTTATATGGAATCATCCCTCACCCCCCATACACATGATGGTACCTGTTTATACAGAATCATCCCTCATCTCTCATACACATGTTGGTAGCTGTTTACCCTCACCCCTCATACACATGTTGGTAGCTGTTTATACAAAATCATCCCTCATCCCTCAAACACATGTTGGTAGCTGTTTATACAGAATCATCCCTCACCCCTCATACACATGGTGGTAGCTGTTTAGACAGAATCATCCCTCAACCATCATACATATGTTGGTAGTTTTTTTTATACAGAATCATTCTTCATACACATAATGGTAGCTGTTTATACAGAATCATCCCTCATACACATGTTGGTAGCTGTTTATACAGAATCATCCCTCAGCCCTCATACATGTTGGTAGCTGTTAACCCTCATCCCTCATACACATGTTGGTAGCTGTTTTTACAGAATCATCCCTCATCCCCCATACACATGTTGGTAGCAGTTTATACAGAATCATCCCTCACCCCTCATACACATGATGGTAGCCGTTTATACAGAATCATCCCTCACCCCTCATACACATATTGATAGCTGTTTACTCTCATCCCTCATACACATGTTGGCAGCTGTTTACCCTCATACACATGTTCGTATCTGTTTATATAGAATCCTCCGTCACCCCTCATACACATGATGGTAGCTGTTTATACAGAATCATCGCTCATACACATATTGGTAGCTGTTTATACAGATTCATCCCTCATACACATAATGGGAGCTGTTTATACAGAGTCATCCCTCATCCCTCATACACATGTTGGTAGCTGTTTATACGGAATCATCCCTCACACACACATATTGGTAGCTGTTTATACATAATCATCCCTCATACACATATTGGTAGTTGTTTATACAGAATCATCCCTCACCCCTCATACACATGATGGTAGCTGTTTACACAGAATCATCCCTCATACACATGTTGGTAGCTGTTTATACGGAATCATCCCTCACACACACATATTGGTAGCTGTTTATACATAATCATCCCTCATACACATATTGGTAGTGGTTTATACAGAATCATCCCTCATCCCTCATACACATGTTGGTAGCTGCTTATACAGAATCATCGCTCACCCCTCATACACATGATGGTAGCTGTTCATACAGAATCATCCCTCACCCCTCATACACATGTTGGTATCTGTGTATACAGAATCATCCCTCACCCACCCACCCCCCCCCCCCACCCCGCCCCCATACATATGATGGTAGTTGTTTAGCCTCATCCCTCAAACACATGTTGGTAGCTGTTTACCCTCATCCCTCATACACATGATGGTAGCTGTCTATACAGAATCATCCCTCATCCCTCATACACATGTTGGTAGCTGTTTATACAGAATCATCCCTCATCTCTCGTACACATGATGGTAGCTGTTTATACAGAATCATCCATCGTCCCTCAAACACATGTTGGTAGCTGTTTATACAGAATCATCCCTCACCCCTCATACACATGATGGGAGCTGTTTAGACAGAATCATCCCTCAACCATCATACATATGTTGGTAGTTTTTTTATACAGAATTATCCTTCATACACATAATGGTAGATGTTTATACAGAATCATCCATCATCCCTCAAACACATGTTGGTAGCTGTTTATACAGAATCATCCCTCACCCCTCATACACATGATGGTAGCTGTTTACCCTCATCCCTCATACACATGTTGGTAGCTGTTTTTACAGAATCGTCCCTCATCCCCCATACACATGTTGGTAGCTGTTTATACAGAATCATCCCTCACCCCTCATACACATGATGGTAGCCGTTTATACAGAATCATCCCTCACCCCTCATACACATGTTGATAGCTGTTTACCCTCATCCCTCAAACATGTTGGCAGCTGTTTACCCTCATACACATGTTCGTATCTGTTTATATAGAATCATCCGTCACCCCTCATACACATGATGCTAGCTGTTTATACAGAATCATCGCTCATACACATATTGGTAGCTGTTTATACAGATTCATCCCTCATACACATAATGGGAGCTGTTTATACAGAATCATCCCTCATACACATGTTGGTAGCTGTTTATACGGAATCATCCCTCACACACACATATTGGTAGCTGTTTATACAGAATCATCCCTCATACACATATTGGTAGTTGTTTATACAGAATCATCCCTCACCCCTCATACACATGATGGTAGCTGTTTACACAGAATCATCCCTCATACACATATTGGTAGCTGTTGATACAGAATCATCCCTCAGCCATCATACACATGTTGGTAGTTGTTTATACAGAATCATCCCTCATACACATATTGGTAGCTGTTAATACAGAATCATCTCTCATCCCTCATACACATGTTGATAGCTGTTTATACAGAATCATCCCTCATACACATATTGGTAGCTGTTTATACAGATTCATCCCTCATACACATATTGGTAGCTATGTATACAGAATCATCCCTCATACACATATTGGCAGCTGTTTATACAGACTCATCCCTCATACACATATTGGCAGCTGTTTATACAGACTCATCCCTCACCCCTCATACACATATTGGTAGCTGTTTATTCAGAATCATTCCTCATACACATATTGGTAGCTCTTTATACAGAATCATCCCTCACCCCTCATACACATGATGGTAGCTGTTTATACATAATCATCCATCATACACATGTTGGTAGCTGTTTATACAGAATCGTCCCTCATACACATGATGGTAGTTGTTTATACAGAATCCTCCCTCATACACATGTTGCTAGCTGTTTATACAGAATCGTTCCTCATACACATGATGGTAGCTATTTATACAGAATCATCCCTCTCCGCTCATACACATGTTGCTAGCTGTTTATACACAATCATATGTCGCCGCTCATACACACGACGTTCTTACAACACCGGAGTCTGCAGTGCTCATTTTGTGTGGGACACAGCTGGGAAACTAAGTTGCGCAGCTGTGTTGGATAACCGTAGTCATCCCAGGGACGGGATTCAATTGATCTAACATATATAATAAAAAGAAAAGTATTTGAAAAATAAATAAATAAATAGTAATTTTCCATGAGTCACACCACTGATGTTCAGCTGTAACACAAACGATCACACTTCTGCCGAAAAATTTCCCCACTGAGTCTGGGTCCCGGGACTGACGGTGGTTGGTCGCGGTGGATGAATTATTAATGCTGAGATGCGTTCACTATCACTGGCACTTTCGGAAATGTCTGAAGTGATATTTGCGGGAATATGAGCGTCTATAATGTCTCTCACAGTTACTGCTGATGCTAGAATGTTTGTTCGTGTGGCGGCGGTAGTCCTGGTTGGTGTTGAGGCGGCTGATGCTGCGGTTTTCGTGATGGTCGCGGTGGCCGTGGTGGTTGTCGTGGTGATGGCGGTGAGTCATATTGTAGGCCGAGGCAGTGATGTGGGAGCGGATGCGCCAGGTGATGACATCTTCCGAGACTTGGCGTACTTCAAAAGGCGATTCGCGGTGACATTTGGCACAGGCTGGATGTCCTGCATGTGAGTGATACATCTTTTTCCCGCGTATGGTCATTCAGGCATAGTCCCCTTCCTGATTGCTGGATCAGAAAGACTGGGATGTGGATGCTGGATGACATGGGTCGGAGTGATGCAATAGATGTAGGCTGTGATGGTTCCGGTCCCTCGTCTATGGTCAGGTCAGGAGGAGATGGCGACTGCGGGTAGCTTGGAATCTCCATCTCCATAGGCGGCGTGATAACTACCGATATAGGCTGACTGGACGCGATTGCTCCGGACAATATGGGTGGGGTTGTAGTGGTTATGGTTTTGTTGCTGGTTACGGGTGCGGGTGCTGCTGGACTGGATTCTGATGCGACTGAGTGTAGAATTTCACGGGAGGATGATGACTAACGGGATGTCTGCGGGTAGTATTCTTCGCGCGGGCCATCTTCTTGATCAGGAGAATTTTACCCGCTAACCGAGATTCAAAACATGTTGCTAAAGCGGCACGATCCTCGCTTTCTTCCCCAGGAATTAATGTCACTTCTAACACACAGTGCTTATGATGGAGTGCATGGGTCACTCCGTAGCGGGTAGCGGTAGAGAGATATTGACACATTACACAGAAGGCTGTCTGGAGGAGATGATCCTTGTTAATATGAAGTGTGCGGTCGGAATCTCTCGTAAAAGTTCTGGTACAGGGTTCTCCGCTAGCTAATAACGAGCTGCACAGGAATCTTTTCGAAGCTGGTACCGATTCTTCTTCAGATGAATCCGACAACGCTAAATCTTCGAGGAGTGACATCTCGTTCCCGCATGGTAGTTGGTTGCGGGAACCTAATTAAAACCTAAAACCCTATCTCTTCATTTTTAACTTTCCAGGCCAAGTATGGTAATAATGAATTAATAATAAAGAAACAGCAGAATTTAGTTTTCGACACGAAAGAAGCCTAAGGCTATTTGTTCTTCCCTGGTGTCGAGTTTTGACGGGAAGACGAAGTTTCAGAGCGCACTTCCTCCTTTTATACTATTTAGTGACGTCATAGATGGCGGATGATCACACCTGGAAGTTTTGAAGGTGATTCGGTCAGCCCTATATGGAAAGTTTTTCTCTTTCCCATTCTGATCGTCATAGGATTAATTCCTCCCGTATAAAGGGAGTACTTTTAATTATAAGAGGAATGGCTCACTAACTTAGTCTTACCTTAGTGCATTCAAAATTCTCCGATCAACATAAAAAGAAGGTACTACTTATTCCCGTGGAGCATCACCTTTTAATTAGCGTGATGCGGTTTTACAGATTGGATGCTTATAAACTTGCCTGTTTTAATTTTAGGCTGGAGCGCCCGATGGGGTGTGTGGGAGCCTGGTGACGTCAGCGGTATTTACCCCGACTCATCCTCGCCACTCCTCCATCATGCTGTGGTAGTCGCGTATAGCAGTAAAAGTCACGTCGCCCTTATAAACACGTGAGTGATCAGAAACATGTGTGCTGTTTATGGCGATGGCCGAAATACTGTTGCTGAGGTGTATTCTTTGCAGATGCAAGATATGGAAATATATGTTATATCAAGATTCCGTATAAAATAATGTCCCTATTTGCGCGGGTTCTTAAACATGCATTTTGTACTTGTCTGTAAAATGTAGTTCTCAGCCCGTGTTGATTGTGGACTAGAACACAGTGAAGAGAATTTGTGAAATTCTCTTTATAATTATACTGTTAGATCTTTGATGCCGCTTTACCGGCCCATACGCTAATGATTTGTAGCACGGTAGAGCAGTTGTGTTCTTAATAAAAAAATATAACAGTAAAGCTGTAGGTAATTTGATGTGTGGTTTAAACAGATCTATTCAGGTGGTAGATCAAAGTCACTGATCCCGACAAGATAGCTGTGTTTTCCGAGCGGGAGGGCTGCCAAGCATTCTCCTCAATGGGTAGAACTAGCTCCGTCCCTGCCTAGACCAGACACATTAATACCACTCAATAATGGTTAAATTACAGTACAACTCGGAAGTGGGTGCACACAGTGTTACAATTTACAATGCTGTCGTTTGGAGATTGTGAATACAGTCAACCTGAGTGTCTATGTTCCTGACATGTTGGTGATTTGAGTTTAACACACGTGGCTGGTTATCTGTGGATGATACTTGCGCTGTGGTGAAGGTGACGTTTTTATTGCCGCCTGGTGCGGGAATGGGGGAGGCGGCGCGATGTCAACTTTATCGAACCTTAATGGTATTTCACTCTGTAATGGCCAAGCCCGTGGGTAGGACAGAGTTATTTTAGAGCACAGACGAATATTGACTGTTATTACGTGTAAATGATGTATGTAGTCTTGGATGTTCCCGTACGACGTCGTGGGAGAGGGCGGGTGTTGGACAAACGTTTCTCCCATGACGCGTACTGTAGATGGCTGTCGTGCAATCCTTCTATCCATATAATCAGTTCTCCTGTAACTAGTTGGCTGTTGTTTGTTGACGATAATGTTGTTGTCAGGAGGTCCGGGCTGCTGTATGATGCCAATGTTAAAGCAAAGTGGGCGCATTCCAGTTTTCCACGTTGGTGAACGCCGAGTCTGTTGTTATTGCGGGAGATGGGGGGATGCTGGAGATATTATTTCTCCCGCATCTGGTGCAGGTGGAACTGTTGCGGGAGTTTTTACGTCTCTACCGGGAATTAATTAATACCAATAGGTGCTGCTAAACGATGTTGTTGCCGGTGTTGAATGTCTCTGTTATGCTGAGTATAACCGAGTATGTATGTGATGTACGCGCTATGATGAATTGACGTATCCAGCCTTGAGGGCAAGTGATGACGTTCTGTCTGTGGTGTCATGTCCTGACTGCTCACGGGGGAGTATGGTAGGCCTAATGGAGAGGGTGGCCGTTGGAAAATTTGAGCCGAGAGTCTGCTGAACAGGCTGCTTCCCTGCCCACCGTGGGGGGGGGGGGTCGGTGTTGGCCGGTGCGGTGCGGGATGCCACCTCCTCTGTAGCAGCAGTCTCTCATATCTGAAGATTGACAGTCAACAGTCGACGAGTGGAGTGTGAAATGGACTGGGCCAGTGATGTACGAATCGGTACATAGATGAGGGACGCCAGTTGGATCTGAGGTGGTGGTGTGGTTATGGTTAGGGATATCGCTTGGTTGGGAATTGGTCCGGCGACTTTGGGGAGTGGTCGGGTACACCGCGTTGTACGTTTTGTGGTTCAAACATGCCAAGGCTTCATCTAGCCTCTTCACTTCCATGCTATTCATCATATGCTCCAACCCACAGGATGCATGGCTTGGGTCAGCCTCAGCTTCCGCTTGTGGTAACTCTATGATGGGGGCATAGCATGAAGTGGGTGGGAATGGGAAGAGATCTGGGGAACAGCTTTTCCATCCAGTCCCTTGGACAACACAAACAAAATGTTCTTCAGATACGGCTTCCCAGATCGAGTAGACCCGTGCTGAGGAGGGAGAGGGCGAGTACGTATCTCGTCATTGTCATCAGCGTTAGCATGCTTGTTCACCCGCATTCTGGCTTGGTAGAAGTTGGGTCGAACTGGCACCATAGTGCTCTGCGCTAATCGGGGGAATATTATTTTCTGTAGAAATATCTGTCTTCATACCAGTGTCACGAGAAACGCCCAGCCCGAGCTCTGGTGCTGGGTTGTCACTGACACACGGTTTAAGTCGATGGAAGTGGATGACTGAGGTCAGGCCATCCAAAGCACAGATACGGTACATTACGTCCAACGTCTTACCTACTACCACATAGGGGCCATTCCACTGGTAATTCAGTTTACTTGGCACGTTTGCAGACCGTCGTGAATCGTGTACCCAGACCATCCTTCCTGCTTCATATGGATCTCCATGCACTCTCTGGTCGTGGCATGTCTTTTGCCGCCGGTGTGCAGTGGATAAAGTTTCTCTCACTAACTCATGGGCTTGTTCTATCTGCTGCCGCAAGAGTTCAACATAGAGAGATGGTGAATTTTCCTCTCCTTGTATCTGGGGCATTGCCAGATCCAGGGGTAAGGCTAATTCATGGCCTAACATTAACCGAGCAGGGGTGTAGCCCATGCTGGAATGTACTGAAGTGCGGTAAGCTATGAGTACATATGGGAGCCATAGATCCCAATCTCTGAAATCAAGGCGTGTTTCTTTTGTAAGCATCTCCCCGAGAGTTCGAGTGAATCTCTCCACCATCCTGTCACTACGGGGGTGATACAGAGTCGTCCTTGTTTTGACGATATGAAACAATTTGCAGAGCTTTGATATGAGCTGGCTCTCACAATTACTTCCTTGATCAAAGTGTAACTCATAAGGCACACCAAACCAGTAGAACACATTGCTTGCCAAGACCTCCACTACGGTGGATGCCTCTTCGTCCGGCAAAGCAAATGCTTCTACCCACTTCGTGAAATAATCTTGTAATACAAGGATTTATTTATTTCCACCATCAATCGTATTCAAGGCTCCGAGCACGTCAATAGCCACTCGCTCCCACGGTGCACCAACAATCTTAATTTGGGAGGGTGCGATGTGGTGCTGGCCAACAGTGCGTCTTTGGCATGGAATACATTTGGCAACCCATGCCTTGACACTATCGCGAATTCCAATCCAGTGTAATCTCGATTTGATATGGGTAACAGTCCTTTCCACGGCCAGATGCCCGGCGTTATCATGTAGTTGTATTAATATGAAGTTACGATAACTTTCCGGGACTACCAGACAGTTATTAATGTAGAGAGCGTTATTTATCAGGTGACATTCCTCGAACCGTTGGTAATAATATTTTGCCGTGGTGGATAGTAGTGTTACCAATTCCTTGGGAGGACGTACCCCCTCCTGGATCCACGCGTATATGTTTCGTGTCTGCACGTCTGTTGTTTGATCGTGTGCGAACTCCAGAGATGGCTGTGTTGACTGTGTCACGGTGGCGGCCTCTTCGTGTTCAGCCTCCACGCCAACTCTACTGAGGGCGTCGGCATTACCATACAATTTGGTGGGATGGTGAACAACGTTGAAGTTATAGGCCTGCAGGGATTCCTGCCATCTCACTACCTGGCCCTCCGGGTTCTTGAGCCAGCTTAGTGAGGCATGGTCTGTACAGGGTGTAAAGGGGCGCCGTACAGAAAATGCTTGTAGTACTTGACGAAATGTACTGCCGCTAGTAGTTCTCGCTTGGGGGTTGCGTATTTTCTCTCCGTTTTATTCAGAGTATGTGAGCAATAACCCAATACCTGCTCTGTTCCATCTTCTGTGACCTGAGATAGAACTGCGCCGATAGCGTAAGCCGACGCGTCAGTGTCTAAGATGAAATCGAGGTTTGGATTAGGATGAGCAAGAATCGGGGCGGTCGTCAAGAGTTCCTTCAGCGCCCTGAAGGAACCTTCACACTCACTTGTCCACTCAAATGGTCGATCTTTTTTGGTGATCTTGTAGAGGGGTGAAGCAATCTCACTGAAATGATGGATATAACGGCAATAGTACTGGCATAAGCCAAGTAAACTCCATGTCTCTGTGACTGAAGAGGGCGTCGGCCACTCCGCTACTGCCTTAGTTTTTGACGGCTGAGTAGCCACTCCATTACCAGATATGACGGGTCCCAGGAACTCAACGCTCTCTCTAAAGAGATTACGTTTCTTGGGTTTGAGTTTCAAATTGGCCATGCGGAATCTGGAGAGCATGCTGTCCAAATTTGTTAATGTTTGCTCAAACGTTGGTCCAAAGACGATTACGTCATCGATGTAACATAGACAGATTTCCCATTGCAGGGTAGTTAATACCTGCTCAATGAGACATTCAAAAGTTCCGGGAGTGTTGCACAACCCATAGGGCATCTTGCGGAATTGGAAAAGACCATCCCTACAAACGAATGCGGTCTTTTCCATGTCAGCTTCACCCATGCCCACTTACTTGCCAGTAACTGCTAGCTAAGTCAAGGGTACAAAACCACTTGGCTCCGGACAAGGAATCCAAGGCCTGATCTATCCGTAGTAATAGTAACGGATAAGCATCCTTGACGCTAAGATCATTAAGGCGGCGGTAGTCAATACAAAAACTATTGCGATATTTGTACAGTAGTTTCCGAATTTCGTGTTTCTGTGATTGCGGTAATCCAACTGTGGCACGAAGATATAAATCATGTAAATGTTCGGGTAAATCATCAGTCATATGCTGTTGTGTGTCGGTAAGGGTAGGTGATTCCAATGAGATAATGACCACTAAATGGCCGCAGCGTACCCCCGGTTCAAGAGTTATGGGGTCTGCATGCCATTGAACACCCTAAAGGGTATATGTTCCCTATTAGTTGTGTCTACTATCATGTGGGGACTTGCGCATTGAGAGGTGATCATGTAATCAGGGTCGGGTTCCAGCATGGCGATGTATGTGTTGCTTCCTAACTGTGGTGCAGTGGCCCACACGATTTGTTCCTGTCCCGGTTCACCTGTGGCTGTACTTGATAATATTACAGCACATGTGTCATATAATGACAATTCCAGTCCAAGAGGTATCCGTCGGCCGTATATGTCAAGTTCCTGTTGTTTGCAGTGTATGATGGCTTCACTGGCACTGAGAAAATCAGAGCCAAGAAGGGCGTCATTTTGTATAGAGGCGATGACAACTTGCTGTATGAATCGCATCTCCTCTATTTGGATAATTAGATTAACTACACCGGCTACGGGCACATCAGCTCCCGTAGCCGTCTGTAGATAAATGTGTGTAGGTTTAAGGGGAGGCCTTTTATGAGGTGGGATGCTCTCATATAAGCACTTGTTGAATACTGTGATTGAAGCGCCAGTGTCAACGGTGGCACTGGTGGAAACACCGCTAAACAGACAGGCACACTTGTATATTATTTTGCGGTGTACCTGTGGAAGGGTTTCCAATGATGCCGTCTGCAACAATGGTGTCGGAGCGGAACCATTCTGTATATAATGGGTCTGTTTCTGAATGGCTTCTTTTAATGTGGTGGATGGCTGAGTGAGGAAGGGGCCAGTCCACCATCGTTGCTGCTGTGAGGGCTGCGGTGAAAACGGAGCTGGGGTAGCAATGATGATGGAGATGTTGCTGTTTCTGGATATGCGGTGTTGCTGTAGACAGTGGTGCGTACGAGATGACGGATAAGCTCTACATGTGCGAGCCATTTCTTGCAATGCTTCATTGGATGCTTTGGTGAAGCACAGAAGAAACAATGATGCCGCCAGGTATGTGTGTCTCCCCATCTACGTTGGCGTTTAAGAATCCATGAGGCGGAGTGAACCATTTCTCCCGAGTCGCTGCTGTCTGTGGATGCGGGAGATGATGTTGTGCGGGACAGTGTTTTGCATACCACCAAGGGACACAGAGAATTCAATGTTTTTGTGGCATGACGTGGTGCTTGTAAAAACGTTGTTTCAGCGGAGGTGCTACAACCTACCACTGCCGTTTTACAAAGGAAAGAAGGCTTGTTATGTGTGGAGATAGAGGGGGGTGGGTGGTGGGTGGCGATGCTGCTGACGTGGGAGGCATCGTAGGCATCGACATATGTGAAGCCATGCGTTTTGGTGTATGTGTAAAAGCTGAATTTGGTTGGTAATAGTTGGCCATCGGACGTTGTTGTACGGGGGCTGCAGTTGAGCCGGGAAGTGAATACGGGCACCGAGGTGACTCTTCATTCGGTGCCCGTAAGAGTTTAACGGCTTCTCCGGTTGCGGTGTGCTGCAGTCGGGGGCAGGCATTGTTGAAGGAGGTCGGTTAGGACACCATTCCCTCCAATGGCCTGGTTGACCGCATCCGAAACAGGTGTTTGGTGGCGGTGCGGTGTTGGTAGTAGTCGTTGTTCTAAGGTGAGTGGTGGCGAGGTTCGTGCTGAGTGTTGTTACTAAATTTGTTAATGCGGAGATCCGTTTGTTGATCTCGTCCATACGTCCCTGCATGTTGCTATTACTGTTATTGTTGCGCTGGTTCCCGTGCCCAGGGGCTCTGTTGTAGCCTCCTCTGCAGCCACGCCCCCTTCCTCCAGGCGCTTGGTTCTGATTGGAATTCTGGGAAGTGGTCTGTGGTGGTGATTGTGATGTAGGTGTTGATGATGTGGTGGGAGCATTGGTTGATGTGGCGATAGCTGCACCTTCTACCTCATTGATAGGGTGAAGTTGGCGTCAGTTATTTTTCTCCCGCTCCAGAAAGTTTTCTATGTGGACCGCGGTGGCCATCAATTGGGCTACACTTCCGTGGTCGGCAAGAAAGAGTTTTTCTTTCAGAGCGGGTTCCGCGCTTAATGCATCGATGAAAGTGTCCAAATGGAGATGCGTTACGCCTTCTATATTGGTGCTAAGGTACACACGGGTGACTAGTCTCCTGATTCGACTAGCAAGCTTGGGTAGAGGTTTTCCCGCGCGTCATCAGAGATTTTTAAGTTGTAAGCGGCTTGTTTCTTCGAGAGCCGTATCGCCAAATCGTTCTGTTAGTGCTTGTTCCAATTAGGTGTAAGTGGGCGTATAATCAGTCCCGAACTTGAAGGGCTTTTCCGGAAAGCTTTGCGGCGAGATATTCACCCATCTGCTGATCATTCCAGTGGTTAGTTCGACTTATAATCTCGAACTGTATTTTATAATTGGTCCAGTCGCTCTCCCCGCTAAATTCGGGAGGGAGAATGACTCGGCCAAGACCACGGGAAGAATGAAGTGGTTGAAAACTGGGTGGTGGTGGTATCCGGGAGACGAATACTCTGATGCTGGTCGTTGTGCAGGTGGTGGTGGCGGTGGTGTTGGTGTCTCCCGCCGATGCCGAGGAGCGAGAATGCGCGTACTCCAATCCAGTGAAGCCTGCCCCGTTGTAGAGCCATAAACCAGCATGGGTCTATGGACGGGAGACAGAATATCGTGAAGATTACGCGGATGTTCTTCTCGTGGTGAGGGCCGATATTCCTTATATGGCGGTGGTGCGGTCGGCTGACGGTCATGGTGTGTAGCATGACTGGTGTACTGGTGAAAAGGTGGTGCCGATTCCTCCCGATGATGCCGTGGTGTTCCCATAAAATATAGTGATGCATTTGATGGGGCGGCATGGGAGGTTGTCTAGGATATGGATGTCGCCCTGCCATACAGTTTCCGTAGATGACACGGGTGAATGATAGTAGTCTGAAGGATTGTAGGTGTACCTGTAATCGGGTCTTTGTCATGATCGTCTATGATTCAGCCCTGATGGAGTTGGCCTATCGCGAACATCCAATATAGTTCTAAACTCTGTTCTTGCCTGTAAGGCATCCCGGAAGGTGCCTTCACTGATAGGCGAGAACAGGATGTATTGCGGAGTTGTTGATCCTGCTTGTGAATTTCTAGCATAGTCGGTGAGCTGTGAGCTGGGTATCCATCATGTGACGCCACCTCTTAGTCGAGGGAGTTGTCGCTGAATGGAGACGGTATAGAACTAAGCTCACTATACGGTGTGGGCGTGAGTTCACTGCGTGTTAATAATGATGTTCTTCGGGCCCCACATCGGGCGCCACTTGTAGCTTGTGGGGTAGTGTCGGGCTGTTCCAGTGTCTGGTGTCGACTCGCCACGCTGTATGTGCACGACGAGTGATGACACTGGTTAGCTTCCGGTCTCAGGGTTACGGATCCCGTGCAATACTGCCCTACAGGTAACAAAGACTGGCTCCTAAGGCCGGTGGAACTCAATCATTCCGGTGGGGCCGTGCAACCATCGTCGCGAACATTAAACACTACAGTCTCATCCCAAGAGTTTGTGTCACCGGTATGCCTGTCCATAGCAATTTCGTGATCTATGAACTTACAAGATTTGATTGGTGACCTAATTAAAATAAGTCTATACAATGATTTTACCTAAAACAGACCGTCAAGTAAGCTAGATAAAAATGAGCATACGAAAATATAAGACATAGAGACAGCCTGATGAACTTTTAAATGTCGGGCTCCCGGAGGTACCACACAGACTCGTAGGTCCGCAGAGGTATCCCCGCAAGGGAGGCTCCTGTACATGAGATAACTAATTAACTTAATATAAGCCATTATACGTCTAAGCTGAAAGGAAAGAAAATTATCTTTTATAGTGTCGAAAAGTCACGTGCCTCACGCAGGCACTACTCCTAGTGCTAGTTTGGGTGAGGAGTATTATCCTCGCGTGGGCCGTTGCCACTGAATGCTTGCGAGAGGCAAGTGCCTCACGCGGGCCTCCGTCACGGAAAAATGTTGCCATTGCTTAAAGCGGGAGAAGACTACTGGCCAAAAATGGGGCATACTCTAATATTCAACCAAAATGCTGTAATGAAAAGACCATACTTAGTGAAATTTTGACTATACGGGTGCGTGCTGTTTTATGTGAAGACGAGACGAGCGACTCCCGAAGGATTCCCACGTCACCGTCTTATGTAATTCTTAATAGGCTGAATTAGTAGTTGCCACTTTTATTTATGCGGGCCTTCTTCTATGCCTAACCTAACATTTAGTTTTTAGAGACAAGAACTATTTTAGGCCACAATTGGCTGGCGTCTACCTAGCTTTAGATACGGCTGTCATTGAGAACGGATGCCCTAAGACATCAATACTGAAGACAGCGTGCATACATGTTACCTCACAAGATCTCCGAACTGGGTAAGAATCCGGACATCTTGCTGCGTAACCACACAAAACGTCACAGGACATTGGTCACTTTTTACAAAAGCAAGTTTAGGCAACTGATCCATCGTTACGGTGGGGATAAGAGAGACGAATACCCACCGTGAATGTCCTTCCCATAAGGGCGTGGCAGATCTTAATATCATGCCCAGACATTCGTACGGAATTCGGTGGGGATGCGCATCTCGCCCGTCACCAGGTCCTACGGAGCTATCTTTTTAACCTGACGTTAGGTTTAAACGCAAGTTGCCCAGTTATGCACTGCAGTGCGGGAGGATTGTCCAGCAAATAAAAGAAAGTAATAATTAAGATATGTTTTTGCAGTGCTTCCTACCTTGGCAAGGATAACTAACTACTAAGTATCAGAAGATACGCGGGAAATGTGTGTGACACCACACCCTGGTCATCACCGCTCGGAAACCCCAATAGTTTCCCAGGGTCGGATCAGTCCATGGTGCGGATAGGAACATCTAAACAATTAAGAAGCCATAAGGCTTAGTGGAACATGAAGAGAGACAATAACTTATAAATATGAGGCCCATTAGGTATGTTGGCCAATTTTATACAACCTTGCCGGAGTGTGGGGCTAAATTATCGCAGATACCAGAAAAGAGGCGTACACTATGTGTCTCCTAATGAAGAAATTGTCTCTAATCATATTAAACCTATCATATCGAGCTGAATAGAAAGGCTTTTAGTCGGTAGCATGCCGGGCTAAACAGAGTTATAGCACGGACAGCGACCTCAGTGAAAAATTGTTGGTGGCGCGAGAACGTGTTGCATATATAAATGTTGCTGTATAGTGTTTCCTACGTGCACTGCAGTCCTATATTTTTTTTATAAATAAACAAAACATATAAACTGATGGCTACTTGCCATATATAAAACTAACCAGAACAAGCAATACAATGTGAAATGATCAGAATAATATATAGAGTACAGGTTGAGAAACCTACTACGGTGCGGTTAGTAAAAACACCGTACAGAAAATAAGAATAACTATAAACAGATACAGAAATTATAACTAGCGGTCCTAAGACCGTTACAGTGCCTTTTAGTCATCGGGACCGTTTATACAGATAAAGTATAATTATTAAAGCTGTAATTAACGGAATAATTAAAATGTTAAGTATAGTTACTTGAATAATTGGTAGCCATTCTTAAGCATGGGCTATCGTGTTACTGAAATTGATACGTCATCCTTGGTGTGACGTGAGTTGACGCGTTCTTTGGAAGCTGGAAAGTTCCTGCATGTCGGTTCCCTCAAACAGGATTTCTGCATGCAGTCCAGGACGGGAGTGGATCAAACCCAGGACTGTAATCACAATATAGAATGTCTAACGAGTAGTCAGTAAGAGATACAATAACACCACTGCTAAGACAAAAGTTCCCGTACACTGATGGAAGTTAATAACAACTCGTTCATAAACAGGGGTTGTTGAATACGGATGAAGATATATAACTAAGCTTAACGGTGCGGGGTACGTCAGTTAGCTCTGAAGACGTACCAGGCAAAGTTTACTTGCTGCAGTCAAAAGGTTAAAATAAACCTGCACGAGATCAGTGCTGGGTCGGTTGTATAACCACTTTTTGGCATGGCCGCAGATCCGGCGAGTCATCCACCAAAGAACATCGCTGCCTCTACATCTGTAGAATCACATTTTAAGGCCGGGAAAGGCCTCACCGCAAGTTTGTGTTCCGAGTTAGTTCTTGATTTATTCTTGAACAATATTCAAAAGTTCCAAAAATGCTCCCGAACAACCGGGAGATACAAAATTGCTTTTAGTGTGGTGGGTTGGATTGCCGCTGTGGCTACGGGAGAGAAACCTCCCGAGATAGAAGTAATCTGCTTAATGCCTGTCTTGCTGATAGTAGCTGACACAGATCCAACCTATTCGGCCCCTGGCCAAGGATGCTCTCGAGATCTGGATTTCATCTCCTTTTATACTACCCGTGACGTCATAGGTGCAGGCTTCAACCAATCATCGGTCGAGCAACGGCCAATTAGCGCGTAGCTGATAATAACGCAGTCGAATGTTCTAGAACATTCTAGAAGTTCTGCGTACACGTGGTTTCGACGTCACGGCAATATTTTGAAGATAATCAAAAGGGGGTTTCCGTGGATAACTCAGCCATTTCTTAACCGATTTTGAAATGGTCTACAGATTTGGAAAGCCCGTCAAATTCTGGTCTTGATTAATGCCAGATTCGGCGGGAATAGTAATTAAAAAGGATTACAATGTACCTACTCGGTACACTAAAAGCTCCCTCCTATCTTGGTCGTGAAATACGCGCTCTGACAAAATGGTATTAAGCGCGCGCATGCGCGCTACCCGCTTTAACGAACTTAGTCATTTGTACAATGCAATGTCTCTCATAGGCCCATATACGCTTATAGCTCTACCCAGGGGACGTGTTCAGGGAACGAATCCAGGAGGGGCGGCGCTTACCCATCTTAGCTGGTATGGCCGGCACCTGACGGATCGATCCGAACTACAATACTATGTCACCGGACATCCTTAACATCTGAATGAACAGTGGTTATGGTTTGATGCATTCTGCCAACCGATAACCTTGGGAAGTGACAGTATGTTAGTGTAGTTTTTGTACGGCATTGATCAGTTAGTATGTGTGCCCAATACATATCTACTGCCGTTTTAAACGTTTCTTTCCACTTGTTTTTATTGAGAATGTGAGTTTTTAGGTGCATAAGTTGTGGAATCCTGTACTGCTGCAGGATACCCTGGATACATATGAACCAACTATGAGAATCAACAGGCTTTATTAATGATTGCCATTCCATTATTCTGTTCAGATTTGGATTTTCGCTTCTGATTATGTTTGATAGTAATGTGGTCTGCCGGATATGTATTTTAGCAGCAGTTGTTCTGGCTCCAATCAGTAGGTATACAATACACTTTGCAGTACGAACCAGCAGGGACAGAATCTTTCTCAACATTGAAATGTGAAATGCCTCCAAATCGGCTATATGCTTGCTGGAGGCAGTGAATACTTAAAGACCATATAGCAGTCATGGTAAGACGTACATGATGTATATATTGTAGCAGATTCTTGGAGAAATTTCATTCATGTCGTGGAGACCAGTGCCTGTCATAGAGTATAAAGTTCTACGAGCAACTGAGATCTTTTCTTCAACATTGACCGAAACTTCATTTTTTGATGTTCTCGAGAGACCCAAATGTGTTGCTTTAGTTGTAATAGGTTCATCAACCTTCCCGAGTTTCCAGGTGGACATATTATTACAATTCTTAGTGGTTGATAGTTTACATAGGATGTTTATTTTCTCAGGATGGATGTTGTATTTTTCTCTGGAGGCATATGTGTAAGCTTGATCTAGCATAAGCTGGAGCTCGTCTGGGGAATTACTACATAAAGTAAGATTGTCTGCTACTGTTGGGCATCCTGTGTAGATGGAACCAATAAATGCCCCCATTTGTTGACTTTGTAGCTGAATTAATAGGCTATTGATATATGTTTTGTAGAGCCCTGTAGACAGAATGCCTCCTTGTCAGACACCTTGCTTTACTTGGAATCTATCACTGATCATTCCTTTCCATTTTACTCGTGCTAATAGGCCATCATATAGTTTGTCCAGAATCAGCCAGGTATTTGGGTTTAGGTTCTGGTCATATAGATGGCATTTCATTGAATTATGATCTACTCCGTCGAATGCTTTTTGGGTATCCAGAAAGGCTAAGTATATAGGCTGGTTTGCCTCATTAACTTCAACCATGTTTTCTGATAACACCAATAAGGCCATCATTGGCGATAGACCATTGTTTATCGGCTCCATATACCGACCACCAACCAGTGATACTGAGTATGCAGACACAGTATGAAACCACATCGAGGCACTCGTCAATGCAAGTAAGTGTAGCTCCCCGGGTAGTGTCGGGCCGTTCCGGTGTATCATGTCGACTCGCCGTGCCGTGCCGCAAGTGCACGACGAGTGATGACGCTGGTTAGCATCTGGTCTCGGGGTGACGGACCTTGTACGAGACTGCCCTGTGGGAAACAAAAACCGGCTCCAAAGGCCGGTGGAACTCAATCGTCTCATCAACGGTCTCATCCCACGAGTTTGTGTCACCAGTATGCCTGTCCATAGAAATTTCGTGATCTATGGACTTACAAGATTTGATTTGGTGACCTAAAAATATAAGTCTATACAATGAGTTTACCTAAACAATTAAAAATATGCTAGATAAAACTACAATCAGAGCATACGAAATTACGAGACATAGAGACAGGTAGATGAACTTTTAAACATGGGGCTCCCGGAGGTACCACACAGACTCGTAGGTCCGCAGAGGTATCCCCACAAGGGAGGCTCCAGTACACGAGACTTAACTAGTTAACTTAATATAAGTTATTATACCTCTAAGCTGAAAGGAAGAAGGTTATCTCAGACGAAAAGTGATGTGCCTCACGTGGGCACTACTCCTAGTGCAAGTTTTGGGTGAGGAGTATTATCCTGGCGTGGACCGTCGTCGCTGAATCCTTGCGAGAGGCAAGTGCCTCGCACGGGCATCCATCTCGGGAAGGTGTCGCCACTGCTTAAAGCGGAAGAAGAAAGGTAGGTAAAAATGGGCCTACCCTAATATTTCAATCAAAAATGCTTTAGAAAGAAAAGACCATACCTAGTGAGATTATACTGCTTTACGTGAAGACGGGACGGAGGATTCCCAATGGATTCCCTTGTCACTGTCTTATGTAGTTCTTGGTTTGCTCTATTAGTAGTTGCCGCTTTATTTCTGCAGGCCTTCTGCTTTGCTTAATTCCTTTTAGTTGTTTTCAGACCGAGAATTAGTTTAGGCCGCAACTGGCTGATATCTACCTAGCTATTAGACATGGCTGTCACGGAGAACAGATGCCCCAAGACATCAATACTAGAGACAGCGCTCATACATGTTACGTAGCAAGATCTCCGAACTGGATAAGAATCCGGACATCCTGCCCCGCAACCACATAAAACATTACAAGACATGGGCTACATTTCACAAAAGCATTATTAGACCATTTCTCCTATCGTTATGGTGGGGCTAATAGAGACGAATTCCCACCGTAAATGTCCTTCCCGCAAGGGCATGGCAGATCTAAATGGCATGCCCAGACATTTTCACAGAATTTGGTGGGGATGCGCATCTCGCCAATCACCGGGTCCTATGGAACTAACCGTTTTACCTGTCATTAGGTTTATATACAAGTTGCCAGTTTTGCACTGCGGTGCGGGAGGATTGTCAGTAAATAAGATAATAATTAATACATGTGTTTTCGCAGTGCTTTCCTACATTGGCTTAAAAGTGCTAACTACTAAGTATCCAAAGATACACGGGAAATGTATGTGACACCGCACTCTGGCCATCACCGCTCGGAAACCCCAATAGTTTCCCATAGTCAGATCAGCCCATGGTGCGGATAAGGACATCCAAACAATTAAGAAGCCACAAGGCTGAGTGGAACACAAAGAGAGACAAAATCTTATTTATGAGTCTTACCAGAGTGCAGGGCTAGATTATCGCACTACCAGATGAGAAGAGTATATTACACAGTATGTAATGAAGAAAGTGTCTCCAATCATTTTAAACCTATCATATTGAGCTGAATAGAAAAGGTTTAGTCGGTAGCATGCCGGACTAAACAGAGTTATAGCACGGACAGCGAGAAAGTGTTGCATATATAAGTGTTGCTGTGTAGTGTTTCTTACGTGCACTGCAGTCCTATATTTTCTATGAATAAACAAAACATATGAACGGATGGCCACTGGCCATATATATACATAATCTAGCCAAAACAATCAATACGTTGTCAAGTGATCAAAATATTTATAACAGTACAGGTTAACGAACCTAATATAGTGCGGTTAGCAACACATTGAGGAAAATGAGAATAATTATCAACAAATACAGAAATTATAACTAGCGGTCCTAAGACCGTTACGGTTCCTTTTAGTCATTGGGACCGTTATTGCGGATACAATATAATTAACAAAACCTATATCGAGAAATAATTAAACTGTGAAGTATAGTTACTTGAATACTTGGTAGACATTCCTAAGTTAGGCTACCGTGTTACTGAAATTGATACGTCGATCCGTAGTCGACGTGAAATGATGCGCTCTCTGGAACCTGGAAAGTTCCCGCAGGTTGGTTCCCACAAGCTGTTTTCTGCAAACAAGACTTCCGCAAGAACACTCATGGCGGGGGTGCATCGCTTAGTGCTGTAGGCCTAATAGAATGTCTAACGAGCTGTCAGTAAAAGATACGATAGTACTACGTGGTGAAGAAAGTTCCCGTACACCGATGGCATGGATGGAAGGTGTAAACAACCCGTCACTAGCGGGGGTTGTCAGAGGCAAACGAGCATACAAAACAAAGCTTCACAGTGCTGGGTACGTCAGCCAGCTCTGAAGACGCACCGGGCAGAGTTTACTTGCAGCGGTCGAAAGTCGAAAGAACCGACACGATATTAGTGCGGCGATGATTGAAATACCACTTTTAGGCATGGCCGGCAGATCCGGCGAGTCATCCATCAAAGAACATCCCGTCTCTACATCTGTAGACTCGCATATTCAGGCCGTAAAGGCCTCACAACAAATTTGTGTTCCGAATCTAGCTGTTGGTATTCGTGAACAATTATCAGAAGTTCCAAATTACTCCCGTAAGTAGGGAGTCTACAAAATTGTTTTTACTGCGTTGGGTTGGCTACTGGTAGCTACGGGAATGCGACGGAAACTGAAGGCATATGTGTAATATCTGTCGATCGTAGCTAGTACAGATCCAACCTGTTCGGCCCCTGGCCGAGGATGCTCTCGATCACTGGATCGCTTCTCCTTTTATACTCCTCGTGACGTCACAGGCGCAGGCTTCATCCAATCATCGTTCAAGCAATAGCCGATCAGCGTGCAGCTAATAATAGCGCAGTCAAACGTTCGAGAACATTCTAGAAGCTTTGCGTCCACGTGGTTATGACGTCACGGCAATATTTGGAAGATAATCATGAAGAGTTTTACCTGGATAACTCAGCCATTTCTCAACCGATTTTGAAATGGTTTACAGATTTGAAAAGCCCGTTGAATACTGGTCTTGATTAATGCCAGACTTAACGGGAACAGGCAAACAATAATTATTACAGGGTACCATCTCGGTACACTAAAAGCGCCATCCTAGCTAGGTCGTAACTATGCGCTCCATATAAACAGCGTCCTAGCGTGCGCATGGGCATCATGAGTTTTAACGAACTTAGGCGTTTTTCGACACGCTATCTCTCCCATAGGCCTATATACGCTTATGGCTCTACCCAGAGGGGCGTGTTCAGGAAACGAATCCAGGACGGGCGGCACGTACCCAGCTCAGCTGGTACGGCCAGTATCCGACTGGTCTATCCGAACTACACCAGTCATCAGTCTTCTGGATCGCAGGTGATTTCAACCTGCCAGACATCTCTTGGTCAACAAATACTGTCATTGGACACCAATACAGAATGGACATCAACCTACTCTTTATTGAGATGATCTCTAATATACATTGTGAACAAGTCGTCGACCAACCTACATGGAATGATGCAATACTGGACCTCTTCATTACAAATAGACCAGGTCTAATAAATCGACAAGAAATGGTCCTTGATCTTGGTGACCATGACATCATGTTCGTGAACTCAAACATCAAGGCAACACGACAAAAACCAGTTCCTTGAGAAATTCGCCTTTGGCGAAAGGCTAACAGTGATGCTATGAAACTGGAGGCAGTACGTTTCACATCATCCTTCACTGGGAAGTACTCAACCACAAGTGCCATTGAGGAAATGTTGAGTGACATAATATCTAACCTCACATCCATAGTAAAAAGCATGTCCCATCGAAAACCGCATCCATTCAATTCAACCAGCCATGGATAACCCCATTGGTCAAGCGGATGTCGAGGCAAAAGAAGAGAAGCTACCAACAAGCATGCAACTAAAAAAAGCTGAAAGACTGGTCCCGATACAAGAAACTAAAAATATCCACTCAACGTGAATGTAGGAAGGCGTACAACACATTTATTAGTAACATCATTTCACCAGATGCATCCAGTAACCCGAAAATGTTCTGGGCCTTCAACAAGAGCAAGAGATGTGAAAATGATGGCGTAGCATCACTCAGGAATACTAATGGTATCATTTACAGCGATGACCAGACGAAAGCTGAAATTCTTAATGACCAATTTGTTTCAGTCTTTAACAAGAACGAGGGCGACAGCATTCCCGATAAGGGTACAAGCCCGTATCCATCAATGAGCCATGTACAGGTGACAGAGATGGGAGGTTTTGCGCTCCTGAACAGACTTAATGTCAACAAAGCATGTGGCCCTGATAACATCTCACCATGGGTATTGAAACTCCTCGCATCTGCAGTGACACATTTCTTCCAAGCTTCGCTAGACCAAGGCCTAGTTCCGTCAGATTGGAACTCAGCCCATGTTGTCCCTCTTTTCAAAAAAGGGGACAGATCCAAAGCATCAAACTACCGTCCAGTACCATTGACATCCATCTGTTCAAAACTACTGGAGCATATCATCCATTCAAGCATCATGACACACTTCGACGAAATCACCATGCTAACAGACTGCCAGCATGGATTTAGAAAAAGACGATCATGCGACAGTCAGCTCATCAAAACAGTGCACGACTTAGCCAAAGGTCTTGATGCTTGTCAACAGATCGATGTTATCATGCTCGATTTTAGCAAAGCTTTTGACAAGGTCGCACACAAACGCTTATTATACAAACTCAAATATTACAGAATAACAGGCAACATGAACAACTGGGTGAAAGACTTCCTAGAAAATCGTCAACAGAAAGTTTTTCTCAATGGTAAATTTTCCAGGGAAGCCTCTGTTGCATCAGGAGTACCTCAAGGGTCAGTCCTCGGTCCACTTTTTTCTTAGCCTTCATTAACGACCTGCCAGAAAGCATCACAGCACCCACAACAATACTCTTTGCAGATGACGGTTTTCTCCAAAAGGTTATTAAGGGAATAAGAGATAGCAGAGCACTACAAGAAGACTTAACCAGCTTGATGAAGTGGGAAGCTGATTGGTTGATGGAATCCCACCCTGGGAAATGCCAAGTCGTACATATAACAAACAAGACGAAGCCACCGACATTCACTTACTCGATCCATGGCCAGCCATTAGAGAGTACAGATAGTGCCAAATACCTTGGATTGTCCATCCACAAGAAACTCTCAGGGAATGAGCACATTAATTTGACTGCGAAGAAAGCTGATCACACAAGGGCATTCATTCCTCCAGCGTAATATCCGTTCCTGCCAAATGAAAGTCAAGACACAGTGCTACATCACATTAGTGAGACCCATGCTCGAATATGCATCGATAATATGGGATCCGCATTGCCAGACTAACATTGACAAACTGGAAGTAGTTCAGAGGAATCAGCCCGCTTCATCAAGAATGACTACAGCCGGTACAGCAGTGTCACTGCAATGCTCCAGGAGCTAGAAATCCCAACTCTTGAAGAATGCCGTGCTAAATCCAAATTCACCATGATGTACAGGATTGCCAATGACCTGATTGACATCCCAAGCGATCAACTTCACTCAGTTAAGTCAGCTACCAGGAAGGCTAGCAAAAGCAACTTTTTAGTACCACACAGAAGACTGACTAGCTTCCAAAAATCATTCCATCCAGATACAATCAGATTGTGGAATTCACTGCCTGCTGACGTCGTCGAGAGTCCAGACCTGGACACCTTCAAGCTGAAGGTCCGGTCTGTGAGGCTACGCTAATACATAATTAGCAACATCATGTTTTTAATTGTAAATACACATTTTTTTTAACTTCCCTCCCCTGCGACGCCTAGTACGACTATTCTCAAGCAATGCGTGATGTACTGTAATAGAAGAAGAAGAAGAAGAAGAAGAAGAAGAAGAAGAAGACCTGACATAAAACCAAATTGTCGTGATGACTGATTGTAAGGAAGATGTTCCTGGATTCTGTTTAATATTATATGGTCCAAGATATTTCCCAGGTGTGAGGAAACTGTAATTCCACGATAATTGCTGAAGCAAGATGAGTCTTTGCCCCGTTTATGTACCGGTGTGATAATACCAGACTTGGACCACATCCACCAATACTCACGATGTCCAGCGTGCTGTCATCAAAGCGAAAGTTCTCACTCACTGGAAGCTACTCTCTTCAAGGTGCGAGAAGCAAATTTACTGGTGGACGAGAGTCTGACCTATGCCCAATCTGCCACAAAGAACCAGAAGCTGTAGCACACTTCCTATTCCGATGCACCAATGCTCACTCCAGCGCAGTCTGTTACCGGAAGCTCATAGAAAGCCCAGTATCTATCAACATCAATGATGATACACTGCTCAGTCTAACGCTGGACCCAAACAAATGTTCACTGCTGTCTAATGCTGCCAAGCGGTCACTACTAGAAACCATCGAATCTGCATCTCGCTGGCTCTGCTATAGAGTACATCACTTCAGAGCTAGAGATCTTAATTGCCTACATAAATTCGGCAAGCAGAAATCTAAACACGGAACTACCACTTCCAACCGACGCAATCGAGACAAGTAATTCCGGACGAAATGTACATTCATGACATTGTATGTGAAACATGAAACATGAAATTCTACTGACTGTAGGCCTTTAGCAAGCCTCTAACGTCAGGTCTACTTCTGTGTCATAAACATTGGTGAAATCTGCTACAGATTCAAATTAGAAACACAGTGGATGGTTTTTCCATTTATAGAATCGTGATGACGTCATCACAATCAAGTTTCCCATAATACCCTGGGAGCGACGCCATTTTTGGAGGGGCTAATTTAACATTACGAGCAATGGGCAGTAAAACCTTAATTACATTTTCTTTACTATCTTGCAAAATTCACTCATGATGTGATGTTTTCTGATACCTGGCGGGGTTATTACAGATGCTCAGATACATGATTTTATGGTTTGAGCGTCATGGAAAATATAAACAATGCGTTGCTATGGGCAGTCCTCTTTAGCATGTAGTAAGTTTGCCCCGACTTTAATGGCGGACGACCTCAAAATGCCTGAATGTGCGAAACAATAAATAGTTTATCAAGTCTGTTTTTTAATGTATTGATGGATGGTGCAGTGACAATGTTTTCATCTAGACTGTTCCAATGGTCTGTGCACCGTAGTGGGAAAGAAAATCTTCTTAGATTTAAATTTGGATGTGGGCATGTCATAATGGGTGTGTACAATTTTGTATATTTCAAGCATATGCCTACGCAGTCGTTTGAATGCCAAGGTCGGTAGATTCAATATTTGTAGGCGTTTACTGTATGGAGGAAGGTTTTGCATGCCAGGGATAAGTTTGGTGGCTCGCCTCTGTACATTTTCTATTGCATTTATGTATTTCTTCAAATATGGTGCCCATACTACATTGGCATACTCGATATGTGGTCTGACAAGGGATTTGTATAGATGTTTAAAGCTTTCTTTGTCTATGTGGCTAAATGTTCTTCTAATCAATCCCATAATTTGGTTAGATTTGTTTATTTTTTCATTCATCATCATCATCATCATCATCATCATTAGTGACGGACATAAGTCAGGATATGACTGGTGTGTCCTAGGCGTAGGTTTGATAATATTAGTCGTGGTTAAATAAAATGTCTTTATAATGTACGTCTAGCTTTGATTTAAATTGGTCTAAGTTGATGGCAAGTGCAACGTGATCAGGTAAAGAGTTCCAGTAAGGAATAACTCTTTGTGAAAAGAAGTTTTTCCTGAGATTTTTCTTGCAGAAATTTGTTGGAATTTTGAGATTATGTCCACGCATGGTCATGGCTGCAGTGGATGTTTCCTTAAAGAATTGACCTGCATCTAAGTTATATTCCATGTGTAAAATTGTGTAAGTTTCGATTAAATCCCATTTAAATTGTCTGTATTTGAGTGACATTAGGTTGAGTGATTTCAATCTATCCATGTAAGGTAGATGCTTAAGGTTTGGAACTAATGTTGTTGATCTACATTGTATTCTTTCGATGGTTCTTGACTGTCTTAATAGGTATGTTGACCACACTGAATTTCCATATTCCAATATTGGCCTTACGAACGTTTTGTAAAGTAAAATGGATGTATTTTGATCCAGATGTGAAAAGGTTCGTTTAATGACAGCTAGTATACTATTTGTCTTGGATACAGTTTTGTTGATATGTTCGTCAAAGGATAATTTGTTATCAATCCAAATTCCAAGGTCCTTCTCTTCCAGAGCAGAAACAATCTTGTAAAATCCATCAGTATCAGATGTGTAGTATTGGAACTGAGGGTTGTTAGCTCCAAAGTGATTTACTTTAGTTTTTTTCAGAGTTGAATGACAATTGCCAAGTATGAGACCATTCACAAACCTTATTGATGTTTAGTTGAATATTTGTAGTATGGGGATTACCTAAGATTTTTGTATCATCTGCAAAAATCTTGCAAGCACAATCAATTGAATCGGGTAGACCGTTGATGAAAATTATGAAGAATTGGACCTAAGATGCTTCCCTGTGGTACCCCGCTAGTAACCGTGATCCATTCAGATGTTACTTTGTTTATTTTTACATGCTGTTTCCTATCTGTGAGGAAGTTTTGTATCCATTTGTGTATGTTGCCCACTATACCATATGCCTTCAGTTTTGTTAGAAGTCTCCCAATGGGGTACAGTATCGAACGCTTTTTGAAATCAATATATATGGAATCCACTGGTTCGTTTTTGTCGAGACTGGCTGTAACTGTTTCAAGGAATTCAAGCATCTATTGGATCTAAAAGCATGTTGGCAGTTGGTTATAATTTTGTCACTGACAAAAGATTCAAAAATTTTACAAGTGATCGGTGTAAGACTGATAGGTCTGTAATTTTCAACATCGGTTTTAGACCCTTTCTTATGAATAGCTGTCACATTTGCAGTTTTCCAAACTTCAGGTAATTCGCCTTCACCTAGTGATTTGTTAAATAGTATGTGTAAAGGTTGGGCAATTTCGGTAGCCGTTTTCAGTAATATTCTGGATGGGATTTGGTCATGGCTGCAACTTTTGTTAGGATTTAATGCGCTTACTTTCTCCTCTATTTTGTTTTTATTAATGTTAAAATTACCTAATTTTGTGATTGTATTGACCTCGGTCATTTCTGGTATGGCCTCTATATTTTCATCAGTAAACTCACTACAAAAGTAATTATTTAATAGATTGGCTTTGGCTTGGTCATTTGTTTCCAGTTTACTATTATTTTTTTAACTTGCCACTTGCTCATTTAGTGAAGTTTTGCTTTTTACATACTTCCAGAAGGCTTTTGGGTTACGGTTAGATTCTGATGCTATCTTCTGTTCAAAGTTCTTTTTTTAGTGTTTAATAACGGATGATGCTGAATTTCTAGCATGTTTGTAGTAATCTAGCTCTTCAGGTTTGTTTGTTTGTTTGTATTTCTTATATGCCTTTGAGTTTAGTTTAATTGATTTAATAGCAACAGAGTTTAGCCATGACTTTTCCCGTTTTGATTGCCTAGGTAGTGAAATATATTTTGTTATTACGTCTGCAATAACAGTATGACAAAAACATCCATGCTTCGGTAGTATTTGAATTTTCCATGTCGGTCCAGTCAATTAATCTGAGTTCATGTCTCATTTCGTTGTATCGGCCCTTGTTAAACAGTAATATGGGATTGCTTGTTTTATTGTCAGCTTCGTTAAATATGTTATGGTGTGGATGAATGCATAGAACCTCGTGATCACTTTGACCTAAGGGGTGTGTGTGGATGATATCATGTGCAATGCTAGAATTGTTTGTAAGAACAAGATCACGTGTGTGCGGTGTTTGATCTGTTCATTTATATGATAATCAAAACTTATATAGTTTCCTGTTGATTCTTGAAGCTAGAGCATGGATTAATCAAAGACTAACAGCGTGTTGAACTTTGTCCAAAGCCTTCATATAACTACTAACTCGGTGACGGTGCGGTTAACTCGTTTAGCATTACCCTGATGAACAGGGGGACTACAACACAGTAACAGTAACAGTAACCAGACTTGAAAGCCTGAGGTATTTGCTTACTGGATAATATAACATTGTAGGTCTGGTTTAATGCAGCTAGAATTCCGTCACCAGTATATACTATATGCTCTGTACTGATTCCAAATTCATCCGCGGCCTTACCCTTGTTGATGATGATGAAGACATTGGAGTTGTCCAACTATACACTATCTTAAGGGACTACCATAATGGCAATCTACCCTCCTCATTATCAAACCTTTTTAGGAACAACTCCGATATACACTCGCACAACACACGAACTAAGTATAACTTACACCACACCTATTACAGAACAATGACAGCTACACAAGAAACATCCAACCAAGCAATACAACTCTGGAACAACACAGATATAAACATACGCACACAAATTCTTACACAAAGCTCTTTTAAACAAAATATTAAAAAAATAATCTTAGAAAGATACTAAAAATCCAAACCAATGACATGAATGCAGAAGCCACCACCATGGCAGTACAAAAACAAGTATGTACCCAGTTGCCAGGATAACAACTAGAATGTAAAATACACATCTGCAATAATAATAATGCATCCGTAATTGTTGATGTGGATGATGCAGTTGTGTATAATAATAATAATAATAATAATAATAATAATAATAATAATAATAATAATAATAAGGAACAGCTCCGATTCACTCAATAGCAAAAAGCATGCATACAAAAGATACAATGAAACTAAGAAAACTACAGATTACACACTCTACAAAATTGCTAGAAACAAAGCAACAGCATGCATCAGAAAATCAAAACAGACGTTTGAACGTAAAGTGGCAACTGAAAGTAAGAAAAATCCTAAAGCCTTTTGGAACTATGTCAAGAGTAAAACAGTTCTACGTGAATCAATTAGCAAGCTACGTAACCCTGCAAACGACACCATGACCACAGATGATACAGAAAAAGCAAACATTCTCAACACATTTTTCTCAAACATGTTCACTCCAGAAAATCTTCTTTCTACACCAATCATTAACCCCAGAAACAATGGTACCATACTAAAAGACATATTAATAACACCTATTGCCATCGAAAATAAACTAAAAGGACTCAACCCCAACAAAAGCAATGGCCCGGATGAAATACCAGTGAGAATACTAAAAGAAGCTGCTAAAGAAATTAGTACACCACTATGCATAATTTTCAACAAGTCTCTTGAAGAAGGCATTTTACCCGACATCTGGAAAATGGCAAATGTATGCTGCATACACAAAAAAGGCTCCAAGAATGACCCAAGCAACTACAGACCAATCAGTCTCACTTCTACATTATGCAAGGTCCTAGACTCTTTTATAAGAGACAGTATTGTAAATTTCCTGGAAACGGCTAATCTATTTACCAAATGTCAGCATGGATTTAGACGTAAAAGATCATGTAAAACTCAACTACTAGAATACCTGGAGGATTTAACAGCCATGCTTGACTCAAACGAACCTGTCGATGCAATATATTTAGACTTTTAAAAAGCTTTCGATACTGTGCCACACCAACGACTCCAAACAAAACTGAGAAGCTATGGTATTGCCGAAAATTTACTAAAATGGATAGGGAACTACTTAAGCAACAGGAGCCAGAGAGTTAGAATTAATGATGCATCATCGGACTGGATTGAGGTGACCAGCGGGGTGCCACAAGGAAGTGTTCTAGGACCTATACTTTTTCTGATATATATAAATGACCTACCTGATCGATTAACCTGCCACTGCAAAATATTTGCAGATGATACAAAGATGTACGGCAACCCAGCTACCAGTCAGATTCAGGAAAACATAAATAAAGTATGTAAATGGTCGCAGACATGGCAACTATCTTTCAACACAGACAAAACGCATGTCATGCACTTCGGCAGAAATAACCCTCAAACCAAATACTATATGACAGATACACCTGATCCACATCCTGTATCAACATCAGATGCAGAAAAAGATGTGGGGGTTCATGTCGACAGAAACCTCTCTTTTGACATACATATAGGGAACATTGTATCCAAGGCAAACAGTACAATAGGACTAATCAAGAGAACATTTACCAACATTGATCAATCTACTTTCACGCTACTATACAAATCACTTGTGCGACCCATTCTTGAATACTGCAACTCAGCATGGTCTCCAAGACTGAAAAGGCAATCGCAGCTATTAGAAAGAGTACAATGCAGAGCAACAAAACTTGTCCCACAAATCAGAGAGTATAGCTACACAGAAAGACTTGAAGCCCTAAATCTAATGTCACTGAAATATAGACGGTTTCGTGGAGATTTGATTGAAACATTCAAACTCATCAAAGATCTATATAATATTGATAAGAACTACTTTTTCGAACTGTCCAATGTTACACGGACCAGAGGTCATAGGCTCAAGCTCAACATAAAACGTAGCAGCAAAGATATTCGGAAGCACTCCTTCGCAAATAGAGTGGCACCACATTGGAATTCACTGCCAACAACAATAGTCGAAGCAACCACAGTCGAAATATTCAAGGGCAAACTAGACATCTTTTTCAAAGAAAGAATATTTGAATTCGACTGAACACAATTAATTGTGGTGTGGCTTTGGACGTTGCTGTTACACATATGCTTATACAACATATGTGAGCCGTCAATTCCCAAAGTCATAATACAATTATTACATCACAGTGGACTAATCTTGAAACAGCCTGTGCATCTACATGAACATGCACACATGAAGATAGCTACACGTGTTGTATCCAGACCAGGGTTGCCTGCCCTACCAGTTTAGCACTGAGGCAATAACAAGCCAATGGCTTATGCCTTGTAAATTGATGAATAATAATAATAATAATAATAATACTAATAATAATAATGCACCAAGAAATGTTGATACAAATTAGGCCGTATTGTTAAATATGACAATAATAATAAAAATAATAATAATAATAATAATAATAATATTGTAAACAAGATATGCATGTTTTTTCCCCATTCCCATGTGTGCGTGTGCGTGCGTGTTTGTGTTAATTTTCTATTGTCTTAAATGTATACACCCATGATCCAACTATCACTGAATTATATGTTTATTATATGTTAAATGTAAGGGGTCCACCGCTGTATAGGCTCAGCCTTTGGTGGACTGCCTGCTGTGTAAATGTAAAATCTATGTGTTATATGAAAATAAATAATTTTGAATCTTGATGATGATGATGGTGGTGGTGGTCTTTACTTGGTGAGCTACGGTAATCTCTCAAGAAACCACGTGATTAGCAACATGTCAACAAATGACTTCCTCGTACATATGTAAAAATAAACGAGCCCACTATTGTAACTAGACCAACATTCATATACTGTAACTGGTTTCCCGGTGCAATCTTATTGATGGTGTTTATCGGGGCGCGTACTCATTTGATTTAAATTTTATTCCGTATTGCAAAGGACGGTGTGAATTATGGACAGAGGTAAGTTTAAAGTTAAAGTTAGTTCTATACTTATAGTTATAGGCCTACTTATATACTATGGGTACCGAAGTTCGTGAATCTAAGCAAGTAATGCACTCGTAAAAGAAAACTCTTAAAACACATCTGCACAAGAATTTAACACAATGTGAAATAACACTTCCGAATACAAAGGAAACAATTTCAGCACAAAATTTTAATTTTTAAACAAATCCCAAGCGTTTGAACTGACCCACCTCGCCAGTTTATGTGTGAAATAGCGGTACCGAATTTCGTGAATTGGTGAGTATGCATCTTCAGCTGTCTAGTACATGCTTGTAAATCCTTAAATATCACTGCATTAGTTTGTTGAATGTTTCAACTGCTAATTTTGCCCGTTTTAACCAAAAAATGTGTCCTACAAATGAATGTATAAACTATAAAAGCAGTTGATACATTTGAAGAGAAGAAAAAACCCCAAATGGATGCCGCTTTCACTAGGTAGTGACGTCACATGAAATTCACAAATATTAATGAGCTGAAGAAATGAGCTAACGCTAGGGTCTTTAAAACATGTTCAGCAGGCATAAAGGAAAGAATAAAAAAAAATTCTATCGTTAAAAAAACCATGTGTGCACTTTATGTTAATTTTGACACTGGTAAATGATTAATAAGCACCCACCCCTTCCTCTAGAGCCTCTCCAATAAACTTTAGACGCGCTCCAGTCAATCAGGCTAATCCGACACGGCGAAAAAATGTAACCAAAGCAGGTGGTAATTTTGAATTGTAAAAATTGCTCATTTTAGGTGCTAAATAAGCGCAAGTAAGTAATCTAAGAAAGTGCATTAAGGAAGCTTGCAATGTTTATCACTACCATCAGTAATTGTATGAAAAGTTTCTTGTTTTGACCGTATTTTGCTCAAAACTTTGTCAAAAGCTTCAGAACTGTCAATCAAAACGTGGCTACTGTATAGATGCGTTTCATGAAACGTTACATCATAGAATGAGAGCGATAAAAACAAATTCACGAATTTCAGTACTCACGAATTTAAGCAACTCGACCATACTTATACTTATCATATACTACCTTGATAGGCCACTTAGCCTGTAGGTAGATAAGACAGTAAATGCATTGCACCGTATATGTTTCTAAGATAGGCAATGTTTACTGCAGGGTTTTGTTCTGTTTCTGTCTATTCCTCCACTAGATTTGAGCACCCACATAGAAGTGGTAGATAATATTAAATTTCAATGTCTCGCTGTCACAGTTAGTTAAAGTTTAAAATATTACAGAACGCAGGCAATACATTTATGTTCTGCTCCATGTCAGAATGGTTATACATATAGGAGGTCTTTTCGTGACGTCATTATTTTTAGAACTGGGGAAGCCTGGCTGTCAAGCGGCCACTGAGACTGACGTGATAAAGTAATCACTGATCTTGCTGCCCATAAATCTTATCTTACATCGCATTAATCCTCTAAATAATAATTGTTTGGCGAAATATATTCAATTTCCACTTTATTTGTGTACGATATTGAGGGCAATGATTTATTTACTGCTTTCATACCATGTTGGAACCTGTATTCATGCATCAAATGGCTTGCTCATTGTGTATGTGAATGGCGACATTTGTGCTGTTCATGCTCAAATAAGTGTTTTAATGATGGTATGAATGATGATAAATTATACCTCTAGACGATTGAGAGCAAATAACTGTATAAGCCTACATGTTTGGTTGGGTTGTGGGCATCAGGGTGTGGGGGGTGGGGGGAATGATAGCAGATGGATGTTAGTCTAAGTTTACTCATGTGAAAATGCTCAGCAGTGTTGTCATTTTCTTAAGTCAGTTTAATTATCCATGGCCGGCAGGAGATATAGTATGATAACCAGCTGGGTGTGTCAAATTTTGACATGCAGTATCAGCTGATTTGGAGGTGCAGATGGGTTGGGGTAGGGATGAGTGGGTTGGAAAGAAGTTTTCTCCTGCGTTTCTGGTGGTAGACAGTTGGCCAGCTAAGGGCAGCACCACTGATTGTAAGAGGAAGTCACTACTACTATATGCATAAAAATAAATAAACTTAACTACCTTTGAATACATGTTGATCATGTTTAATTGTGTATTTAGTTAACCATTTCACCGACAAATCCATGAAAAAGTATATTCTTTACAATATAAAACTTATTCTGTTGGATATTCTGAAATTAATTTGACTGGAAGCCATTGTTGCATAAGGCAGCAACAACTGTCAGTCAAATTAATTTCAAAATAGTCAATAGTTTTCTTGTATGGTAGCATTGAAAATGAGACTTGGGGAATTCAGCGGTGAAATGGTTAATGAATAGCTACATGTCCTTAAGGGTTAAAAGTATATGGAGGTCTAGGATTCATTAACTACATGTACCTGCAACAATGGATATAATTTACCTGCTCCCAAATATATTGCAATATTTATATTTCTACATAAAAAGACTGAACTGATTGTAAAATTTATTGAATTTTCAGTTGTATTGTTTTCCTATCTTTATTTTGCTGTGCTTAGCAAAAACACAGTAAAAGAAACCGTAACCTTGGGTTATTTATTTTATTGGGCCTCAAGACATGATACCAACTGCTATTGCATAAATAATGAAATGTCTGGCTTTGTTACTGGGGCAGTAAAATAGAATAAAGTAAAAAAATCTTCCCTTGACCTACAAATGGCCAGTTACTAAGCAAAAATTCATATATTATTTACCAATCATCACCATTACAGGGATAATGCTGAACAGATAGCCATAGAGCCAGGTCCCACAGCCCTTGACACACAGCATATGGCCTCACCATGTTCACTCTGTAAATTTCAAATGTTTTTCCAGTTGAATATAAAAATATACTGTACTGATCAGCTATCTGAGTAGTCTTAACCACCACCACTCACGCTACCCCTCCACACACCATCTAAAATATTTAGGGACCTAATGCTCCCTACCCCACTCTCTGTTTCTGTCACTAACCCCACAAAACACACAATATGTGAAAATAACACTCATAAGTCTGGAAAGTTTAATAGTAAATTCACAAACTGTGTCATGGTGGATTTAAGATTCTATTATGGGGTGTGTCCAACCTAGCAGTCATGGTCTGGGTGGGTTCCCAATGGTGGTGGGGGTAGGGAGGGGTGTCATGCCACTTCCCCTATAATAATTGGAAAATGAGATGCTCTGAGTAGTTTCCTGCATATTGATTAATTAGTTCATAATCAAATTGAAATTAATCATTGTTAACTCACCTGGCCCGAAGGGCCAAGTGAGGTTATGCTGTGGCATTCGCCATCCATCGTCTGTCATCCGTCCATCCGTCAACTTTTGCTTTAAACCACTACTCATCATTAACCATTTGGGAGATGTCAACCAAATTTGGCTGGAAGTACCCTATGGTTGTGGGCTCCAGAAATTCCATTCAGAATTATGATTCCTCAATTTTTTGGGTCAAAATCTTAGATTTTATAAGAAATTTACCGGAAATAGTCAAAATGCTCCTTCGCCTTACAGTTTTAAATGATTTCAACCAAATTTGGCTGAAAGGGTCCAATGGTCGTATGCTCCAGAATTTCCATTCCGAATTTTGATTAATCAATTTCTTGTGTGAAAATCAGATTTTATGAAAAATGTACCGGAAATTGTCAAATTGCTACCCCTCCTTAGATGCTTGACATATTTCAACCAAATTTCGCTAGAATGACCCTATCAAGGTAGACTAGAAATTCTATTCAGAATTTTGATTGATCAATTTTTTGGTTGAAAATCTTAGATTTTATGAAATATTTACCGGAAATTGTCAAAACCCTGCTTCTCCTTAGTTGCTTGACATATTTCAAACAAATTTGGCTAGAGTGCCCCTATCAAGGTAGACTAGAATTTCTATTCAGAATTTTGATTGGTAAATTTTTTGGGTGGCCATCTTGGATGTTCCGAAAATTATCCATCATATCTATTTAAATGCAAATGGTTCAAATGCTAATGGTCCAGGTGAGCGCCACAGGCCCATGGGCCTTTTGTTTATTTACTGGGATGCAGATGGGAATTAATGCAGTCCTCCACCACCACCCTCCACCTCCCAAGCCCACCAACGACCGCCTCAAGGGTGGGGTTTGGGTGCGGGAGGTAGTGGCGGGAGGGTGTGATGGTGGGAGGGGTGCAAACCAACCTAAATATGGGGGTACAGGATTCTTCCCCAGAAAATAATTTTAAATCTGTATGTCGTGAGATAGCGTCGCCTGCATTTTCTGGGGTGTGGTAGCATTTGGGGCGGGTGGGGTGGGGTGTGAGGTAAATATGCAATTTCAGATTTTCTAATTCAAATTGGACACTCAAAGGTGGTGGGGCGGGGGAGGTGACGGTGTGTGTTTGTGTGACAAACTCATATCTTTGCCAGCCTCGCTTGTCTCCAAAATTGTCCCTATGGTGGGGGTGGAGGTGGAGTGGGTTAATATGTCATACAAACAAATGGAGACAGACACACGTAACGTACACACGTACACCCACCCACCCCCTCCCACCCTCTCTCTCTCTTCACCTATGCACACACGGATAATCATTATGACAGTAGGGCCATATATAGCCATCTTGGGTGCAATCGTAAACATTATCTATCGAGCAGCCGCTTGTATTGGTACTATAGCCTACCAGGATCCACATGCACTGATGTGGTGGGGGGGGCGTTTCTGACATATCATCGCGGTAGTATTTTGCCTTCTACTGTGCATAGAATCAATAGTATATTTCTAAAAATGCATAATAAAATATAGTATTTGATGTTAGAATTGTCAATTCGGCCAACTTTACCGGTAGAGTTGACGTAAAATTGCAATTTTCAAAGCTTTGTGTAGCATCAACAGCGCAGTGTAATGTTGTTTACTAACAAAACAGAGATCAGCTGGCCATACGATTGATGGCCAGTCATCTGCGCATGCGTGAAAATGACGTCATAAGGGAATTCCGTAAAACCTACTATATGCAAATATAACTGTACAGATTTCCTTTAACAGGACAGATATATACAACTGGTCGACAGACATATTATACTGCACACATGTATAACTTCCGCAAGCTACTGGTGATCTGGCGATAGCGCTAAGCTCCTTGACTAGAATATATATATATATATATATATATATATATATATATATATATATATATATATATATATATATATATATATATATATATATATATATATATTTATGATAGGCACTGAATCTGTGCCCCATCTCTATTGATACGTTATACATTGTATGACCTATGCTCAATTAGAGATTCTCCTTCGATCAATACTCACCATTCTGTTACTTCTGATATACAGCTGGCCTTGACAGCGGCTCTAGGATTATAGACTTAGAAAGCTTTACCGACTCCTGGGAACTGGGTACTCGGCTCCCAACCGCCGAGTACCCGTTTACCATAGAGCTCATTCTTGTTTGCATAGCAACAAGAGCAATACATTCTTTTTGCAGGAGAAGATTTTTAGTGTCTTTTGTTAAAGAAATCTAAGTCTTTGTCTGTGAAGTGATAGTTTGTGCGTTCTTGAGGATTTAACTGGATACTATGGAGAATACCGCCGATGAAAACCAGGTTGTATCATTCTTTATTACCCATAGTTAAAAGACTTAGGTCTCTAAATTTCGCTGTGTCGCATGTCCTGATTTCTGACCCCAGAGAATCTGGGACGTGTGCTAACAACGATATATGCCAGACGATCGCCTTCTTTAACCCCAACAGGCGATCGGCAGATATGAAAATAGGTGTTTGCTACGGTATTTCTAACACGAATATCGGCTGACGTCATTCTCCGTAGGATCCGAGCGGGTGACGTCACACCCGGTTCGCTCGGATGTTTATATGAAGAAAATTTTTCATTAATTCACGCATCTCGTTCTGGGTGCTGCGTACTAAAAATGGTACCTGAAACTTTGGAATGTTCAAGTTTACGTGCGATCACGATCGGTTTGCAATGATCGGTGGTTTCAAAATTCTTGAGTAGATGCGTGGTCTGCGGTTTTACCGTGTGATACAGCAGTTTGTTATACATTTTGTTGTTTTTCTTCACATATCGTTTGGCTTTCGTTAGGGAGTATAATTTATATTGATTGGTAAATATACCCCGAATGCTATGCGATATGATTCCTGGAGCCGTTACACGTCCTGGAGGATCTAATATGGGTGTGTTTTTATGCCCGCTTCATTCTTGTCGTCATAATCAATGCAATCTTTGTTGTAACGTGGCGGGGTGGGGTGCGGGAGGGATACGGTTAATTTATGAGTCAAATTATTTGAAAATTAATTGTCTGCCTTCCATCAGGGTCTCGTTCCGCCTGTAATTGTAGGTTTGTGCTTATTTTATAGGCCAAGCCAACCCCGCCATCATGTGACGAGTGCCATAAATTTGTACGAGTCGTATTTAAGGACCATGTCTGCTTTAGGTGTTCACCCTGTAACCTAGACCATAGGTGTAATGTGTGCGCAGTGTGGTCTGTGGATATGATGGTTAAGTTCCTTGCCCAGAAGGACTTGGCTGGGTCTGACGCGGGGTCAGGCGGTCCGAGAGTAAATCGTGGAGCGCCCGGTTCGGCCGGTGGGGGTGCTCCACGTCCTCAGCTGGAGGTGGCGGAGATGGCACCGCCGGCGTGGTTTGGTCTGGCTATGCAGGGTTTTCTGCATAGCGTTCTGCCCACGCTGGTGTCGTCCCTGCTACCAAAGGTTGGGGGGCAGTTTCTCCCCATGCCTGGTACGGACCCTGTCCTCGGACAGGGTTCTGGACTGGTTTCCGAGGGGGCCGTCTTGTACGGACCCCTGGCAGTCCCGTCTGGCTCCGGCCAGATGGGTTCTGTTTCTCTGCGGCCGTTTTCAGTAATATTCTGGATGGGATTTGGTCAGGGCTGCAACTTTTGTTAGGATTTAATGCTCTTACTTTCTCCTCTATTTTGTTTTTATTAATGTTAAAATTACCTAATTTTGTGATTGTATTGACCTCGGTCATTTCTGGTATGGCCTCTATATTTTCATCAGTAAACTCACTACAAAAGTAATTATTTAATAGATTGGCTTTGGCTTGGTCATTTGTTTCCAGTTTACTATTATTTTTTTAACTTGCCACTTGCTCATTTAGTGAAGTTTTGCTTTTTACATACTTCCAGAAGGCTTTTGGGTTACGGTTAGATTCTGATGCTATCTTCTGTTCAAAGTTCTTTTTTTAGTGTTTAATAACGGATGATGCTGAATTTCTAGCATGTTTGTAGTAATCTAGCTCTTCAGGTTTGTTTGTTTGTTTGTATTTCTTATATGCCTTTGAGTTTAGTTTAATTGATTTAATAGCAACAGAGTTTAGCCATGACTTTTCCCGTTTTGATTGCCTAGGTAGTGAAATATATTTTGTTATTACGTCTGCAATAACAGTATGACAAAAACATCCATGCTTCGGTAGTATTTGAATTTTCCATGTCGGTCCAGTCAATTAATCTGAGTTCATGTCTCATTTCGTTGTATCGGCCCTTGTTAAACAGTAATATGGGATTGCTTGTTTTATTGTCAGCTTCGTTAAATATGTTATGGTGTGGATGAATGCATAGAACCTCGTGATCACTTTGACCTAAGGGGGGTGTGTGGATGATATCATGTGCAATGCTAGAATTGTTTGTAAGAACAAGATCACGTGTGTGCGGTGTTTGATCTGTTCATTTATATGATAATCAAAACTTATATAGTTTCCTGTTGATTCTTGAAGCTAGAGCATGGATTAATCAAAGACTAACAGCGTGTTGAACTTTGTCCAAAGCCTTCATATAACTACTAACTCGGTGACGGTGCGGTTAACTCGTTTAGCATTACCCTGATGAACAGGGGGACTACAACACAGTAACAGTAACAGTAACCAGACTTGAAAGCCTGAGGTATTTGGTTACTGGATAATATAACATTGTAGGTCTGGTTTAATGCAGCTAGAATTCCGTCACCAGTATATACTATATGCTCTGTACTGATTCCAAATTCATCCACGGCCTTACCCTTGTTGATGATGATGAAGACATTGGAGTTGTCCAACTATACACTATCTTAAGGGACTACCATAATGGCAATCTACCCTCCTCATTATCAAACCTTTTTAGGAACAACTCCGATATACACTCGCACAACACACGAACTAAGTATAACTTACACCACACCTATTACAGAACAATGACAGCTACACAAGAAACATCCAACCAAGCAATACAACTCTGGAACAACACAGATATAAACATACGCACACAGATTCTTACACAAAGCTCTTTTAAACAAAATATTAAAAAAATAATCTTAGAAAGATACTAAAAATCCAAACCAATGACATGAATGCAGAAGCCACCACCATGGCAGTACAAAAACAAGTATGTACCCAGTTGCCAGGATAACAACTAGAATGTAAAATACACATCTGCAATAATAATAATGCATCCGTAATTGTTGATGTGGATGATGCAGTTGTGTATAATAATAATAATAATAATAATAATAATAATAATAAGGAACAGCTCCGATTCACTCAATAGCAAAAAGCGTGCATACAAAAGATACAATGAAACTAAGAAAACTACAGATTACACACTCTACAAAATTGCTAGAAACAAAGCAACAGCATGCATCAGAAAATCAAAACAGACATTTGAACGTAAAGTGGCAACTGAAAGTAAGAAAAATCCTAAAACCTTTTGGAACTATGTCAAGAAGTAAAACAGTTCTACGTGAATCAATTAGCAAGCTACGTAACCTTGCAAACGACACCATGACCACAGATGATACAGAAAAATCAAACATTCTCAACACATTTTTCTCAAACATGTTCACTCCAGAAAATCTTCTTTCTACACCAATCATTAACCCCAGAAACAATGGTACCATACTAAAAGACATATTAATAACACCTATTGCCATCGAAAATAAACTAAAAGGACTCAACCCCAACAAAAGCAATGGCCCGGATGAAATACCAGTGAGAATACTAAAAGAAGCTGCTAAAGAAATTAGTACACCACTATGCATAATTTTCAACAAGTCTCTTGAAGAAGGCATTTTACCCGACATCTGGAAAATGGCAAATGTATGCTGCATACACAAAAAAGGCTCCAAGAATGACCCAAGCAACTACAGACCAATCAGTCTCACTTCTACATTATGCAAGGTCCTAGAATCTTTTATAAGGGACAGTATTGTAAATTTCCTGGAAACGGCTAATCTATTTACCAAATGTCAGCATGGATTTAGACGTAAAAGATCATGTAAAACTCAACTACTAGAATACCTGGAGGATTTAACAGCCATGCTTGACTCAAACGAACCTGTCGATGCAATATATTTAGACTTTTCAAAAGCTTTCGATACTGTGCCACACCAACGACTCCAAACAAAACTGAGAAGCTATGGTATTGGCGAAGATTTAGTAAAATGGATAGGGAACTACTTAAGCAACAGGAGCCAGAGAGTTAGAATTAATGATGCATCATCGGACTGGATTGAGGTGACCAGCGGGGTGCCACAAGGAAGTGTTCTAGGACCTATACTTTTTCTGATATATATAAATGACCTACCTGATCGATTAACCTGCCACTGCAAAATATTTGCAGATGATACAAAGATGTACGGCAACCCAGATACCAGTCAGATTCAGGAAAACATAAATAAAGTATGTAAATGGTCGCAGACATGGCAACTATCTTTCAACACAGACAAAACGCATGTCATGCACTTCGGCAGAAATAACCCTCAAACCAAATACTATATGACAGATACACCTGATCCACATCATGTATCAACATCAGATGCAGAAAAAGATGTGGGGGTTCATGTCGACAGAAACCTCTCTTTTGACATACATATAGGGAACATTGTATCCAAGGAAAACAGTACAATATGACTAATCAAGAGAACATTTACCAACATTGATCAATCTACTTTCACGCTACTATACAAATCAGTTGTGCGACCCATTCTTGAATACTGCAACTCAGCATGGTCTCCAAGACTGAAAAGGCAATCGCAGCTATTAGAAAGAGTACAACGCAGAGCAACAAAACTTGTCCCACAAATCAGAGAGTATAGCTACACAGAAAGACTTGAAGCCCTAAATCTAATGTCACTGAAATATAGACGGTTTCGTGGAGATTTGATTGAAACATTCAAACTCATCAAAGATCTATATAATATTGATAAGAACTACTTTTTCGAACTGTCCAATGTTACACGGACCAGAGGTCATAGGCTCAAGCTCAACATAAAACGTAGCAGCAAAGATATTCGGAAGCACTCCTTCGCAAATAGAGTGGCACCACATTGGAATTCACTGCCAACAACAATAGTCGAAGCAACCACAGTCGAAATATTCAAGGGCAAACTAGACATCTTTTTCAAAGAAAGAATATTTGAATTCGACTGAACACAATTAATTGTGGTGTGGCTTTGGACGTTGCTGTTACACATATGCTTATACAACATATGTGAGCCGTCAATTCCCAAAGTCATAATACAATTATTACATCACAGTGGACTAATCTTGAAACAGCCTGTGCATCTACATGAACATGCACACATGAAGATAGCTACACGTGTTGTATCCAGACCAGGGTTTCCTGCCCTACCAGTTTAGCACTGAGGCAATAACAAGCCAATGGCTTATGCCTTGTAAATTGATGAATAATAATAATAATAATAATAATAATGCACCAAGAAATGTTGATACAAATTAGGCCGTATTGTTAAATATGACAATAATAATAAAAATAATAATAATAATAATAATATTGTAAACAAGATATGCATGTTTTTTCCCCATTCCCATGTGTGCGTGTGCGTGCGTGTTTGTGTTAATTGTCTATTGTCTTAAATGTATACACCCATGATCCAACTATCACTGAATTATATGTTTATTATATGTTAAATGTAAGGGGTCCACCGCTGTATAGGCTCAGCCTTTGGTGGACTGCCTGCTGTGTAAATGTAAAATCTATGTGTTATGTGAAAATAAATAATTTTGAATCTTGATGATGATGATGGTGGTGGTGGTCTTTACTTGGTGAGCTACGGTAATCTCTCAAGAAACCACGTGATTAGCAACATGTCAACAAATGACTTCCTCGTACATATGTAAAAATAAACGAGCCCACTATTGTAACTAGACCAACATTCATATAATGTAACTGGTTTCCCGGTGCAATCTTATTGATGGTGTTTATCGGGGCGCGTACTCATTTGATTTAAATTTTATTCCGTATTGCAAAGGACGGTGTGAATTATGGACAGAGGTAAGTTTAAAGTTAAAGTTAGTTCTATACTTATAGGCCTACTTATATACTATGGGTACCGAAGTTCGTGAATCTAAGCAAGTAATGCACTCGTAAAAGAAAACTCTTAAAACACATCTGCACAAGAATTTAACACAATGTGAAATAAGACTTCCGAATACAAAGGAAACAATTTCAGCACAAAATTTTAATTTTTAAACAAATCCCAAGTGTTTGAACTGACCCACCTCGCCAGTTTATGTGTGAAATAGCGGTACCGAATTTCGTGAATTGGTGAGTATGCATCTTCAGCTGTCTAGTACATGCTTGTAAATCCTTAAATATCACTGTATTAGTTTGTTGAATGTTTCAACTGATAATTTTGCCCGTTTTAACCGAAAAATGTGTCCTACAAATGAATGTATAAACTATAAAAGCAGTTGATACATTTGAAGAGAAGAAAAAAACCCAAATGGATGCCACTTTCGCTAGGTAGTGACGTCACATGAAATTTACAAATATTAATGAGCTGAAGAAATGAGCTAACGCTAGGGTCTTTAAAACATGTTCAGCAGGCATAAAGGAAAGAATAAAAAAAAATTCTATCGTTAAAAAAACCATGTGTGCACTTTATGTTAATTTTGACACTTTGGTAAATGATTAATAAGCACCCACCCCTTCCTCTAGAGCCTCTCCAATAAACTTTAGACGCGCTCCAGTCAATCAGGCTAATCTGACGCGGCGAAAAAATGTAACCAAAGCAGGTGGTAATTTTGAATTGTAAAAATTGCTCATTTTAGGTGCTAAATAAGCGCAAGTAAGTAATCTAAGAAAGTGCATTAAGGAAGCTTGCAATGTTTATCACTACCATCAGTAATTGTATGAAAAGTTTCTTGTTTTGACTGTATTTTGCTCAAAACTTTGTCAAAAGCTTCAGAACTGTCAATCAAAACGTGGCTACTGTATAGATGCGTTTCATGAAACGTTACATCATAGAACGAGAGCGATAAAAACAAATTCACGAATTTCAGTACTCACGAATTTAAGCAACTCGACCATACTTATACTTATCATATACTACCTTGATAGGCCACTTAGCCTGTAGGTAGATAAGACAGTAAATGCATTGCACCTTATATGTTTCTAAGATAGGCAATGTTTACTGCAGGGTTCTGTTCTGTTTCTGTCTATTCCTCCACTAGATTTGAGCACCCACATAGAAGTGGTAGATAATATTAAATTTCAATGTCTCGCTGTCACAGTTAGTTAAAGTTTAAAATATTACAGAACGCAGGCAATACATTTATGTTCTGCTCCATGTCAGAATGGTTATACATATAGGAGGTCTTTTCGTGACGTCATTATTTTTAGAACTGGGGAAGCCTGGCTGTCAAGCGGCCACTGAGACTGACGTGATAAAGTAATTACTGATCTTGCTGCCCGTAAATCTTAGCTTACATCGCATTAATCCTCTAAATAATAATTGTTTGGCGAAATATATTCAATTTCCACTTTATTTGTGTACGATATTGAGGGCAATGATTTATTTACTGCTTTCATACCATGTTGGAACCTGTATTCATGCATCAAATGGCTTGCTCATTGTGTATGTGAATGGCGACATTTGTGCTGTTCATGCTCAAATAAGTGTTTTAATGATGGTATGAATGATGATAAATTATACCTCTAGACGATTGAGAGCAAATAACTGTATAAGCCTACATGTTTGGTTGGGTTGTGGGCATCGGGGTGTGGGGGGGGGGAATGATAGCAGATGGATGTTAGTCTAAGTTTACTCATGTGAAAATGCTCAGCAGTGTTGTCATTTTCTTAAGTCAGTTTAATTATCCATGGCCGGCAGGAGATATAGTATGATAACCAGCTGGGTGTGTCAAATTTTGACATGCAGGATCAGCTGATTTGGAGGTGCAGATGGGTTGGGGTAGGGATGAGTGGGTTGGAAAGAAGTTTTCTCCTGCGTTTCTGGTGGTAGACAGTTGGCCAGCTAAGGGCAGCACCACTGATTGTAAGAGGAAGTCACTACTACTATATGCATAAAAATAAATAAACTTAACTACCTTTGAATACATGTTGATCATGTTTAATTGTGTATTTAGTTAACCATTTCACCGACAAATCCCTGAAAAAGTATATTCTTTACAATATAAAACTTATTCTGTTGGATATTCTGAAATTAATTTGACTGGAAGCCATTGTTGCATAAGGCAGCAACAACTGTCAGTCAAATTAATTTCAAAATAGTCAATAGTTTTCATGTATGGTAGCATTGAAAATGAGACTTGGGGAATTCAGCGGTGAAATGGTTAATGAATAGCTACATGTCCTTAAGGGTTAAAAGTATATGGATGTCTAGGATTCATTAACTACATGTACCTGCAACAATGGATATAATTTACCTGCTCCCAAATATATTGCAATATTTATATTTCTACATAAAAAGACTGAACTGATTGTAAAATTTATTGAATTTTCAGTTGTATTGTTTTCCTATCTTTATTTTGCTGTGCTTAGCAAAAACACAGTAAAAGAAACCGTAACCTTGGGTTATTTATTTTATTGGGCCTCAAGACATGATACCAACTGCTATTGCATAAATAATGAAATGTCTGGCTTTGTTACTGGGGCAGTAAAATAGAATAAAGTAAAAAAATCTTCCCTTGACCTACAAATGGCCAGTTACTAAGCAAAAATTCATATATTATTTACCAATCATCACCATTACAGGGATAATGCTGAACAGATATCCATAGAGCCAGGTCCCACAGCCCTTGACCCACAGCATATGGCCTCACCATGTTCACTCTGTAAATTTCAAATGTTTTTCCAGTTGAATATAAAAATATACTGTACTGATCAGCTATCTGAGTAGTCTTAACCACCACCACTCCCGCTACCCCTCCACACACCATCTAAAATATTTAGGGACCTAATGCTCCCTACCCCACTCTCTGTTTCTGTCACTAACCCCACAAAACACACAATATGTGAAAATAACACTCATAAGTCTGGAAAGTTTAATAGTAAATTCACAAACTGTGTCATGGTGGATTTAAGATTCTATTATGGGGTGTGTCCAACCTAGCAGTCATGGTCTGGGTGGGTTCCCAATGGTGGTGGGGGTAGGGAGGGGTGTCATGCCACTTCCCCTATAATAATTGGAAAATGAGATGCTCTGAGTAGTTTCCTGCATATTGATTAATTAGTTCATAATCAAATTGAAATTAATCATTGTTAACTCACCTGGCCCGAAGGGCCAAGTGAGGTTATGCTGTGGCGTTCGCCATCCATCGTCTGTCATCCGTCCATCCGTCAACTTTTGCTTTAAACCACTACTCATCATTAACCATTTGGGAGATGTCAACCAAATTTGGCTGGAAGTACCCTATGGTTGTGGGCTCCAGAAATTCCATTCAGAATTATGATTCCTCAATTTTTTGGGTCAAAATCTTAGATTTTATAAGAAATTTACCGGAAATAGTCAAAATGCTCCTTCGCCTTACAGTTTTAAATGATTTCAACCAAATTTGGCTGAAAGGGTCCAATGGTCGTATGCTCCAGAATTTCCATTCCGAATTTTGATTAATCAATTTCTTGTGTGAAAATCAGATTTTATGAAAAATGTACCGGAAATTGTCAAATTGCTACCCCTCCTTAGATGCTTGACATATTTCAACCAAATTTCGCTAGAATGACCCTATCAAGGTAGACTAGAAATTCTATTCAGAATTTTGATTGATCAATTTTTTGGTTGAAAATCTTAGATTTTATGAAATATTTACCGGAAATTGTCAAAACCCTGCTTCTCCTTAGTTGCTTGACATATTTCAAACAAATTTGGCTAGAGTGCCCCTATCAAGGTAGACTAGAATTTCTATTCAGAATTTTGATTGGTAAATTTTTTGGGTGGCCATCTTGGATGTTCCGAAAATTATCCATCATATCTATTTAAATGCAAATGGTTCAAATGCTAATGGTCCAGGTGAGCGCCACAGGCCCATGGGCCTTTTGTTTATTTACTGGGATGCAGATGGGAATTAATGCAGTCCTCCACCACCACCCTCCACCTCCCAAGCCCACCAACGACCGCCTCAAGGGTGGGGTTGGGGTGCGGGAGGTGGTGGGGGAAGGGTGTGATGGTGGGAGGGGTGCAAACCAACCTAAATATGGGGGTACAGGATTCTTCCCCAGAAAATATTTTTAAATCTGTATGTCGTGAGATAGCGTCGCCTGCATTTTCTGGGGTGTGGTAGCATTTGGGGCGGGTGGGGTGGGGTGTGAGGTAAATATGCAATTTCAGATTTTCTAATTCAAATTAGACACTCAAAGGTGGTGGGGCGGGGGAGGTGACGGTGTGTGTTTGTGTGACAAACTCATATCTTTGCCAGCCTCGCTTGTCTCCAAAATTGTCCCTATGGTGGGGGTGGAGGTGGAGTGGGTTAATATGTCATACAAACAAATGGAGACAGACACACGTAACGTACACACGTACACCCCTCCCACCCTCTCTCTCTCTTCACCTATGCACATACGGATAATCATTATGACAGTAGGGCCATATATAGCCATCTTGGGTGCAATCGTAAACATTATCTATCGAGCAGCCGCTTGTATTGGTACTATAGCCTACCAGGATCCACATGCACTGATGTGGTGGGGGCGTTTCTGACATATCATCGCGGTAGTATTTTGCCTTCTACTGTGCATAGAATCAATAGTATATTTCTAAAAATGCATAATAAAATATAGTATTTGATGTTAGAATTGTCAATTCGGCCAACTTTACCGGTAGAGTTGACGTAAAATTGCAATTTTCAAAGCTTTGTGTAGCATCAACAGCGCAGTGTAATGTTGTTTACTAACAAAACAGAGATCAGCTGGCCATACGATTGATGGCCAGTCATCTGCGCATGCGTGAAAATGACGTCATAAGGGAATTCCGTAAAACCTACTATATGCAAATATAACTGTACAGATTTCCTTTAACAGGACAGATATATACAACTGGTCGACAGACATATTATACTGCACACATGTATAACTTCCGCAAGCTACTGGTGATCTGGCGATAGCGCTAAGCTCCTTGACTAGAATATATATATATATATATATATATATATAATATGTATTTTTGTGATAGGCACTGAATCTGTGCCCCATCTCTATTGATACGTTATACATTGTATGACCTATGCTCAATTAGAGATTCTCCTTCGATCAATACTCACCATTCTGTTACTTCTGATATACAGCTGGCCTTGACAGCGGCTCTAGGATTATAGACTTAGAAAGCTTTACCGACTCCTGGGAACTGGGTACTCGGCTCCCAACCGCCGAGTACCCGTTTACCATAGAGCTCATTCTTGTTTGCATAGCAACAAGAGCAATACATTCTTTTTGCAGGAGAAGATTTTTAGTGTCTTTTGTTAAAGAAATCTATGTCTTTGTCTGTGAAGTGATAGTTTGTGCGTTCTTGAGGATTTAACTGGATACTATGGAGAATACCGCCGATGAAAACCAGGTTGTATCATTCTTTATTATCCATAGTTAAAAGACTTAGGTCTCTAAATTTCGCTGTGTCGCATGTCCTGATTTCTGACCCCAGAGAATCTGGGACGTGTGCTAACAATGATATATGCCAGACGATCGCCTTCTTTAACCCCAACAGGCGATCGGCAGATATGAAAATAGGTGTTTGCTACGGTATTTCTAACACAAATATCGGCTGACGTCGTTCTCCGTAGGATCCGAGCGGGTGACGTCACACCCGGTTCGCTCGGATGTTTATATGAAGAAAATTTTTCATTAATTCGCGCATCTCGTTCTGGGTGCTGCGTACTAAAAATGGTACCGGAAACTTTGGAATGTTCAAGTTTACGTGCGATCACGATCGGTTTGCAATGATCGGTGGTTTCAAAATTCTTGAGTAGATGCGTGGTCTGCGGTTTTACCGTGTGATACAGCAGTTTGTTATACATTTTGTTGTTTTTCTTCACATATCGTTTGGCTTTCGTTAGGGAGTATAATTTATATTGATTGGTAAATATACCCCGAATGCTATGCGATATGATTCCTGGAGCTGTTACACATCCTGGAGGATCTAATATGGGTGTGTTTTTATGCCCGCTTCGTTCTTGTCGTCATAATCAATGCAATCTTTGTTGTAACGTGGCGGGGTGGGGTGCGGGAGGGGTACGGTTAATTTATGAGTCAAATTATTTGAAAATTAATTGTCTGCCTTCCATCAGGGTCTCGTTCCGCTTGTAATTGTGCTTATTTTATAGGCCAACCCCGCCATCATGTGACGAGTGCCATAAATTTGTACGAGTCATATTTAAGGACCATGTCTGCTTTAGGTGTTCGCCCTGTAACCTAGACCATAGGTGTAATGTGTGCGCAGTGTGGTCCGTGGATATGATGGTTAAGTTCCTTGCCCAGAAGGACTTGGCTGGGTCTGACGCGGGGTCAGGCGGTCCGAGAGTAAATCGTGGAGCGCCCGGTTCGGCTGGTGGGGATGCTCCACGTCCCCAGCTGGAGGTGGCGGAGATGGCACCGCCGGCGTGGTTTGGTCTGGCTATGCAGGGTTTTCTGCATAGCGTTCTGCCCACGCTGGTGTCGTCCCTGCTACCAAAGGTTGGGGGGCAGTTTCTCCCCATGCCTGGTATGGACCCTGTCCTCGGACAGGGTTCTGGACTGGTTTTCGAGGGGGCCGTCTTGTACGGACCCCTGGCAGTCCTGTCTGGCTCCAGCCAGATGGGTTCTGTTTCTCTGCGGCCACCTCCGGGTGGTCCAGTAGCGGTGGCCGGTCCGTCAGGTGTGGGAGCCGTCCGCCAGAGTCCGAAGACGAGGAAGCCGAGGAGGAGAGGTTGCTGCGGCCTGTGATGCCGCAGGTGGAGAATATGGAGGTCGATTCCGTCCTGGACGGAACCGGCCTCCATTTGTCTGGCTTGGCGCAAGCCAGGGCAGCGGCTCCGCCTGTGGCTGAGGCTAATCTGGTACCGGGCACCGGTTCCATGATGGTTGGTTTGGCACCAGCCGACACGGTAACGGGTTGGCCGTGCCAGGCGTGGTACTCACCTATCTCGCCTGGTCCGGCAGTCGGACGTGGGGTACCATTGGCGCCCGTGTCTGGCTACGGTTCCGCGACTGCTACGGGTCCGTACGGTTTCCGTGCGGACCTACCCCATGGACCGGAATGTTTCATGGGGTGGCGGCGGAACCGTGTGGTACCGGAGTGCCTGGCGTGTCAGCCGTGGCTCCTTGCCGGGAGGCCGTGGCTGGCAGGCCCGTGAACACGTCAATGGGTGATGTGTTTGCGGGTGTGTCTTCATCGGAGATAGATTCGTCAGAGGCTCTGGCATGGCTAGCCAGGGTTGACCCATCTGTGGTTTCGGCCATGGCCGATGAAGATGCGCCCCGTCCGTCGGTTGCGTCGATCAGGACGGGGATTTTGCCCACAGCCCGGATCCAGTCTATGGGACTGGATCCACGGTTCATAGAATTGTTGGAGGCTATTTATAGCAAACAACTTATGACCAAGTGTCAGCTCCCTGCGGCCTCCAGGGAGCTGCGGGCAAGATGTCGTATTCCGCGGGGGGAATACGACAGATATGGTGTAGTCCCGTCGGTCACCGAGGATGACCGATGGGTACTGGGCGTTCAGAGTGCCGGGGCGGGTGGCCCCGGTCCGGCACTTGTGGACAAGGGTCAGGTACATCAAGAGGAAGTCCTGTCCCTATGCGATGAGGGTGTGGGGGCAGCTATGAGCGCTGTCAACCACTCGTATCATCTCCTTCAGTCGGTGTGGGCTGAAGTGGGGGCAGGCCACCCTGTGCCACCTGTGGTGCTTTCGTGCGTTAATGATGGCCTGGTGCTGTCTATGGACGCATTGGCAAGGGTGCAAGCACGAGTGACAAAATCCAGGAGGCAAATGGTCATTGACCATATGCGTCCGGCTACGGCAGTCAGGGAGCGTCTTCTTGGGACGCCCCTGACAGGGCCTAGCATCTTCGGTGGCCAGGCACGGGCCATCTTAGAGGATATTGCCAGTATCGCGCAGAATCGGTTAGTGGTCAACCTGCTGCTAGAGCTAGTGCGGCAAGTAGGGCCTAGCATCTTCGGTGGCCAGGCGCGGGCCATCTTAGAGGATATTGCCAGTATCGCGCAGAATCGGTTAGCGGTCAACCTGCAGCTAGAGCTAGTGCGGCAAGCGCACGCACTAGGGGCTGTAGGGAAACCGCTAGCGGGACAACCTTCAAAGAAGCAGAAGAAGCATAAGGGCAAGGTGAAAGCTAAGCCTATTGCGACTTCTGCTTCAGCTGGCTTTTCTCAGCCGCCACCGGCGAAGAAAGCCAGGAAGGTTGTAGAGGCACCTATCCTCCTCACGTTTGCTCCTGACCGCCCTAGAGGCGGGAAGGGCAAGGGGAAGAGGAAAGATAAGTCCTCAAAGAGCGGACAGAAGGTGCCGGATCGTACCTGAGGGTACGAGAGCTCCCTTCATATCCATCTGGACTGCACCTGTGCGACAGGAACAGAGGTGCCAGTTATACCCGTCGTGCCTAGAACGAAATGGTTCTCTCTCTCTCTCGTTAAGAAAGAGGGGGGGGGGGGGGGGGTCGGACTGCGAGCCGGACAACCCCGTTAGACGTCGAGGCGTCTATGGTGGGTGGAAGGCTCATGCGTTTCGTCGAGGCCTGGCGAGGTGTGACGTCAGACAGTCTGGTCCTGGGATGGTTATCCCAGGGTTACAGGCCAGACTGGTGGGACTTTCCATCACAAAATCTGTCTTTGGCACCTGTCTGGACACCCGTACCAAGGGAGCCAGACAAGTTAGAAGCCGTTAAAAAGGAAGTGTCGGGTTTGTTTCTGAAGGGAGCAATAAAACCAGCAAACCGGAACACTCCAGGCTTCTACTCAAACATGTTCCTTGTCCCCAAGAGCACAGGGGGATGGAGACCCATACTCAATCTCAGGCCATTAAATTGGTTTATCCATACGCCTCGGTACCAGATGGAAACGCCGAGGTCGGTAATGGCGGGATTGAGGAAAGGAATGTGGTGTGTATCGATCGATCTGAAAGATGCATATTTCCACATTCCGATGAACAGGAGTTGTCACAGGTTTCTGAGATTTGCGTTTCAGAATCAAGTATGGGAGTTTATTGTTCTCCCATTTGGCCTGTCGACAGCGTTGAGGGTTTTCACAAGAGTGGTCCTTGCGGTGACAGCGTTTCTCAGTAAAGAGAACGTGGCGCTACACACCTACATAGACGACTGGCTGATCAAGGCAGACTCGGCAGCCAGGTTGAACGTGGATACTGCTCTGACTCTGAGGTTACTTTCAGATCTAGGCTGGATAGTCAGCGAGGAGAAATCCTAGGCTGGATAGTCAGCGAGGAGAAATCCGAGTTGACGCCCACTCAACATTTCGTTTATTTGGGGATGCGATTCGATCTCGAGGAGGGCAGGGTGTACCCGTCAGAGCCCAGAGTGGTGTCTCTGTTAGCCATCCTCAAGAGTTTTCGAGTGGGAAATCACATTCAGGCGAGGGGTTCCTTCAGATGCTGGGCATGATGGTCTCCATGGAGCAGGTTATCCCGTATGCTGCTCTAATGCGAAGGCCTATCCAGTTGTATCTGATGTCTCTGTGGAAACAGAGAACAGAACCCCTGTCAAAACTGGTACCAGTTTTGGAGCCGATAATGTCGCATCTTGTATGGTGGAAGGAGCATCAGAATCTCCTTGTAGGGGTCTCGCTGCACCTACCCCACCCCCAGTTGTCCGTGTACACGGATGCATCGGTGGAGGGGTGGGGGGGCCTGCCTGGGAGAACACCACGTCTCGGGCACATGGACTCTCCCAGAGAGTCAGCTGCATATCAATCTGTTGGAAATGATGGCAGTGGAACTGGCGTTGGAAGAGTTCCTTCCGATGATCAGGGGCAAGGTGATATTGATACGGTCGGACAATTCGACAGTAGTATCATATATAAATCGCCAAGGCGGGACCAGGTCGCCCACTCTGTGTATCAGAGTGTGGCACTTGATTCAATGGTGCAGGAATTACTCGGTTGTTTTGAAAGCAGCTCATATTCCTGGCCGATTGAACATTCTGGCGGATGCTTTGTCTCGCAGACAGAGAATTCTGCCAACAGAATGGTCCCTCAACCCTCCGGTTCTGCGACGGATCTTCGAGCATTGGGGCAAACCCAACGTGGACTTGTTCGCCACAAAGGAAAATGCTCAAATCATGACATATGTCTCGCCGATTCCAGATCCAAATGCCGTCGATACAGACGCTCTGGCGATAAGCTGGAGAGGGATGCACGCTTACGCGTACCCACCAACCATTCTTCTACCGAAGGTATTGGTGAAGGTCAGGGAGGAACCGTGTCTGGTCCTGCTAATAGCGCCGTATTGGCCGAGCAGGGCGTGGTTAACGGATCTTCTAGATCTGCTGGTGGAAAATCCTGTGCAGTTGCCCGAGATTCCGAACATAATCTCCCAGGCCAAGGGACGCTTCCTACACGAGCGTCCCGAAATGTTCAAATTGACTGCGTGGATGTTATCAAACAACGTTCCACGTCGGAAGGCTTTTCTCGACAGGCTGCTGATTTCATCGCGGCTGCGAGAAGGAGGCCAACCTTCAAGTCATATAACAAGGATAACAGATTTGCAGACTGGTGTGAAGAAAAGGGTATTGATACCTTTCAATCCACTATTCAGCAAATAGCAGACTTTCTCTGTGAGCTGTTCTTTTCAGGGCTAGCTCCCGTCACAGTTGCTGGATACAAGTCAGCTTTGGCATCAGTTATCCCTTGTCTAGCCAACAGGGATAGTCCAGAGGTGGCCCAGTTAAATGTGATGTTGAAGGGAATGAGCAATCTCCGACCGAGACAACCGGTAGTCATTCCAGCCTGGAGTCTATCTTTAGTGCTTAATGTACTGGCCAAGCACCCTTTCGAACCGTTGCGTTCGGCTAGTCTAAAGCATTTGACTCTAAAGGCGGTCTTTCTATTGGCAGCTTCCTCAGCTAGAAGGCGCAGTGAGATCCATGCGCTTTCGGCAGAGAGGAACCGATTTATTGTTTCTGGAGAAGGTCTGCGTCTTCTGCCAAGAGCAGAGTTTATGTCAAAGAACCAATCTTTGAGATATCCCGGCAAACCGATCATTATACCGAAGTTAACTAGGTTTGATCGTGATGCCAGTGTCTGGTGCCCGGTCCGTGCTCTGACTAAGTACAAGAAACGGACTGACTCGTTACGGTCGAACGATAGACATCTGTGGATCTGCCATAAAAAGCCTTATGGCGCCGCATCCATGGATACTATCTCTCGTTGGGTGGTCGAATGCATTCAGACTACTCACGAGATGGCGACTGGGCACCAGGTGCAAGGCGTAAGGGCACACGATGTCAGAGAAAGTGATAAGAAGTTTAGATTTAGTGACACACAATTTTTGCTCTGAGATTTAAGTTAATTAATATGGATTAAAGGACATTTACCTAGTTAAATTTAATATGTAGACGTAGCTAAGGTCAAGAATTTCACAGTGGTGTAATTTATTATTGGAAATATTAATTTTGCAAAAAGTTATTCAGGAATATTAATGTAGAATTTAAGAGTTTATTGTTCAAAATCTGTGTTAATCTTCATGGCTAAGTAATCAAGCATGGAGCTAGCTAGCAATTTACCCCTGTTGAGTGCCAGACACTAAGTCAACATGGCAGCCTGCACACCTGTGCAGAGCAAGCCCTCATCTGGTCAACTTAACTGTGAAAATGAGATAACATTGTTAGGAAAGTCAGATCAGCTTTTATTAGACTTGCTTGATTCCAGTGACTTTGAAGGATATACGTCTTATGATTTAAAGACTGCTATAGCTAAACAAAATGAGCATTTTAATATCAAGTACAATACATATTCTATCACCATTCAACTCAGAGAATGCGATTCAACACATTCATGGATGAAACTAATGACTTTGGAATATGGACCAAGTATTGATAATGGACATAATGGATTTATTTTCAAAACGGTTAATAATTGTGCTGCAGATAAAGATGCGATTAATGTAACTATTACCCTCTACCCGAGTACAGGAGTAATTCATGTTCAAGGACCGAATACATGTGAATGGGTAGGAAGAGATTTAAATTATTTCTCAAAACTGCTTTATTCAGAAAAGTTAGTTGATGAGATTAAAGATGCAAAATTGGATTACAAAGATGAAAATTGTGATGATAATGATGATAATGATGATAACAAAAATGAAAATTGTGATAATGAAGCTAAACATGAAGCATGTGATAAAGATAAACTTGAAAATGACCACTTGAACATTCAGAGTGAAACCAGTCATATTGTTAATTTTCATAGCAGTGTACTGTCATGTGCAGAGACAATACCCAAGGAGTTATTCAGTCCTGAGCATGCCAGCACACCTGCTGCCTGCATTCCAGCCAGGCATAGCCTTAGCCAGCCCAGTCAGCTGGATCTGATGAGACAAATCTTCATGCTAAATGAACTGTTAATTAGTAAAGAGATGCTCATTAAGGAACTACAGGATGCAAACAAACAACTAGTATCAGACTTAATGCTTAATCCTGAATGGTGTGGTCAAAAGCAGAAAAAGGAGCACGATATTGATGTTCATGTGACTGAAAGGGTTAACAGTGATAGAAATGATAATGGGAATGAACTTGTGGCTGAGGTTAAGCAGGAAACAAAAGTGAACCAGTCCACTGCCAGAAAGCCTATTCCAACACCAAGGCTATCTAAATATAGTGAGAAAACAGCAAGTAAAGCTTCTGACAATGTAAGCGGTAACAGAGAAATAACAGGTAAGGAGGCTGTCAATGTACCTAAGCATACACTTATTATTGGCAGTTCAATAATTAAAGGTATTAACTCTAAAGGACTGAAGGACGACGTAGAGCTGATATGTCTCAGAGGTGGTAAAATTGAACATGTTCATGATGCATTAAAATCAAGCAAACCACACATGTATAGGGACATAATTGTAATGGCCGGAACCAATAATTCTGATGGACCAGTAGCAGATGCTTTAATAGCCATGGAGCATCTTATCAAAGATGTGCACAAACTAGCTCCAGCTACAAAACTGCACATTTGTCATCTGTGCCCCCGTGAAGATGTTAGCAGACGGCAGGCTTTCATCTTCAAATTCAATAGGAACCTGGAGGCGCGTCAACCCTTTCTCAATTTCACTGTAATTGAGTCAGCTGAACACTTTTATTCTGCAAGTAAACCAGGTAAAATAGACAATTCACTGTACTTTTCTGACAAACTTCACCTTAATAAAACTGGATCCTCTGTACTAGTTAAAGCTATAGATTATCATGTGCCGATTGTGAAGAAGCCGTCATGTAAGTACTGTGGTGAAACAAATCACAGGTATTCTCAGTGTCGTCATGGGAAACCTGTGCAGTGCTGGAGGTGTAAAGGTGTTGGACATAAGTCAAGCCGGTGCCCTGTATCCTAATGCACTGGCCATGGAGTGCCTATTTCTAAGGACACTAGTAGTATAAACAATAATGATTGTGATTTAAATGTAAATATGAAGATTATTGATTCATGTATGCTGTCAAAGTATGCATATCCTCCCAATGGCCACTCTGGTAAGATTGATATTATTTCTAATTTCCATGCATGTATACTTACTACTAATACTAATTATAATAATAAGTATATGAATATTTCAACAACTGCTTGTAATAATATATCACTCAGTAACAGATATGAGGTAATTAGTATTGATAATACCTGCCATGCTAATATACAATCTGATACACTGATGATATCTGAATCAGATGAAGGTGCTTATATGATGACTTCCACTACTGATTTAACTGATCGTGTCATACAAACCAATGTTGTGGCCGTCAATGACGATGATGATAATTATGATGATGATGTCAGTGATGTCAATGTAGATAATGATGATTATGAAGGTGATGTCAATGTAGATGATGATGATCGTGATGATGATGTCAATGCTATTGCTAATGATGATGATGATGTCAATGTTGTGGATAACGATGATGGTGATGATGATGATGATATTGCTAATGATGATGATGTCAATGTTATAGATGATGATGATGATGATGATGATGTCAATGTTATTGCCAATGATGATGGTGATGTCAATGTTGATGATGATGATGATGATGATGTCAAGCTTATTGCTAATGATGATGTCAATGTTGTTGATGATCATTGTGATGATGATGATATTTTTGATGACGATGATGATGATGGTGATGGTGATGATGATGATGATGATGATTCAGTTAAATCTAGAAATAGCAGGGCAATGATTCAGGAAACATGTATAAATTATATGAATATTTTCTGGTACATTTCTGAGAAAAACAGGGCCATAAACTTCATTAATTATCTTAATATTGTTTCGTACTGCTCAATCAAATGTGTATTACAGAGAGGATTTGTTAGCAATAACTCATACATGTACAAATATTTGCCAAACTTAGGGGTACAGTGGAAATGTAACAATGATTTTATTAATGAAGTAATAGCATATGATCTGCCATCATTTAATATTAATTCAAAAGGTATAAGGATTGGCCATTTAAATGCTCAACACCTGCTCCCTAAGATGGACCAATTAAAATTGATACTGGAGAAACCCAAAAAAGAAATTGAGCTATTTTGTATAACTGAAACTTGTACAAACACTATAATCCCAGACAAATCCATTGGGATTGACAGATATAATATTGAGAGAAGAGATAGGAAAACAGGTGGAGGTGGAGGAATTGTTCTTTATGTTGCTGATAATCAGTCATATGTGAGGAGACTGGATTTTGATAAACATGATATTGAAACTATGTGGCTTGAAATTAGGCCCTATAAAACTAAGCCATTTATATTAGGCTGTGTCTATAGGCCGCCCAATTCACTCGCTAGTTGGATTGATGAATTTGAAGCTATTTTAGAAAAAGTATACTCTGAAAATTCTGATATTATTCTTATAGGTGATTTTAATTTTGACAGCATTAAAGCAGATAATAATAAGTGGCAGTCTGTAATTGAGCTCTTTGACTTACAACAAATTATATGTACACCAACCAGAGTTACTAAGAAAACATCTACATTGATTGATCATATCTATGTTACAAACAAGGACAAAATTCAGTCAGCACAAGTAGGCTCATTAGCAATAAGTGACCATTATCCGATTTTTGCAGTACGCATGTGTAGGCCATGTAAAACTCAAAGTAAACATCAGCTCATTAAATACAGAAGTACGAAAAACTTTGATGAAACCAAGTTCCTTCAAAATCTTTTAGAATGTGACTGGAGTTTTATTTATCACCTAAATAATCCAAATCAAGCACTTGATCAATGGCATGAAAAATTCACTAGCATTGTAAACAAACATGCTCCTGTCATTGAACGACGAGTCAAACGGTATTGCCAGCCAGGATGGATGAACAGTGAGATTTTAAATACAATGAAAGAAAGAGATTATCAGAAAAAAATAGGAAATATGTTAAATTTTAAGACATTAAAACATAAGGTCATGTCTTTGATTGAAATTTCCAAGCGAAACCATTTTGCCATCAAATTAAATGAAGGCAAACATAATCCTGCAAATATATGGAAAATTTTAAAAAGTATAAATCCTAAAACAAATACGTTACCCTCGATATTATATGATTATAGTGGGAATGTAGTACAAGATCCACAAAGGCAATCTGAACTGTTTAATGAATACTTTAGTACTGTAGCATCCAGACTGACACAATCCATGGCAAAGCAAACTGCTGGAACATTTGAGAAACTGTCAGATCATGTTGAGAGTAGAGTTCCAAAAGATGTAGAATTTCAAATTCCATACATATCTGTAGATTATGTTTACAACGAGATTATTAATTTAAAAACAAACAAGTCGGCAGGATATGATGAATTAAATGCATACTTTCTAAGAACTGCAGCCTCAATCATCGCACCCTCAATAACAAGTATAATAAACCAAAGCATAGCTAGGGGTGAATTCCCAAAAATGTGGAAATGTGCTAAAGTAAAACCACTATATAAATCTGATTCCAAAAATAATATCAGCAACTATAGACCCATTTCTATATTACCTACTATCTCTAAGGTTATTGAACGACATATACATGATCATATTTATAAGTTTATAACTAAGCATGATTTATTAATAGAATCACAATCTGGCTTCAGACCCAAGCATTCTTGCGAAACGGCATTGCTAAAACTAGTAGAACGATGGAGGTCTTCATTAGACAATGGAGATCTTGTTGGCTCAGTAATGATTGACTTTAAGAAGGCATTCGATCTTGTCAATCATGATATTTTACTGAGAAAACTAAGAATATACAAATTTGGAGAAGATGCTTTAAACTGGTTTTGTTCATATTTAAAGGACAGACAACAATACGTTTCAATTTCTGGAAAGGTTTCTAACCATTTGCCAATTGATATCGGAGTACCGCAGGGCTCTGTATTGGGACCTCTCCTGTTCATTTTATACATCAATGATCTCCCTATGTGTGTCAATAACCTTATGGATATGTATGCAGATGATACGACTATGCATACTGCTAGCTCCAATTGCTCTGAAATACGAAAAAACTTAACTAACGGTATGCAATCTGTAGAAAACTGGTGCGTAGATAATAAAATGTTGCTGAATACAGATAAAACTAAATTGATGATGTTGGGAAGTAGGTATAAATTAAAACATATAAACACACATGATGTTATAATACCTACAAGCAATGGAAACCTAAACGTTGTTAAATCTGACAAACTTTTAGGCTTAAATATAGATAATGCACTTACATGGAATGAACATATAGGCAAATTGTGTAAAAAGATTTCTTCGTTGATCTATATGCTAAAGAGAAATAAGAATTATCTTAACACAGAACAAAGAAATCTGTTTTATAAATCTTATATTCTTTCACACATAGATTACTGCAGTCTTGTATTTTGTCAATCTTCACCTACACTGTTGGATAGGTTAGAAAAGTTACAAAAGCGAGCTGCTAGAGTAATATTAGATATGCCTTATAGAACACCATCAGCGCCATTATATAAAACACTAAATTGGACAACTTTAACTAAAAGAATGATGATTAAAACAGGCATTATGACATACAAGGCGAGAAATGGGCTTGCTCCCAGCTACATAAAAGACATGTTCATTTCAATCGAGGATGCACACACTAGGAATTTGCGCTCAAAGACATTTAATCATCTACAAGTTCCCAAGATTAAAACAGATTATGGAAAGAAAAGCTTTACACATGCAGCCCCACAACTGTGGAATTCTCTACCCTCAACTGTTACACAGTCTACCACTTTAATGTCTTTCAAGTCCAATCTTCAGGAATATATAAATCAAATGTAATGATAAAGTAATAAACTCAGAGCCATTACACTCTGAATTCCAAGGGCATAGGTATAAAGCCAGCTAAGTATGTTAATGATGACATGATTTAAAGTGTGTTTAGCAGTGACACCCACGCTGCTTTCAAAATAATAAAATAAAAATAATAATAATAATAATAAAATAAAAAAAAGAAAATAAATAAATAGCTAGCATTCTAATAATTGTATATCATTTGTACACAGGATATAATACATGTATGTAAACTTTTGACTAATAACTGACTATTTCTACTTGTAATATGTTGTATATATTTGTACGTAGTATGATTTGTGTGTAAGTGTACTTGCAGTGGGGTTTTTTTTTTTTTTTTTTCTCTGTCAGTTTGTCTGTGTGCGTGCGTGTGTATGCATGTGTGTGCATTCTTTCTGAGGGCCTCGGGAAGATCAGATTTTACTGACGTTGTTTACCCTCATTAAATAAAGATTATTATTATTATTATTATTATTAAGCTGGTAGACTAGACCGACCGCACACCAACTGACTCATTCATTCACCGAATCAGTCAGTCGCTCACTAAATAACTCACTCACTCTTTCAGTCACCCACGCACCAACTTCCCTCTCACCCACCCACCCTCACACATCCAACCACCCATGGATGTAAAATGAGAATAATGAATGCAGCATAAATAATTCAATATCTTATCTAACCAACAAAACTGACGTGATCTAGATCCGTCCTTGTCTTTCCAGTTTAATTTAATCATCCCAGGGCTCGAATTTGCTCGGAGTGAAATTGCATGATTTTCAAGGCAATAAGTTGTGTACTTCTTCTTCTTCTTGTCGTTCGCTGTTCATACCGCCAGTCCTGTAAGTGACTATCGACATGATCATAAGCGTTAAGTGCGTGGATCCGTGGTTTATTAGAGTGCGCCGTGCTGCCCGGAACCTCCGTCTTCAGCACTCGAGGTTTCTGTCAGGGTTACCTCACCCTTATCTCCTTTAGTCGCCTCTTACGACACGCAGAGGATACGGAAGGTGTATTCTATGCCCCACCTACAGGGCAGACGTTGTGTACTACGTCATCAATATTTTTGCCATGGCTATTAGCTTGAAATTTAATAAAATTTGTCAACAATGAGCTAAAAGGTTAAATAACGTGAGATATATGACATATTTAACACGATTTAAGGTGCGAGCGAATGGATAAGTGAATTATACAGAACAGTAACTGGGGTTTGTGTCAAATATTGTAGCTAAGGTCGATTAAGAGGCGTGCTACAAAGCGGTGGTGGAGTTCTCCAACTTTAGAACATGCTAATTGCTCTGACCCTCCCCAGCCCGTCAGTCTGTCCAAATATCTGTCACAGGGGCGGGTTGAGTCAGAGCTGACTCAGACTATGATGTCTGATGACATGTTTTCTCTAATCAATTCCTTACTTTGAGGACTAGATCGGTTCCAGTGTTCTCAGACCATCTCCTAGTCATCGCTAGAGGCATAAACCAGCTTGGGCAGTCTTCTCAGACTATCTCCTAGTCGTTACTAGAGGCCTAGACCAACTTGGGCAGTCTTCCCAGGCCATCTAGTCATCACTAGAGGCTTAGATCTGCTTGGGAAGTCTTCTCAGGCCATCTCCTAGTCATCACTAGAGGCCTAGAACAGCTTGGGCAGTCTTCTCAGGGCAGCTAGTCATCGCTAGCGGCCTAGATCTGCTTGCGCCGTGTTCTCAGACCATCCTATTCGTCACTAGAGGCCTAGCCCTGCTTGGGCAGTCTTCTCAGACCATCTAGTCATCACTAGAGGCCTAGATCTGCTTGGGCAGTCTTCTCAGACTATCTCCTAGTCATCAATAGAGGCCTTGATCTGCTTGGGCAGTCTTCTCATACCATCTCCTCGTCATCACTAGAGGCCTAGATCTGCTTGGGCAGGCTTCTCAGACCATCTAGTCATCACTAGTGGCCTAGATCAGCTTGGGCAGTCTTCTCCGACCATCTAGTCATCACTAGTGGCCTAGATCGGCTTGGGCAGTCTTCTCAGACCATCTCCTAGTCATCACTAGAGGTCTAGATCTGCTTGGGCATTCTTCTCAGGCCATCTCCTAGTCATCACTAGAGGTCTAGACCAGCTTGGGAAGTCTTCTCAGACCATCTCCTAGTCGTCACTAGAGACATAGATCTGCTTGGGCAGTCTTCTCAGACCATCTAGTCATCACTAGAGGCCTAGATCGGCTTGGGCAGTCTTCTCAGACCATCTTCTAGTTGTCACTAGAGGCCTAGATCTGCTTGGGCAGTCTTCTCAGACCATCTAGTGATAACTAGAGGCCTAGACCAGCTTGGGCAGTCATCTCAGACCATCTTCTAGTTGTCACTAGATGCCTAGACCTGCTTGGGCAGTCTTCTCAGACTATCTAGTCCTCACTAGAGGCCTAGACCTGCTTGGGCACTCTTCTCAGACCATCTCCTAATCATCAATGGTGGCCTTGATCTGCTTGGGCATTCTTCTCAGACCATCTAGTCCTCACTAGAGGCCTTGATCTGCTTGGGCAGTTTTCTCAGACCATCTCCTAGTCATCACTAGAGGCCTAAACCAGCTTGGGCAGTCTTCTCAGACCATCTCCTAGTCGCCACTAGAGGCCTAGACCAACTTGGGCCGTCTTCCCAGACCATCTAGTCATCACTAAAGGGTTAGACCTGCTTGGGCAGTATTCTCAGACCATCTGGTTGTCACTAGAGGCCTAGATCTGCTTGGGCAGTCTTCTCAGATCATCTCCTAGTTGTCACTAGAGGCCTAAACCAGCTTGGGCAGTCTTCTCAGACCATCTCCTGGTCGTCACTAGAGGCCTAGATCTGCTTGGGCAGTCTTCTCAGACCATCTCCTAGTCGTCACTAGAGGCTTAGACCAACTTGGGCAGTCTTCCCAGGCCATCTAGTCATCACTAAAGGTCTAGACCTGCTTGGGCAGTCTTCAGACCATCTAGTCATCACTAGCGGCCTAGATCGGCTTGGGCAGTCTTCTCAGACCATCTTCTAGTCATCACTAGTCGCCTAGATCGGCTTGGGCAGTCTTCTCAGACCATCTCCTAGTCATCAATAGAGGCCTTGATCTGCTTGGGAAGTCTTCTCAGGCCATCTCCTAGTCATCACTAGAGGCCTAGACCAGCTTGGGCAGTCTTCTTAGGCCATCTCCTAGTCATCACTAGAGGCCTAGACCTGCTTGAGCAGTCTTCTCACACCATTCTACTCGTCACTAGAGGCCTAGACCAGCTTGGGCAGTCATCTCAGACCATCTTCTAGTTGTCACTAGATGCCTAGACCTGCTTGGGCAGTCTTCTCAGACTATCTAGTCCTCACTAGAGGCCTAGACCTGCTTGGGCACTCTTCTCAGACCATCTCCTAATCATCAATGGTGGCCTTGATCTGCTTGGGCATTCTTCTCAGACCATCTAGTCCTCACTAGAGGCCTTGATCTGCTTGGGCAGTTTTCTCAGACCATCTCCTAGTCATCACTAGAGGCCTAAACCAGCTTGGGCAGTCTTCTCAGACCATCTCCTAGTCGCCACTAGAGGCCTAGACCAACTTGGGCCGTCTTCCCAGACCATCTAGTCATCACTAAAGGGTTAGACCTGCTTGGGCAGTATTCTCAGACCATCTGGTTGTCACTAGAGGCCTAGATCTGCTTGGGCAGTCTTCTCAGATCATCTCCTAGTTGTCACTAGAGGCCTAAACCAGCTTGGGCAGTCTTCTCAGACCATCTCCTGGTCGTCACTAGAGGCCTAGATCTGCTTGGGCAGTCTTCTCAGACCATCTCCTAGTCGTCACTAGAGGCTTAGACCAACTTGGGCAGTCTTCCCAGGCCATCTAGTCATCACTAAAGGTCTAGACCTGCTTGGGCAGTCTTCAGACCATCTAGTCATCACTAGCGGCCTAGATCGGCTTGGGCAGTCTTCTCAGACCATCTTCTAGTCATCACTAGTCGCCTAGATCGGCTTGGGCAGTCTTCTCAGACCATCTCCTAGTCATCAATAGAGGCCTTGATCTGCTTGGGAAGTCTTCTCAGGCCATCTCCTAGTCATCACTAGAGGCCTAGACCAGCTTGGGCAGTCTTCTTAGGCCATCTCCTAGTCATCACTAGAGGCCTAGACCTGCTTGAGCAGTCTTCTCACACCATTCTACTCGTCGCTAGAGGCCTAGCCCTGCGTGGGCAGTCTTCTCAGACCATCTAGTCCTCACTAGAGGCCTAGACCTGCTTGGGAAGTCTTCTCAGACCATCTCCTAGTCATCAATAGAGGCCTAGATCTGCTTGGGCAGTCTTCTCAGACCATTTCCTAGTCATCACTAGAGGCCTAAACCAGCTTGGGCAGTCTTCTCAGACCATCTCCTAGTCATCACTAGAGGCCTAGAACAGGTTGGGCAGTCTTCTCAGGCCATCTAGTCCTCACTAGTGGCCTAGATCTGCTTGGGCAGTCTTCTTAAACCATCTCCTAGTCATCATTAGAGGTCTAGACTAGCTTGGGCAGTCTTCTCGGACTATCTCCTAGTCATCACTAGAGGTCTAGATCTGCTTGGGCAGTCTTCTCAGACCATCTCCTAGTCGTCACTAGAGACATAGATCTGCTTGGGCAGTCTTCTCAGACCATCTAGTCATCACTAGAGGCCTAGATCGGCTTGGGCAGTCTTCTCAGACCATCTTCTAGTTGTCACTAGAGGCCTAGATCTGCTTGGGCAGTCTTCTCAGACCATCTAGTGATAACTAGAGGCCTAGACCAGCTTGGGCAGTCATCTCAGACCATCTTCTAGTTGTCACTAGATGCCTAGACCTGCTTGGGCAGTCTTCTCAGACTATCTAGTCCTCACTAGAGGCCTAGACCTGCTTGGGCACTCTTCTCAGACCATCTCCTAATCATCAATGGTGGCCTTGATCTGCTTGGGCATTCTTCTCAGACCATCTAGTCCTCACTAGAGGCCTTGATCTGCTTGGGCAGTTTTCTCAGACCATCTCCTAGTCATCACTAGAGGCCTAAACCAGCTTGGGCAGTCTTCTCAGACCATCTCCTAGTCGCCACTAGAGGCCTAGACCAACTTGGGCCGTCTTCCCAGACCATCTAGTCATCACTAAAGGGTTAGACCTGCTTGGGCAGTATTCTCAGACCATCTGGTTGTCACTAGAGGCCTAGATCTGCTTGGGCAGTCTTCTCAGACCATCTCCTAGTTGTCACTAGAGGCCTAAACCAGCTTGGGCAGTCTTCTCAGACCATCTCCTGGTCGTCACTAGAGGCCTAAATCTGCTTGGGCAGTCTTCTCAGACCATATCCTAGTCGTCACTAGAGGCTTAGACCAACTTGGCCAGTCTTCCCAGGCCATCTAGTCATCACTAAAGGTCTAGACCTGCTTGGGCAGTCTTCAGACCATCTAGTCATCACTAGCGGCCTAGATCGGCTTGGGCAGTCTTCTCAGACCATCTTCTAGTCATCACTAGTCGCCTAGATCGGCTTGGGCAGTCTTCTCAGACCATCTCCTAGTCATCAATAGAGGCCTTGATCTGCTTGGGAAGTCTTCTCAGGCCGTCTCCTAGTCATCACTAGAGGCCTAGACCAGCTTGGGCAGTCTTCTTAGGCCATCTCCTAGTCATCACTAGAGGCCTAGACCTGCTTGAGCAGTCTTCTCACACCATTCTACTCGTCGCTAGAGGCCTAGCCCTGCGTGGGCAGTCTTCTCAGACCATCTAGTCCTCACTAGAGGCCTAGACCTGCTTGGGAAGTCTTCTCAGACCATCTCCTAGTCATCAATAGAGGCCTAGATCTGCTTGGGCAGTCTTCTCAGACCATCTCCTAGTCATCACTAGAGGCCTAGAACAGGTTGGGCAGTCTTCTCAGGCCATCTAGTCCTCACTAGTGGCCTAGATCTGCTTGGGCAGTCTTCTTAAACCATCTCCTAGTCATCATTAGAGGTCTAGACTAGCTTGGGCAGTCTTCTCGGACTATCTCCTAGTCATCACTAGAGGTCTAGATCTGCTTGGGCAGTCTTCTCAGACCATCTCCTAGTCATCACTAGAGACATAGATCTGCTTGGACAGTCTTCTCAAACCATCTAGTCATCACTAGAGGCCTAGATCGGCTTGGGCAGTCTTCTCAGACCATCTTCTAGTTGTCACTAGAGGCCTAGATCTGCTTGGGCAGTCTTCTCAGACTATCTAATCCTCACTAGAGGCCTAGACCTGCTTGGGCAGTCGTCTCAGACCATCTCCTAATCATCAATAGAGGCCTTGATCTGCTTGGGCAGTCTTCTCAGACCATCTAGTCCTCACTAGAGGCCTTGATCTGCTTGGGCAGTCTTCTTAGACCATCTCCTAGTCATCACTAGAGGCCTAAACCAGCTTGGGCAGTCTTCTCAGACCATCTCCTAGTTGTCACTAGAGGCCTAGACCAACTTGGGCCATCTTCCCAGGCCATCTAGTCATCACTAAAGTGCTAGACCTGCTTGGGCAGTATTCTCAGACCATCTGGTTGTCACTAGAGGCCTAGATCTGCTTGGGCAGTCTTCTCAGACCATCTCCTAGTTGTCACTAGAGGCCTAAACCAGCTTGGGAAGTCTTCTCAGACCATCTCCTGGTTATCACTAGAGGCCTAGATCTGCTTGGGCAGTCTTCTCAGACCATCTAGTCATCACTAGAGGCTTAGCCCAACTTGGGCAGTCTTCCCAGGCCATCTAGTCATCACTAAAGGGCTAGACCTGCTTGGGCAGTCTTCAGACCATCTAGTCATCACTAGTGGCCTAGATCGGCTTGGGCAGTCTTCTCAGACCATCTCCTAGTCATCAATAGAGGCCTTTATCTGCTTGGGATGTTTTCTCAGACCATCTCCTAGTCATCAATAGAGGCCTTGATCTGCTTGGGAAGTCTTCTCAGGCCATCTCCTAGTCATCACTAGAGGCCTAGACCTGCTTGAGCAGTCTTCTCACACCATCCTACTCGTCACTAGAGGCCTAGCCCTGTGTGGGCAGTCTTCTCAGACCATCTAGTCCTCACTAGAGGCCTAGACCTGCTTGGGAAGTCTTCTCAGACCATCTCCTAGTCATCAATAGAGGCCTAGATCTGCTGGGGCAGTCTTCTCAGACCATTTCCTAGTCATCACTAGAGCCCTAGATCTGCTTGGGAAGTCTTCTCAGACCATTTCCTAGTCATCACTAGAGCCCTAGATCTGCTTGGGCAGTCTTCTCAGACCATCTAGTCATCACTAGAGGCCTAAACCAGCTTGGGCAGTCTTCTCAGACCATCTCCTAGTCATCACTAGAGGCCTAGAACAGGTTAGGCAGTCTTCTCAGGCCATCTAGTCCTCACTAGTGGCCTAGATCTGCTTGGGCAGTCTTCTCAAACCATCTCCTAGTCATCACTATAGGCCTAGATCTGCTTGGGCAGTCTTCTCAGACTATCTCCTAGTCATTACTAGAGGTCTAGATCTGCTTGGGCAGTCTTCTCCCACCATCTAGTCATCACTAGAGACCTAGACCAGCTTGGGCAGTCTTCTCACACCATCTAGTCATCACTAGCGCACTAGATCTGCTTGGGCAGTCTTCTCAGACCATCCTACTCATCACTAGAGGCCTAGTCCTGCTTGGGCAGTCTTTTAAACCATCTCCTAGTCATCACTAGAGGCCTAGATCTGCTTGGGCCATCTTGTCACACCATCTAGTCATCACTAGAGGCCTAGACCAGCTTGGGCAGTCTTCTCACGCCATCTAGTCATCACTAGAGGCCTAGATCTGCTTGGGCCATCTTCTCAGACCATCTTACTCGTCACTAAGGCCAACCCTGCTTGTGCAGTCTTCTAAACCATCTCCTAGTCATCACTAGATGCCTAGATCTGCCTGGCCATTTCTCAGACCATCTCCTTGTCATCACTAGAGGCCTAGACCAGCTTTGGCAGTCTTCTCAGACTATCTCCTAGTCATCACTGGAGACCTAGACCAGCTTGGGACGTCTTCTCAGGCCATCTAGTCATTACTAGAGTCCTAGATCTGCTTGCACAGTCTTCTCAACCCATCCTACTTGTCACTAGAGGCCTAGCCCTGCTTGGGCAGTCTTCAGATTATCTAGTCCTCACTAGAAGCCTAGACAAGCTTGGGAAGTCTTCTCAGACCATCTCCTAGTCATCACTAGAGGCCTAGACCAGCTTGAGCAGTTTTCTCAGACCATCTCCTAGTCGTCACTAGAGGCCTAAACCAGCTTGGGCAGTCTTCTCTGACCATCTAGTCATCACCAGAGGCCTAAACCAGCTTGGGCAGTCTTCTCAAACCATCTCCTAGTCATCATTAGAGGACTAGACCAGCTTGGGCAGTGCTCTGAGACCATCTTCTATTGGTTAGTATGGTACATGAGCATTAACTCAGCCAATATCAAAATTGACTCGATGATCAGAGTTAAAGTGCCGGTAATCTGTGAATTCTAATTTGGAAATATTTCCATACCCGTAATTTAAATGTTGATTTTCTAAGTAGTTATTTACATATATAGCAGTTATGTTTTTTAGGTAGTTATTTACTTAAGAATCTGGAAGCACTGACTGAGGAGGACCAAGAGGATGAGTCGGAAGGCGGATGGACAGAGGGAAAACGGCAGAACAGTAAAACAATTAATACACAGAATTCATTGGGACGTTTGCCAGATGACAGCAGTGATGATGATGATGATGATAATGATGATGTCAATGACGATGACTCACAGGTGTGTATGTATGCAGTCAATCCTTTCCATGGAACATCTACCTGCATCTTGATACTACTGTGACTGCATACTTTTGGCTCATATATAGTTAACTACGGCTTGGCCATAGTCAAATCGAAAATTCCCTAAAATCTTGAAAAAAAACACCCGGGTTTGTGAGAGTCAGCAAACATAGCGTGTTCTTTATTAGCTATTATATTGTTATCCATCCATCCGTCCATCCATTCATCCATCCAGCCAGCCATCCATCCATCCATCCCTCTGTCCATCTATCTGTCCATCAGCCATCTTTGTATTCATTTGTCAGAGTCCGCAAACATAGCGTGTTCTTTATTTGGTATTATATTGTTAATGTGACTATCTCACCATCTGTCTGTCCATCCATCCCTCCATCTATGTGTCCATCTATTCATTTGTCCCTCCATCCATCCATTCATCCATCCATACATCTATCCCTCCATCTATGTATACATCTATTCATCTGTCCCTTCATCCATCCATCCACCTGTCTCCATCTACCCATCTGTCCATCCATCATACCGGCCCTATGCCCATCCATCTCTCTTACCAGTATGTTCTTCCATCTATCAGTCTATCCACCCGCCTGTCTACCTGTCCTTCCACCCATCCTATCCATCTGTCCATCTATCTATCTATCCATATACATCTGTCTCATCCATCCATCCACCCATCGATCTGTACTCTTTCAGTCAAATTATTTTCAAAATATGCAACTGAAACAATTTCCTTTTTGGGTGTTGTACTGGCGAAAGAGGTAACACATAAATAAAATTACATTGTCTGATGGATCTAGAAATTTAATATATGGAACCATTGTTCAATACTAGCATTTTAATAGTGATTCTTATATACATGGCCACATGGAACCATGGTTCAATACCAGCATTTTAACTGTGATTCTTATATACATGGCCACATGGAACCATGGTTCAATACCAGCATTTTAACAGTGATTCTTATATACACGGCCACATGGAACCTTGGTTCAATACCAGCATTTTAACGGTGATTCTTACATACAAAGCCACCTAGAACCATGGTTCACTACCAGCATTTTAACAGTGATTCTTATATATGCAGCCACATGGAACCATGGTTCAATACCAGCATTTTAACAATGATTCTTACATACATGGCCACAAAACCATGGTTCAATGCCAGCATTTTAGCAATGATTCTTATATACGCAGCCACATGGAACCATGGTTCAATACCAGCATTTTAACAGTGATTCTTATATACACGGCCACATGGAACCTTGGTTCAATACCAGCATTTTAACGGTGATTCTTACATACAAAGCCACCTAGAACCATGGTTCACTACCAGCATTTTAACAGTGATTCTTATATATGCAGCCACATGGAACCATGGTTCAATACCAGCATTTTAACAATGATTCTTACATACATGGCCACAGAACCATGGTTCAATGCCAGCATTTTAGCAATGATTCTTATATATGCAGCCACATGGAACCATGGTTCAATACCAGCATTTTAACAGTGATTCATATATACATGGCCACATGGAACCATGGTTCAACACTAGCATTTTAACAATGACATATACACAGCCACATGGAGCCATGGTTCAACACTAGCATTTTAACAATGACTTATATACATGGCCACATGGAACCATGGTTCAATACCATTATCTTAACAGTGATTCTCATATACGCAGCCACATGGAACCATGGTTCAATACTAGCATCTTAACAATGATTCATATATACATGGCCACATGGAACCATGGTTCAACATTAGCATTTTAACAGTGCTTCTTATATACGCAGCCACATGGAACCATGGTTCAATACCAGCATTTTAACAATGATTCTGAGATTCACGGCCACATAGAACCATGGTTAAAAACCAGCATTTTAACAATGATTCTTTCATGGCCACATGGAACCATGGTTCAATACTAGCATTTTAACAGTGATTCATATATACATGGCCACATGGAACCATGGTTCAACACTAGCATCTTAATGATTATTATATACATGACCACATGGAACCATGGTTCAATACCAGCATTTTAACAACGATTCTTGTATACGCAGCCACATAGAACCATAGTTCAATACCGGCAGTTTAACAATGATTCTTATATATGCAGCCACATGAAACCATGGTTTAATACCAGCATTTTAGCAATGATTCTGAGATCCACGGCCACATAACCATGGTTCAATACTAGCATTTTAACAGTGATTCTTATATGCGCAGCCACATGGAACCATGGTTAAATATCAGCATTTTAACAGTGATTCATATATACATGGCCACATGGAACCATGGTTCAATACCAGCATCTTAACAGTGATTCTTATATACGCAGCCACATAGAACCATGGTTCAATACCAGCATTTTAACAATGATTCTTCCATGGCCACATGGAGCCATGGTTCAACACTAGCATTTTAACAGTGATTCTTATATACATGGCCACACGGAACCATGGTTCAATACCAACATCTTAACTGATTCTTATATACATGGCCACCTGGAACCATGGTTCAATACCAGCATTTTAACAACGATTCTTGTATACGCAGCCACATAGAACCATAGTTCAATACCGGCAGTTTAACAATGATTCTTATATATGCAGCCACATGAAACCATGGTTTAATACCAGCATTTTAACAATGATTCTGAGATCCACGGCCACATAGAACCATGGTTAAAAACCAGCATTTTAACAATGATTCTTCCATGGCCACATGGAACCATGGTTCAATACTAGCATTTTAACAGTGATTCTTATATACATGGCCACACGGAACCATGGTTCAATACCAACATCTTAACTGATTCTTATATACATGGCCACCTGGAACCATGGTTCAATACTAGCATTTTAACAGTGATTCATATATACATGGCCACATGGAACCATGGTTCAATACTAGCATCTTAATGATTATTATATACATGACCACATGGAACCATGGTTCAATACCAGCATTTTAACAACGATTCTTGTATACGCAGCCACATAGAACCATAGTTCAATACCGGCAGTTTAACAATGATTCTTATATATGCAGCCACATGAAACCATGGTTTAATACCAGCATTTTAACAATGATTCTGAGATCCACGGCCACATAGAACCATGGTTCAATACTAGCATTTTAACAGTGATTCTTATATACGCAGCCACATGGAACCATGGTTCAATACCAGCATTTTAACAATGATTCCGAGATCCACAGCCACATAGAACCATGGTTCAATACTAGCATTTTAACAGTGATTCTTATATATGCAGCCACATGGAACCATGGTTAAATATCAGCATTTTAACAGTGATTCATATATACATGGCCACATGGAACCATGGTTCAATACCAGCATCTTAACAGTGATTCTTATATACGCAGCCACATAGAACCATGGTTCAATACCAGCATTTTAACAATGATTCTTCCATGGCCACATGGAGCCAAGGTTCAACACTAGCATTTTAACAGTGATTCTTATATACATGGCCACACGGAACCATGGTTCAATACCAACATCTTAACTGATTCTTATATACATGGCCACCTGGAACCATGGTTCAATACCAGCATTTTAACAACGATTCTTGTATACGCAGCCACATAGAACCATAGTTCAATACCGGCAGTTTAACAATGATTCTTATATATGCAGCCACATGAAACCATGGTTTAATACCAGCATTTTAACAATGATTCTGAGATCCACGGCCACATAGAACCATGGTTAAAAACCAGCATTTTAACAACGATTCTTCCATGGTCACATGGAACCATGGTTCAATACTAGCATTTTAACAGTGATTCTTATATACATGGCCACACGGAACCATGGTTCAATACCAACATCTTAACTGATTCTTATATACATGGCCACCTGGAACCATGGTTCAATACTAGCATTTTAACAGTGATTCATATATACATGGCCACATGGAACCATGGTTCAACACTAGCATCTTAATGATTATTATATACATGACCACATGGAACCATGGTTCAATACCAGCATTTTAACAACGATTCTTGTATACGCAGCCACATAGAACCATAGTTCAATACCGGCAGTTTAACAATGATTCTTATATATGCAGCCACATGAAACCATGGTTTAATACCAGCATTTTAACAGTCATTCTGAGATCCACGGCCACATAGAACCATGGTTCAATACTAGCATTTTAACAGTGATTCTTATATACGCAGCCACATGGAACCATGGTTCAATACCATCATTTTAACAATGATTCCGAGATCCACAGCCACATAGAACCATGGTTCAATACTAGCATTTTAACAGTGATTCTTATATATGGAACCATGGTTCAATACCAGCATTTTAACAATGATTCTTATATACACATCCACATGGAACCATGGTTAAATATCAGCATTTTAACAGTGATTCATATATACATGGCCACATGGAACCATGGTTCAATACCAGCATCTTAACAGTGATTCTTATATACGCAGCCACATAGAACCATGGTTCAATACCAGCATTTTAACAATGATTCTTCCATGGCCACATGGAGCCATGGTTCAATACTAGCATTTTAACAGTGATTCTTATATACATGGCCACACGGAACCATGGTTCAATACCAACATCTTAACTGATTCTTATATACATGGCCACCTGGAACCATGGTTCAATACTAGCATTTTAACAGTGATTCATATATACATGGCCACATGGAACCATGGTTCAACACTAGCATCTTAATGATTATTATATACATGACCACATGGAACCATGGTTCAATACCAGCATTTTAACAATGATTCTTATATATGCAGCCACATGAAACCATGGTTTAATACCAGCATTTTAACAATGATTCTGAGATCCACGGCCACATAGAACCATTTTTTCAATACTAGCATTTTAACAGTGATTCTTATATACGCAGCCACATGGAACCATGGTTCAATACCAGCATTTTAACAATGATTCTGAGATCCACGGCCACATAGAACCATGGTTCAATACTAGCATTTTAACAGTGATTCTTATATACGCAGCCACATGGAACCATGGTTCAATACCAGCATTTTAACAGTGATTCTTTTATACACAGCCACATGGAACCATGGTTCAATACCAGCATTTTAACAATGATTCTTATATACATGGCCACATGGAACCATGGTTCAATACCAGCATTTATCAGTGATTCTTATATACACGGCCACATGGAACCATGGTTCAACATTAGCATTTTAGCAATGACTTATATACGCACCCACATGGAACCATGGTTCAATACCAGCATTTTAACAGTGATTCATATATACATGACCACATGGAACCATGGTTCATCACTAGCATTTTAACAGTGATTCTTATATATGCAGCCACATGGAACCATGGTTCAGTACCAGCATTTTAACAGTGATTCTTATTTACATGGTTCCACGGAACTATGGTTCAATACTAACATTTTAACAGTGATTCTTACATGGTCACATGGAACCATGGTTCAATATCAGCATTTTAACAGTGCTTCTTATACATGGCCACATGGAACCATGGTTCAATACCATTATCTTAACAGTGATTCTCATATACGCAGCCACATGGAACCATGGTTCAATACCAGCATTTTAACAATGATTCTGAGATCCACAGCCACATAGAACCATGGTTCAATACCAGCATTTTAACAGTGCTTCTTATATACATGGCCACATGGAACCATGGTTCAATACCAGTATCTTAACAGTGATTCTCATATACGCAGCCACATGGAACCATGGTTCAATACCAGCATTTTAACAATGATTCTGAGATCCACGGCCACATAGAACCATGGTTAAAAACCGGCATTTTAACAGTGCTTCTTATATACATGGCCACATGGAACCATGGTTCAATACCAGCATCTTAACAGTGATTCTCATATACGCAGCCACATGGAACCATGGTTCAATACCAGCATTCTAACAATGATTCTGAGATCCACGGCCACATAGAACCATGGTTAAAAACCGGCATTTTAACAATAATTCCTCCAATGCCACATGGAACCATGGTTCAATACTAGCATTTTAACAGTGATTATTATATTCATGGCCACACATAACCATGGTTCAATACCAACATCTTAACTGATTCTTATATACATGGCCACCTGGAACCATGGTTCAATACTAGCATTTTAACATTGATTCATATATACATGGCCACATGGAACCATGGTTCAACACTAGCATCTTAATGATTATTATATACATGACCACATGGAACCATGGTTCAATACCAGCATTTTAACAACGATTCTTGTATACGCAGCCACATAGAACCATAGTTCAATACGGCAGTTTAACAATGATTCTTATATATGCAGCCACATGAAACCATGGTTTAATACCAGCATTTTAACAATGATTCTGAGATCCACGGCCACATAAAACCATGGTTCAATACTAGCATTTTAACAGTGATTCTTATATACGCAGCCACATGGAACCATGGTTCAATACCAGCATTTTAACAGTGCTTCTTATATACATGGCCACATGGAACCATGGTTCAATACCATTATCTTAACAGTGATTCTCATATACGCAGCCACATGGAACCATGGTTCAATACTAGCATCTTAACAATGATTCATATATACATGGCCACATGGAACCATGGTTCAACATTAGCATTTTAACAGTGCTTCTTATATACGCAGCCACATGGAACCATGGTTCAATACCAGCATTTGAACAATGATTCTGAGATCCACGGCCACATAGAACCATGGTTAAAAACCAGCATTTTAACAATGATTCTTCCATGGCCACATGGAACCATGGTTCAATACTAGCATTTTAACAGTGATTCTTATATACATGGCCACACGGAACCATGGTTCAATACCAACATCTTAATTATTATTATATACATGACCACATGGAACCATGGTTCAATACCAGCATTTTAACAACGATTCTTGTATACGCAGCCACATAGAACCATAGTTCAATACGGCAGTTTAACAATGATTCTTATATATGCAGCCACATGAAACCATGGTTTAATACCAGCATTTTAACAATGATTCTGAGATCCACGGCCACATAGAACCATGGTTCAATACTAGCATTTTAACAGTGATTCTTATATACGCAGCCACATGGAACCATGGTTCAATACCAGCATTTTAACAATGATTCCGAGATCCACAGCCACATAGAACCATGGTTCAATACTAGCATTTTAACAGTGATTCTTATATATGCAACCACATGGAACCATGGTTCAATACCAGCATTTTAACAATGATTCTTATATACACATCCACATGGAACCATGGTTAAATATCAGCATTTTAACAGTGATTCATATATACATGGCCACATGGAACCATGGTTCAATACCAGCATCTTAACAGTGATTATTATATATGCAGCCACATAGAACCATGGTTCAATACCAGCATTTTAACAATGATTCTTCCATGGCCACATGGAGCCATGGTTCAATACTAGCATTTTAACAGTGATTCTTATATACATGGCCACACGGAACCATGGTTCAATACCAACATCTTAACTGATTCTTATATACATGGCCACCTGGAACCATGGTTCAATACTAGCATTTTAACAGTGATTCATATATACATGGCCACATGGAACCATGGTTCAACACTAGCATCTTAATGATTATTATATACATGACCACATGGAACCATGGTTCAATACCAGCATTTTAACAATGATTCTTATATATGCAGCCACATGAAACCATGGTTTAATACCAGCATTTTAACAATGATTCTGAGATCCACGGCCACATAGAACCATTTTTTCAATACTAGCATTTTAACAGTGATTCTTATATACGCAGCCACATGGAACCATGGTTCAATACCAGCATTTTAACAATGATTCTGAGATCCACGGCCACATAGAACCATGGTTCAATACTAGCATTTTAACAGTGATTCTTATATACACGGCCACATGGAACCATGGTTCAACATTAGCATTTTAGCAATGACTTATATACGCACCCACATGGAACCATGGTTCAATACCAGCATTTTAACAGTGATTCATATATACATGACCACATGGAACCATGGTTCATCACTAGCATTTTAACAGTGATTCTTATATATGCAGCCACATGGAACCATGGTTCAGTACCAGCATTTTAACAGTGATTCTTATTTACATGGTTCCACGGAACTATGGTTCAATACTAACATTTTAACAGTGATTCTTACATGGTCACATGGAACCATGGTTCAATATCAGCATTTTAACAGTGCTTCTTATACATGGCCACATGGAACCATGGTTCAATACCATTATCTTAACAGTGATTCTCATATACGCAGCCACATGGAACCATGGTTCAATACCAGCATTTTAACAATGATTCTGAGATCCACAGCCACATAGAACCATGGTTCCAATACCAGCATTTTAACAGTGCTTCTTATATACATGGCCACATGGAACCATGGTTCAATACCATTATCTTAACAGTGATTCTCATATACGCAGCCACATGGAACCATGGTTCAATACCAGCATTTTAACAATGATTCTGAGATCCACGGCCACATAGAACCATGGTTAAAAACCAGCATTTTAACAGTGCTTCTTATATGGCCACATGGAACCATGGTTCAATACCAGCATCTTAACAGTGATTCTCATATACGCAGCCACATGGAACCATGGTTCAATACCAGCATTTTAACAATGATTCTGAGATCCACGGCCACATAGAACCATGGTTAAAAACCGGCATTTTAACAATAATTCCTCCAATGCCACATGGAACCATGGTTCAATACTAGCATTTTAACAGTGATTATTATATTCATGGCCACACATAACCATGGTTCAATACCAACATCTTAACTGATTCTTATATACATGGCCACCTGGAACCATGGTTCAATACTAGCATTTTAACAGTGATTCATATATACATGGCCACATGGAACCATGGTTCAACACTAGCATCTTAATGATTATTATATACATGACCACATGGAACCATGGTTCAATACCAGCATTTTAACAACGATTCTTGTATACGCAGCCACATAGAACCATAGTTCAATACGGCAGTTTAACAATGATTCTTATATATGCAGCCACATGAAACCATGGTTTAATACCAGCATTTTAACAATGATTCTGAGATCCACGGCCACATAGAACCATGGTTCAATACTAGCATTTTAACAGTGATTCTTATATACGCAGCCACATGGAACCATGGTTCAATACCAGCATTTTAACAGTGCTTCTTATATACATGGCCACATGGAACCATGGTTCAATACCATTATCTTAACAGTGATTCTCATATACGCAGCCACATGGAACCATGGTTCAATACTAGCATCTTAACAATGATTCATATATACATGGCCACATGGAACCATGGTTCAACATTAGCATTTTAACAGTGCTTCTTATATACGCAGCCACATGGAACCATGGTTCAATACCAGCATTTGAACAATGATTCTTATATATGCAGCCACATGAAACCATGGTTTAATACCAGCATTTTAACAATGATTCTTATATATGCAGCCACATGAAACCATGGTTTAATACCAGCATTTTAACAATGATTCTGAGATCCACGGCCACATAGAACCATGGTTCAATACTAGCATTTTAACAGTGATTCTTATATACGCAGCCACATGGAGCCATGGTTCAATACCAGCATTTTAACAATGATTCTGAGATCCACGGCCACATAGAACCATGGTTCAATACTAGCATTTTAACAGTGATTCTTATATACGCAGCCACATGGAACCATGGTTCAATACCAGCATTTTAACAGTGATTCTTTTATACACGGCCACATGGAACCATGGTTCAATACCAGCATTTTAACAATGATTCTTACATACATGGCCACATGGAACCATGGTTCAATACCAGCATTTATCAGTGATTCTTATATACACGGCCACATGGAACCATGGTTCAACATTAGCATTTTAGCAATGACTTATATACGCACCCACATGGAACCATGGTTCAATACCAGCATTTTAACAGTGATTCATATATACATGACCACATGGAACCATGGTTCATCACTAGCATTTTAACAGTGATTCTTATATATGCAGCCACATGGAACCATGGTTCAGTACCAGCATTTTAACAGTGATTCTTATTTACATGGTTCCACGGAACTATGGTTCAATACTAACATTTTAACAGTGATTCTTACATGGTCACATGGAACCATGGTTCAATATCAGCATTTTAACAGTGCTTCTTATACATGGCCACATGGAACCATGGTTCAATACCATTATCTTAACAGTGATTCTCATATACGCAGCCACATGGAACCATGGTTCAATACCAGCATTTTAACAATGATTCTGAGATCCACAGCCACATAGAACCATGGTTCAATACCAGCATTTTAACAGTCCTTCTTATATACATGGCCACATGGAACCATGGTTCAATACCAGCATCTTAACAGTGATTCTTATATACGCAGCCACATGGAACCATGGTTCAATACCAGCATTTTAACAATGATTCTGAGATCCACGGCCACATAGAACCATGGTTAAAAACCGGCATTTTAACAATAATTCCTCCAATGCCACATGGAACCATGGTTCAATACTAGCATTTTAACAGTGATTCTTATATACATGGCCACACATAACCATGGTTCAATACCAACATCTTAACTGATTCTTATATACATGGCCACCTGGAACCATGGTTCAATACTAGCATTTTAACAGTGATTCATATATACATGGCCACATGGAACCATGGTTCAACACTAGCATCTTAATGATTATTATATACATGACCACATGGAACCATGGTTCAATACCAGCATTTTAACAACGATTCTTGTATACGCAGCCACATAGAACCATAGTTCAATACGGCAGTTTAACAATGATTCTTATATATGCAGCCACATGAAACCATGGTTTAATACCAGCATTTTAACAATGATTCTGAGATCCACGGCCACATAGAACCATGGTTCAATACTAGCATTTTAACAGTGATTCTTATATACGCAGCCACATGGAACCATGGTTCAATACCAGCATTTTAACAATGATTCTGAGATCCACGGCCACATAGAACCATGGTTCAATACTAGCATTTTAACAGTGATTCTTATATACACGGCCACATGGAACCATGGTTCAACATTAGCATTTTAGCAATGACTTATATACGCACCCACATGGAACCATGGTTCAATACCAGCATTTTAACAGTGATTCATATATACATGACCACATGGAACCATGGTTCATCACTAGCATTTTAACAGTGATTCTTATATATGCAGCCACATGGAACCATGGTTCAGTACCAGCATTTTAACAGTGATTCTTATTTACATGGTTCCACGGAACTATGGTTCAATACTAACATTTTAACAGTGATTCTTACATGGTCACATGGAACCATGGTTCAATATCAGCATTTTAACAGTGCTTCTTATACATGGCCACATGGAACCATGGTTCAATACCATTATCTTAACAGTGATTCTCATATACGCAGCCACATGGAACCATGGTTCAATACCAGCATTTTAACAATGATTCTGAGATCCACAGCCACATAGAACCATGGTTCAATACCAGCATTTTAACAGTGCTTCTTATATACATGGCCACATGGAACCATGGTTCAATACCAGTATCTTAACAGTGATTCTCATATACGCAGCCACATGGAACCATGGTTCAATACCAGCATTTTAACAATGATTCTGAGATCCACGGCCACATAGAACCATGGTTAAATATCAGCATTTTAACAGTGATTCATATATACATGGCCACATGGAACCATGGTTCAATACCAGCATCTTAACAGTGATTCTCATATACGCAGCCACATGGAACCATGGTTCAATACCAGCATTTTAACAATGATTCTGAGATCCACGGCCACATAGAACCATGGTTAAAAACCGGCATTTTAACAATAATTCCTCCAATGGCCACATGGAACCATGGTTCAATACTAGCATTTTAACAGTGATTCTTATATACATGGCCACACATAACCATGGTTCAATACCAACATCTTAACTGATTCTTATATACATGGCCACCTGGAACCATGGTTCAATACTAGCATTTTAACAGTGATTCATATATACATGGCCACATGGAACCATGGTTCAACACTAGCATCTTAATGATTATTATATACATGACCACATGGAACCATGGTTCAATACCAGCATTTTAACAACGATTCTTGTATACGCAGCCACATAGAACCATAGTTCAATACGGCAGTTTAACAATGATTCTTATATATGCAGCCACATGAAACCATGGTTTAATACCAGCATTTTAACAATGATTCTGAGATCCACGGCCACATAGAACCATGGTTCAATACTAGCATTTTAACAGTGATTCTTATATACGCAGCCACATGGAACCATGGTTCAATACCAGCATTTTAACAGTGCTTCTTATATACATGGCCACATGGAACCATGGTTCAATACCATTATCTTAACAGTGATTCTCATATACGCAGCCACATGGAACCATGGTTCAATACTAGCATCTTAACAATGATTCATATATACATGGCCACATGGAACCATGGTTCAACATTAGCATTTTAACAGTGCTTCTTATATACGCAGCCACATGGAACCATGGTTCAATACCAGCATTTGAACAATGATTCTTATATATGCAGCCACATGAAACCATGGTTTAATACCAGCATTTTAACAATGATTCTTATATATGCAGCCACATGAAACCATGGTTTAATACCAGCATTTTAACAATGATTCTGAGATCCACGGCCACATAGAACCATGGTTCAATACTAGCATTTTAACAGTGATTCTTATATACGCAGCCACATGGAACCATGGTTCAATACCAGCATTTTAACAATGATTCTGAGATCCACGGCCACATAGAACCATGGTTCAATACTAGCATTTTAACAGTGATTCTTATATATGCAGCCACATGGAACCATGGTTCAATACCAGCATTTTAACAGTGATTCTTTTATACACGGCCACATGGAACCATGGTTCAATACCAGCATTTTAACAATGATTCTTACATACATGGCCACATGGAACCATGGTTCAATACCAGCATTTATCAGTGATTCTTATATACACGGCCACATGGAACCATGGTTCAACATTAGCATTTTAGCAATGACTTATATACGCACCCACATGGAACCATGGTTCAATACCAGCATTTTAACAGTGATTCATATATACATGACCACATGGAACCATGGTTCATCACTAGCATTTTAACAGTGATTCTTATATATGCAGCCACATGGAACCATGGTTCAGTACCAGCATTTTAACAGTGATTCTTATTTACATGGTTCCACGGAACTATGGTTCAATACTAACATTTTAACAGTGATTCTTACATGGTCACATGGAACCATGGTTCAATATCAGCATTTTAACAGTGCTTCTTATACATGGCCACATGGAACCATGGTTCAATACCATTATCTTAACAGTGATTCTCATATACGCAGCCACATGGAACCATGGTTCAATACCAGCATTTTAACAATGATTCTGAGATCCACAGCCACATAGAACCATGGTTCAATACCAGCATTTTAACAGTCCTTCTTATATACATGGCCACATGGAACCATGGTTCAATACCAGCATCTTAACAGTGATTCTCATATACGCAGCCACATGGAACCATGGTTCAATACCAGCATTTTAACAATGATTCTGAGATCCACGGCCACATAGAACCATGGTTAAAAACCGGCATTTTAACAATAATTCCTCCAATGCCACATGGAACCATGGTTCAATACTAGCATTTTAACAGTGATTATTATATACATGGCCACACATAACCATGGTTCAATACCAACATCTTAACTGATTCTTATATACATGGCCACCTGGAACCATGGTTCAATACTAGCATTTTAACAGTGATTCATATATACATGGCCACATGGAACCATGGTTCAACACTAGCATCTTAATGATTATTATATACATGACCACATGGAACCATGGTTCAATACCAGCATTTTAACAACGATTCTTGTATACGCAGCCACATAGAACCATAGTTCAATACGGCAGTTTAACAATGATTCTTATATATGCAGCCACATGAAACCATGGTTTAATACCAGCATTTTAACAATGATTCTGAGATCCACGGCCACATAAAACCATGGTTCAATACTAGCATTTTAACAGTGATTCTTATATACGCAGCCACATGGAACCATGGTTCAATACCAGCATTTTAACAGTGATTCTTATATACATGGCCACACGGAACCATGGTTCAATACCAACATCTTAACTGATTCTTATATACATGGCCACCTGGAACCATGGTTCAATACTAGCATTTTAACAGTGATTCATATATACATGGCCACATGGAACCATGGTTCAACACTAGCATCTTAATGATTATTATATACATGACCACATGGAACCATGGTTCAATACCAGCATTTTAACAATGATTCTTATATATGCAGCCACATGAAACCATGGTTTAATACCAGCATTTTAACAATGATTCTGAGATCCACGGCCACATAGAACCATGGTTCAATACTAGCATTTTAACAGTGATTCTTATATACGCAGCCACATGGAACCATGGTTCAATACCAGCATTTTAACAATGATTCTGAGATCCACGGCCACATAGAACCATGGTTCAATACTAGCATTTTAACAGTGATTCTTATATACGCAGCCACATGGAACCATGGTTCAATACCAGCATATTAACAGTGATTCTTTTATACACGGCCACATGGAACCATGGTTCAATACCAGCATTTTAACAATGATTCTTACATACATGGCCACATGGAACCATGGTTCAATACCAGCATTTATCAGTGATTCTTATATACACGGCCACATGGAACCATGGTTCAACATTAGCATTTTAGCAATGACTTATATACGCACCCACATGGAACCATGGTTCAATACCAGCATTTTAACAGTGATTCATATATACATGACCACATGGAACCATGGTTCATCACTAGCATTTTAACAGTGATTCTTATATATGCAGCCACATGGAACCATGGTTCAGTACCAGCATTTTAACAGTGATTCTTATTTACATGGTTCCACGGAACTATGGTTCAATACTAACATTTTAATAGTGATTCTTACATGGTCACATGGAACCATGGTTCAATATCAGCATTTTAACAGTGCTTCTTATACATGGCCACATGGAACCATGGTTCAATACCATTATCTTAACAGTGATTCTCATATACGCAGCCACATGGAACCATGGTTCAATACCAGCATTTTAACAATGATTCTGAGATCCACAGCCACATAGAACCATGGTTCAATACCAGCATTTTAACAGTGCTTCTTATATACATGGCCACATGGAACCATGGTTCAATACCAGCATCTTAACAGTGATTCTCATATACGCAGCCACATGGAACCATGGTTCAATACCAGCATTTTAACAATGATTCTGAGATCCACGGCCACATAGAACCATGGTTAAAAACCGGCATTTTAACAATAATTCCTCCATGGCCACATGGAACCATGGTTCAATACTAGCATTTTAACAGTGATTATTATATACATGGCCACACATAACCATGGTTCAATACCAACATCTTAACTGATTCTTATATACATGGCCACCTGGAACCATGGTTCAATACTAGCATTTTAACAGTGATTCATATATACATGGCCACATGGAACCATGGTTCAACACTAGCATCTTAATGATTATTATATACATGACCACATGGAACCATGGTTCAATACCAGCATTTTAACAACGATTCTTGTATACGCAGCCACATAGAACCATAGTTCAATACGGCAGTTTAACAATGATTCTTATATATGCAGCCACATGAAACCATGGTTTAATACCAGCATTTTAACAATGATTCTGAGATCCACGGCCACATAAAACCATGGTTCAATACTAGCATTTTAACAGTGATTCTTATATACGCAGCCACATGGAACCATGGTTCAATACCAGCATTTTAACAGTGCTTCTTATATACATGGCCACATGGAACCATGGTTCAATACCATTATCTTAACAGTGATTCTCATATACGCAGCTACATGGAACCATCGTTCAATACTAGCATCTTAACAATGATTCATATATACATGGCCACATGGAACCATGGTTCAACATTAGCATTTTAACAGTGCTTCTTATATACGCAGCCACATGGAACCATGGTTCAATACCAGCATTTGAACAATGATTCTGAGATCCACGGCCACATAGAACCATGGTTAAAAACCAGCATTTTAACAATGATTCTTCCATGGCCACATGGAACCATGGTTCAATACTAGCATTTTAACAGTGATTCTTATATACATGGCCACACGGAACCATGGTTCAATACCAACATCTTAACTGATTCTTATATACATGGCCACCTGGAACCATGGTTCAATACTAGCATTTTAACAGTGATTCATATATACATGGCCACATGGAACCATGGTTCAACACTAGCATCTTAATGATTATTATATACATGACCACATGGAACCATGGTTCAATACCAGCATTTTAACAACGATTCTTGTATACGCAGCCACATAGAACCATAGTTCAATACGGCAGTTTAACAATGATTCTTATATATGCAGCTACATGAAACCATGGTTTAATACCAGCATTTTAACAATGATTCTGAGATCCACGGCCACATAAAACCATGGTTCAATACTAGCATTTTAACAGTGATTCTTATATACGCAGCCACATGGAACCATGGTTCAATACCAGCATTTTAACAGTGCTTCTTATATACATGGCCACATGGAACCATGGTTCAATACCATTATCTTAACAGTGATTCTCATATACGCAGCCACATGGAACCATGGTTCAATACTAGCATCTTAACAATGATTCATATATACATGGCCACATGGAACCATGGTTCAACATTAGCATTTTAACAGTGCTTCTTATATACGCAGCCACATGGAACCATGGTTCAATACCAGCATTTTAACAATGATTCTTATATACACATCCACATGGAACCATGGTTAAATATCAGCATTTTCACAGTGATTCATATATACATGGCCACATGGAACCATGGTTCAATACCATCATTTTAACAATGATTCCGAGATCCACAGCCACATAGAACCATGGTTCAATACTAGCATTTTAACAGTGATTCTTATATATGCAGCCACATGGAACCATGGTTCAATACCAGCATTTTAACAATGATTCTTATATACACATCCACATGGAACCATGGTTAAATATCAGCATTTTAACAGTGATTCATATATACATGGCCACATGGAACCATGGTTCAATACCAGCATCTTAACAGTGATTCTTATATACGCAGCCACATAGAACCATGGTTCAATACCAGCATTTTAACAATGATTCTTCCATGGCCACATGGAACCATGGTTCAACATTAGCATTTTAACAGTGCTTCTTATATACGCAGCCACATGGAAACCATGGTTCAATACCAGCATTTGAACAATGATTCTGAGATCCACGGCCACATAGAACCATGGTTAAAAACCAGCATTTTAACAATGATTCTTCCATGGCCACATGGAACCATGGTTCAATACTAGCATTTTAACAGTGATTCTTATATACATGGCCACACAGAACCATGGTTCAATACCAACATCTTAACTGATTCTTATATACATGGCCACCTGGAACCATGGTTCAATACTAGCATTTTAACAGTGATTCATATATACATGGCCACATGGAACCATGGTTCAACACTAGCATCTTAATGATTATTATATACATGACCACATGGAACCATGGTTCAATACCAGCATTTTAACAACGATTCTTGTATACGCAGCCACATAGAACCATAGTTCAATACCGGCAGTTTAACAATGATTCTTATATATGCAGCCACATGAAACCATGGTTTAATACCAGCATTTTAACAATGATTCTGAGATCCACGGCCACATAGAACCATGGTTCAATACTAGCATTTTAACAGTGATTCTTATATACGCAGCCACATGGAACCATGGTTCAATACCAGCATTTTAACAGTGATTCTTATATACATGGCCACACGGAACCATGGTTCAATACCAACATCTTAACTGATTCTTATATACATGGCCACCTGGAACCATGGTTCAATACTAGCATTTTAACAGTGATTCATATATACATGGCCACATGGAACCATGGTTCAACACTAGCATCTTAATGATTATTATATACATGACCACATGGAACCATGGTTCAATACCAGCATTTTAACAATGATTCTTATATATGCAGCCACATGAAACCATGGTTTAATACCAGCATTTTAACAATGATTCTGAGATCCACGGCCACATAGAACCATGGTTCAATACTAGCATTTTAACAGTGATTCTTATATACGCAGCCACATGGAACCATGGTTCAATACCAGCATTTTAACAATGATTCTGAGATCCACGGCCACATAGAACCATGGTTCAATACTAGCATTTTAACAGTGATTCTTATATACGCAGCCACATGGAACCATGGTTCAATACCAGCATTTTAACAGTGATTCTTATATACACGGCCACATGGAACCATGGTTCAATACCAGCATTTTAACAATGATTCTTACATACATGGCCACATGGAACCATGGTTCAATACCAGCATTTATCAGTGATTCTTATATACACGGCCACATGGAACCATGGTTCAACATTAGCATTTTAGCAATGACTTATATACGCACCCACATGGAACCATGGTTCAATACCAGCATTTTAACAGTGATTCATATATACATGACCACATGGAACCATGGTTCATCACTAGCATTTTAACAGTGATTCTTATATATGCAGCCACATGGAACCATGGTTCAGTACCAGCATTTTAACAGTGATTCTTATTTACATGGTTCCACGGAACTATGGTTCAATACTAACATTTTAACAGTGATTCTTACATGGTCACATGGAACCATGGTTCAATACCAGCATTTTAACAGTGCTTCTTATACATGGCCACATGGAACCATGGTTCAATACCATTATCTTAACAGTGATTCTCATATACGCAGCCACATGGAACCATGGTTCAATACCAGCATTTTAACAATGATTCTGAGATCCACAGCCACATAGAACCATGGTTCAATACCAGCATTTTAACAGTGCTTCTTATATACATGGCCACATGGAACCATGGTTCAATACCAGCATCTTAACAGTGATTCTCATATACGCAGCCACATGGAACCATGGTTCAATACCAGCATTTTAACAATGATTCTGAGATCCACGGCCACATAGAACCATGGTTAAAAACCGGCATTTTAACAATAATTCCTCCAATGCCACATGGAACCATGGTTCAATACTAGCATTTTAACAGTGATTATTATATACATGGCCACACATAACCATGGTTCAATACCAACATCTTAACTGATTCTTATATACATGGCCACCTGGAACCATGGTTCAATACTAGCATTTTAACAGTGATTCATATATACATGGCCACATGGAACCATGGTTCAACACTAGCATCTTAATGATTATTATATACATGACCACATGGAACCATGGTTCAATACCAGCATTTTAACAACGATTCTTGTATACGCAGCCACATAGAACCATAGTTCAATACGGCAGTTTAACAATGATTCTTATATATGCAGCCACATGAAACCATGGTTTAATACCAGCATTTTAACAATGATTCTGAGATCCACGGCCACATAAAACCATGGTTCAATACTAGCATTTTAACAGTGATTCTTATATACGCAGCCACATGGAACCATGGTTCAATACCAGCATTTTAACAGTGCTTCTTATATACATGGCCACATGGAACCATGGTTCAATACCATTATCTTAACAGTGATTCTCATATACGCAGCCACATGGAACCATGGTTCAATACTAGCATCTTAACAATGATTCATATATACATGGCCACATGGAACCATGGTTCAACATTAGCATTTTAACAGTGCTTCTTATATACGCAGCCACATGGAACCATGGTTCAATACCAGCATTTGAACAATGATTCTGAGATCCACGGCCACATAGAACCATGGTTAAAAACCAGCATTTTAACAATGATTCTTCCATGGCCACATGGAACCATGGTTCAATACTAGCATTTTAACAGTGATTCTTATATACATGGCCACACGGAACCATGGTTCAATACCAACATCTTAACTGATTCTTATATACATGGCCACCTGGAACCATGGTTCAATACTAGCATTTTAACAGTGATTCATATATACATGGCCACATGGAACCATGGTTCAACACTAGCATCTTAATGATTATTATATACATGACCACATGGAACCATGGTTCAATACCAGCATTTTAACAACGATTCTTGTATACGCAGCCACATAGAACCATAGTTCAATACGGCAGTTTAACAATGATTCTTATATATGCAGCCACATGAAACCATGGTTTAATACCAGCATTTTAACAATGATTCTGAGATCCACGGCCACATAGAACCATGGTTCAATACTAGCATTTTAACAGTGATTCTTATATACGCAGCCACATGGAACCATGGTTCAATACCAGCATTTTAACAGTGCTTCTTATATACATGGCCACATGGAACCATGGTTCAATACCATTTTAACAGTGATTCTCATATACGCAGCCACATGGAACCATGGTTCAATACCTAGCATCTTAACAATGATTCATATATACATGGCCACATGGAACCATGGTTCAACATTAGCATTTTAACAGTGCTTCTTATATACGCAGCCACATGGAACCATGGTTCAATACCAGCATTTTAACAATGATTCTTATATACACATCCACATGGAACCATGGTTAAATATCAGCATCATAACAGTGATTCATATATACATGGCCACATGGAACCATGGTTCAATACCATCATTTTAACAATGATTCCGAGATCCACAGCCACATAGAACCATGGTTCAATACTAGCATTTTAACAGTGATTCTTATATATGCAACCACATGGAACCATGGTTCAATACCAGCATTTTAACAATGATTCTTATATACACATCCACATGGAACCATGGTTAAATATCAGCATTTTAACAGTGATTCATATATACATGGCCACATGGAACCATGGTTCAATACCAGCATTTTAACAGTGATTCTTATATACGCAGCCACATAGAACCATGGTTCAATACCAGCATTTTAACAATGATTCTTCCATGGCCACATGGAGCCATGGTTCAATACTAGCATTTTAACAGTGATTCTTATATACATGGCCACATGGAACCATGGTTCAACATTAGCATTTTAACAGTGCTTCTTATATACGCAGCCACATGGAACCATGGTTCAATACCAGCATTTGAACAATGATTCTGAGATCCACGGCCACATAGAACCATGGTTAAAAACCAGCATTTTAACAATGATTCTTCCATGGCCACATGGAACCATGGTTCAATACTAGCATTTTAACAGTGATTCTTATATACATGGCCACACGGAACCATGGTTCAATACCAACATCTTAACTGATTCTTATATACATGGCCACCTGGAACCATGGTTCAATACTAGCATTTTAACAGTGATTCATATATACATGGCCACATGGAACCATGGTTCAACACTAGCATCTTAATGATTATTATATACATGACCACATGGAACCATGGTTCAATACCAGCATTTTAACAACGATTCTTGTATACGCAGCCACATAGAACCATAGTTCAATACCGGCAGTTTAACAATGATTCTTATATATGCAGCCACATGAAACCATGGTTTAATACCAGCATTTTAACAATGATTCTGAGATCCACGGCCACATAGAACCATGGTTCAATACTAGCATTTTAACAGTGATTCTTATATACGCAGCCACATGGAACCATGGTTCAATACCAGCATTTTAACAATGATTCCGAGATCCACAGCCACATAGAACCATGGTTCAATACTAGCATTTTAACAGTGATTCTTATATATGCAGCCACATGGAACCATGGTTCAATACCAGCATTTTAACAATGATTCTTATATACACATCCACATGGAACCATGGTTAAATATCAGCATTTTAACAGTGATTCATATATACATGGCCACATGGAACCATGGTTCAATACCAGCATCTTAACAGTGATTCTTATATACGCAGCCACATAGAACCATGGTTCAATACCAGCATTTTAACAATGATTCTTCCATGGCCACATGGAGCCATGGTTCAATACTAGCATTTTAACAGTGATTCTTATATACATGGCCACACAGAACCATGGTTCAATACCAACATCTTAACTGATTCTTATATACATGGCCACCTGGAACCATGGTTCAATACTAGCATTTTAACAGTGATTTATATATACATGGCCACATGGAACCATGGTTCAACACTAGCATCTTAATGATTATTATATACATGACCACATGGAACCATGGTTCAATACCAGCATTTTAACAATGATTCTTATATATGCAGCCACATGAAACCATGGTTTAATACCAGCATTTTAATAATGATTCTGAGATCCACGGCCACATAGAACCATGGTTCAATACTAGCATTTTAACAGTGATTCTTATATACGCAGCCACATGGAACCATGGTTCAATACCAGCATTTTAACAATGATTCTGAGATCCACGGCCACATAGAACCATGGTTCAATACTAGCATTTTAACAGTGATTCTTATATACGCAGCCACATGGAACCATGGTTCAATACCAGCAATGAATCTTATATATGCAGCCACATGCAATACCAGCATTTTAACAATGATTCTGAGATCCACGGCCACATACATGGAACCATGGTTCAATAGTTCAATACCAGCATTTTAACACGGTGATTCAATTATATACGCAGCCACATGGAACCATGGTTCAATACCAGCATTTTAACAGTGATTCTTATATACACGGCCACATGGAACCATGGTTCAATACCAGCATTTTAACAATGATTCTTACATACATGGCCACATGGAACCATGGTTCAATACCAGCATTTATCAGTGATTCTTATATACACGGCCACTTGGAACCATGGTTCAACATTAGCATTTTAGCAATGACTTATATACGCACCCACATGGAACCATGGTTCAATACCAGCATTTTAACAGTGATTCATATATACATGACCACATGGAACCATGGTTCATCACTAGCATTTTAACAGTGATTCTTATATATGCAGCCACATGGAACCATGGTTCAGTACCAGCATTTTAACAGTGATTCTTATTTACATGGTTCCACGGAACTATGGTTCAATACTAACATTTTAACAGTGATTCTTACATGGTCACATGGAACCATGGTTCAATATCAGCATTTTAACAGTGCTTCTTATACATGGCCACATGGAACCATGGTTCAATACCATTATCTTAACAGTGATTCTCATATACGCAGCCACATGGAACCATGGTTCAATACCAGCATTTTAACAATGATTCTGAGATCCACAGCCACATAGAACCATGGTTCAATACCAGCATTTTAACAGTGCTTCTTATATACATGGCCACATGGAACCATGGTTCAATACCAGCATCTTAACAGTGATTCTCATATACGCAGCCACATGGAACCATGGTTCAATACCAGCATTTTAACAATGATTCTGAGATCCACGGCCACATAGAACCATGGTTAAAAACCGGCATTTTAACAATAATTCCTCCATGGCCACATGGAACCATGGTTCAATACTAGCATTTTAACAGTGATTATTATATACATGGCCACACATAACCATGGTTCAATACCAACATCTTAACTGATTCTTATATACATGGCCACCTGGAACCATGGTTCAATACTAGCATTTTAACAGTGATTCATATATACATGGCCACATGGAACCATGGTTCAACACTAGCATCTTAATGATTATTATATACATGACCACATGGAACCATGGTTCAATACCAGCATTTTAACAACGATTCTTGTATACGCAGCCACATAGAACCATAGTTCAATACGGCAGTTTAACAATGATTCTTATATATGCAGCCACATGAAACCATGGTTTAATACCAGCATTTTAACAATGATTCTGAGATCCACGGCCACATAAAACCATGGTTCAATACTAGCATTTTAACAGTGATTCTTATATACGCAGCCACATGGAACCATGGTTCAATACCAGCATTTTAACAGTGCTTCTTATATACATGGCCACATGGAACCATGGTTCAATACCATTATCTTAACAGTGATTCTCATATACGCAGCCACATGGAACCATGGTTCAATACTAGCATCTTAACAATGATTCATATATACATGGCCACATGGAACCATGGTTCAACATTAGCATTTTAACAGTGCTTCTTATATACGCAGCCACATGGAACCATGGTTCAATACCAGCATTTGAACAATGATTCTGAGATCCACGGCCACATAGAACCATGGTTAAAAACCAGCATTTTAACAATGATTCTTCCATGGCCACATGGAACCATGGTTCAATACTAGCATTTTAACAGTGATTCTTATATACATGGCCACACGGAACCATGGTTCAATACCAACATCTTAACTGATTCTTATATACATGGCCACCTGGAACCATGGTTCAATACTAGCATTTTAACAGTGATTCATATATACATGGCCACATGGAACCATGGTTCAACACTAGCATCTTAATGATTATTATATACATGACCACATGGAACCATGGTTCAATACCAGCATTTTAACAACGATTCTTGTATACGCAGCCACATAGAACCATAGTTCAATACGGCAGTTTAACAATGATTCTTATATATGCAGCCACATGAAACCATGGTTTAATACCAGCATTTTAACAATGATTCTGAGATCCACGGCCACATAGAACCATGGTTCAATACTAGCATTTTAACAGTGATTCTTATATACGCAGCCACATGGAACCATGGTTCAATACCAGCATTTTAACAATGATTCTTATATACACATCCACATGGAACCATGGTTAAATATCAGCATTTTAACAGTGATTCATATATACATGGCCACATGGAACCATGGTTCAATACCAGCATCTTAACAGTGATTCTTATATACGCAGCCACATAGAACCATGGTTCAATACCAGCATTTTAACAATGATTCTTCCATGGCCACATGGAGCCATGGTTCAATACTAGCATTTTAACAGTGATTCTTATATACATGGCCACACAGAACCATGGTTCAATACCAACATCTTAACTGATTCTTATATACATGGCCACCTGGAACCATGGTTCAATACTAGCATTTTAACAGTGATTTATATATACATGGCCACATGGAACCATGGTTCAACACTAGCATCTTAATGATTATTATATACATGACCACATGGAACCATGGTTCAATACCAGCATTTTAACAATGATTCTTATATATGCAGCCACATGAAACCATGGTTTAATACCAGCATTTTAACAATGATTCTGAGATCCACGGCCACATAGAACCATGGTTCAATACTAGCATTTTAACAGTGATTCTTATATACGCAGCCACATGGAACCATGGTTCAATACCAGCATTTTAACAATGATTCTGAGATCCACGGCCACATAGAACCATGGTTCAATACTAGCATTTTAACAGTGATTCTTATATACGCAGCCACATGGAACCATGGTTCAATACCAGCATTTTAACAGTGATTCTTATATACACGGCCACATGGAACCATGGTTCAATACCAGCATTTTAACAATGATTCTTACATACATGGCCACATGGAACCATGGTTCAATACCAGCATTTATCAGTGATTCTTATATACACGGCCACTTGGAACCATGGTTCAACATTAGCATTTTAGCAATGACTTATATACGCACCCACATGGAACCATGGTTCAATACCAGCATTTTAACAGTGATTCATATATACATGACCACATGGAACCATGGTTCATCACTAGCATTTTAACAGTGATTCTTATATATGCAGCCACATGGAACCATGGTTCAGTACCAGCATTTTAACAGTGATTCTTATTTACATGGTTCCACGGAACTATGGTTCAATACTAACATTTTAACAGTGATTCTTACATGGTCACATGGAACCATGGTTCAATACCAGCATTTTAACAGTGCTTCTTATATACATGGCCACATGGAACCATGGTTCAATACCATTATCTTAACAGTGATTCTCATATACGCAGCCACATGGAACCATGGTTCAATACCAGCATTTTAACAATGATTCCGAGATCCACGGCCACATAGAACCATGGTTCAATACCAGCATTTTAACAGTGCTTCTTATATACATGGCCACATGGAACCATGGTTCAATACCAGCATCTTAACAGTGATTCTCATATACGCAGCCACATGGAACCATGGTTCAATACCAGCATTTTAACAATGATTCTGAGATCCACGGCCACATAGAACCATGGTTAAAAACCGGCATTTTAACAATAATTCCTCCATGGCCACATGGAACCATGGTTCAATACTAGCATTTTAACAGTGATTATTATATACATGGCCACACATAACCATGGTTCAATACCAACATCTTAACTGATTCTTATATACATGGCCACCTGGAACCATGGTCCAATACTAGCATTTTAACAGTGATTCATATATACATGGCCACATGGAACCATGGTTCAACACTAGCATCTTAATGATTATTATATACATGACCACATGGAACCATGGTTCAATACCAGCATTTTAACAACGATTCTTGTATACGCAGCCACATAGAACCATAGTTCAATACGGCAGTTTAACAATGATTCTTATATATGCAGCCACATGAAACCATGGTTTAATACCAGCATTTTAACAATGATTCTGAGATCCACGGCCACATAGAACCATGGTTCAATACTAGCATTTTAACAGTGATTCTTATATACGCAGCCACATGGAACCATGGTTCAATACTAGCATTTTAACAGTGATTCTTATATATGCAGCCACATGGAACCATGGTTCAATACCAGCATTTTAACAATGATTCTGAGATCCACGGCCACATAGAACCATGGTTCAATACCAGCATTTTAACAATGATTCTTCCATGGCCACATGGAACCATGGTTCAATACTAGCATTTTAACAGTGATTCTTATATACATGGCCACACGGAACCATGGTTCAATACCAACATCTTAACTGATTCTTATATACATGGCCACCTGGAACCATGGTTCAATACCAGCATTTTAACAACGATTCTTGTATACGCAGCCACATAGAACCATAGTTCAATACCGGCAGTTTAACAATGATTCTTATATATGCAGCCACATGAAACCATGGTTTAATACCAGCATTTTAACAATGATTCTGAGATCCACGGCCACATAGAACCATGGTTCAATACTAGCATTTTAACAGTGATTCATATATACATGGCCACATGGAACCATGGTTCAACACTAGCATCTTAATGATTATTATATACATGACCACATGGAACCATGGTTCAATACCAGCATTTTAACAATGATTCTTATATATGCAGCCACATGAAACCATGGTTTAATACCAGCATTTTAACAATGATTCTGAGATCCACGGCCACATAGAACCATGGTTCAATACTAGCATTTTAACAGTGATTCTTATATACGCAGCCACATGGAACCATGGTTCAATACCAGCATTTTAACAATGATTCTGAGATCCACGGCCACATAGAACCATGGTTCAATACTAGCATTTTAACAGTGATTCTTATATACACGGCCACATGGAACCATGGTTCAATACCAGCATTTTAACAATGATTCTTACATACATGGCCACATGGAACCATGGTTCAATACCAGCATTTATCAGTGATTCTTATATACACGGCCACTTGGAACCATGGTTCAACATTAGCATTTTAGCAATGACTTATATACGCACCCACATGGAACCATGGTTCAATACCAGCATTTTAACAGTGATTCATATATACATGGCCACATGGAACCATGGTTCATCACTAGCATTTTAACAGTGATTCTTATATATGCAGCCACATGGAACCATGGTTCAGTACCAGCATTTTAACAGTGATTCTTATTTACATGGTTCCACGGAACTATGGTTCAATACTAACATTTTAACAGTGATTCTTACATGGTCACATGGAACCATGGTTCAATACCAGCATTTTAACAGTGCTTCTTATATACATGGCCACATGGAACCATGGTTCAATACCATTATCTTAACAGTGATTCTCATATACGCAGCCACATGGAACCATGGTTCAATACCAGCATTTTAACAATGATTCTTACATACACAGCCACATGGAACCATGGTCCAATACCAGCATTTTAACAGTGATTCTTATATATATACGGCCACATGGAACCATGGTTCAATACCAGCATTTAACAGTGATTCTTATATACGCAGCCACATGGAACCATGGTTCAATACCAGCATTTTAACAATGATTCTGAGATCCACGGCCACATAGAACCATGGTTCAATACTAGCATTTTAACAGTGATTCTTATATACGCAGCCACATGGAACCATGGTTCAATACCAGCATTTTAACAGTGATTCTTATATACACGGCCACATGGAACCATGGTTAAATATCAGCATTTTAACAGTGATTCATATATACACGGCCACATGGAACCATGGTTCAATACCAGCATTTTAACAATGATTCTTACATACATGGCCACATGGAACCATGGTTCAATACCAGCATTTATCAGTGATTCTTATATACACGGCCACATGGAACCATGGTTCAATACCAGCATTTTAACAGTGATTCTTATATACATGGCCACATGGAACCATGGTTCAATACCAGCATTTTAACAGTGATTCTTATATACACAGCCACATGGAACCATGGTTCAATACCAGCATTTTAACAGTGATTCTTATATACATGGTCACATGGAACCATGGTTCAATACCAGCAATTATCAGTGATTCTTATATATATACGGCCGCATAGAACCATGGTCCAATACCAGCATTTATCAGTGATTCTTATATATACGGCCATACTCTAAAAGAAGATGCAAATTAAAAATTCCACAAATATTAAAAACGCAAACATACACCTGATGTTTGAATTTATTAGCATGTTGCAAAGAAGCCAGAGACTGTATTTACTATTTAGTGAGTGCTTGTGATTCATTTATAGGTCCATATAAATAAGTATTATTATGCAACCTAGTTCTTTGAAGTTGTATAATTTGTTGAATTTTCACTCCGTCCTTCCAGCATTGTGCACTTGATGTTTTTGAGCATCACAGTTTGTGGCTCTAACTTTTGGTTTGAGTCCTGCAAACTATCTAGACATATTTAAGATCTTCATATTTATATATAATACTTCCCTAAATTGAGAAGCTCAATTAATAACAACAAACATGAGTGACATGGGCGGGATTTGGGCATAATAATCTTTGCTCTATGGATTCATCAGAGATTGTCACTGCCAAGAAGAGAGCTACAACAGGGTACTAATCTTTGCCCAATGGATTCTCCTGAGTTTGTATGTGTAGAATAAATGCCATTGCTCTCATCAACATTAATGGCAGTATCAATGGATTCGCCTGAGTTTCTCTATATAGAATAAATGCCATTGATCTCATCAACATTAAGGGCAGTATCAATACCGGTACATTTAAAAATATATAAATTCTCATGAATATAATAATTATGGTGCTGTTTCATTTCAGGCTAGTGCCTCTATTGATCAGCGCCTCAGTCCTGCAGGACAACTACACGAACCTAACAAGTTTGATAGCATCTCAGATGGTGTTCTTAATGCCATGGCTATGGTCCAGACCACCATGCAGGAGGTGAGTAGAGTTCATCTCCTAGGGACCTTAGTCACCTTACATCTTATCATCATAAGATTGAGAGTTGTCACCATAAGGATGAGAATTTCACTTCAAGAGTATATTTATCTCCCTAACATTCTTTGATATTTCCTAAATATCGACTATCACTCAATAAAACCTCAGATTAAAAAAGGTAGGTGCCGCCAGATGCCAGCCCCAACCTCGCGCATGCACAAACTGACACTTCCTCTTTTCCAGTTTATTGGCTAAAGAGACACATGCAGTTTCTTGGGGTTTTTTCTCAATTTGCTTTTGTCTTAAACCTTTTCGAGTGTATTAGAAGCGATTTAATCATGTCTGAACATGCTAACTCTCCTGAGGCCACGCCGAGACCTAGCCATCAGGTGAATTCTATTACATTTTTGTTTAATTCTCGTCATTGTTGCACGTTGTTATGTGTTTCCATGATGCATGTTAGATGTGATAGGTGCCTAGAAAACTGGAAAAAACTATGCCCAGAGTGATTGGAAGCTCTCGTAAGAACAAACTTCATTCTGCTCCTTTGGTCCCTTACTTCTAACTTCTATGGTGGAAAGGCATGGTGGTGATGGTGGATTACTCAAGAGCGCTAGATATGGTAGTATGTGTATGCTAAAGACGCGGTATTATAAAGTTATGAAAAATAGGCACTCTAATATATTTAAAGAGTTTTGCTGCCAAATATTTCTTTGTTTCTCTGATGGTTCGCATAGCTTATTACTTTACCCATCCATTTATTATGCTCTTGGGTTTGAATATAATTCGTGCTTACACCTGGATGATGTTTTCTGTCAGATTGTCTTTTTTTTTTATAGATATGATGTCATAACCATCCTTGTCCTTATTATTAACACTTTTTTTTTACCACGCTGGTTTATATTACTTACCTTCTGTCCTTTATGGTCCATTAGCTCTTGCTCCCGTTTTTATTTGGGTTTAAGTTTTAATAACTTATTAACTAAAAAACTCATTGTCTTTGTCTTGTGGCCTTTTAGAAATCCGGTTGTGTGTCTTGTGGAAAATGTCTTAAGCCAAAGTTCGCCCCCCCCCCCCATCTCTGTACTAGATGTAGCTTGTATGGCCCACTGATTAATTGTGATGTCTAAACAGTGGGGGGGGGGAGTGATTTATTATCTGATTTTCTTGCAAAAGATAAGGCGAGCAAGGAGGAGAAGTGGTCGAAGCAGGACTGGGAGAGTGTAAGTGGTAAGGGTAAGAGGAAGGCCTCCATGTCCACGGAGGCCTTCCGGTTTGAGATGATGTGAGAGATGAAGAAGACAATGGGTGGGTGGGTGGGTGGGTGGGTGGGTGAGTGAGTGAGTGTGTTATGCTTTTTTGTTTATTCCGAACGGGTGCATCGTTTTGAGTTCTTTGATCCAGTAGTGTTCTCTGTTTAATCTTAGTTTTTTGTTATCTGTAAAAATTCTTTCAATTGGTCTTATCGTGATGTCTTTCATAGAATGTCTTGGATGGTTGAAATGCCATGAGATTCTCGTGTCTGTTTGGTGTCGGATTGCATGGATATGTTGTGTGAGTCGTTTGCTGAGTGTTTGACTTGTTTCTCCTATGTATTGAGAGCTGCATTGTTTGCATTCTATGAGGTAAATAATGTTGGTGGTATTGCAGCTCATTTGTGTGTTGATTTTGTGGTCTTTACCAGTGACGAAACTAGTGAAATTGTCAGCAGTGTTCATGTATTGTTTGCATGTGATGCAATTGCTGTTGTTGCATTCTTGGAGTGTCCCTACTATGTCGTGAGTGTCATTTGGTGTCTCTGACGAAGGTAACAACAGCCGAAAGGATCCTAAGGACCACCTTATTATAAGTTTTGATAATAGTTTAGCCAGATTAGTGTTTTTATAATAGTTTTGCCAGATTAGTGTTTTATAATAGCTTAGCCACTTTAGGACCATCTTATTATAAGTTTTGACAAAAGTTTAAGCCAGATTAGTGTTTTATAACAGTTTTGCCAGATTAGTGTTTCATAATAGCTTAGCCACTTTAGTGTTTTAGTGCAAATAATCTAGGAAATATGGCCTCCAACAGAAATCAACAAACGTAAGTTTTTATTGTAATATATATACTGTAATAATGTGTTTGTTTTGCTTACAATATAATATATCTTCGTAAACAGACACCATATCTTCCAATCTTGTTTTTAACCACACACACTCACAAGCGCACACACACACACACGCACGCACGCACGCACGCACGCACGCACGCACGCACGCACGCACGCACGCACGCACGCACACACACACACACACACACACACACACACACACACACACACACACGCACACACACACACGCGCGCGCATGCACCTGTCCACTATGAATCCAGAGGATAACAGGCCACAGACCAGGAGCCAGACAGAGTTACACCCAAAGTCCACACCCACACCAATACAAACCACACAATCAGTCAACCCTACAGAAGAACACACAACTACAACGCACAACCCAACAGCAACCACCCCGCCATCACCACCACCACCACAACAATCGGCCACCTCTGCGGCCACTACTAACACCACCACATTAACAACAAAAGCACACACGGATGCAGAAACACAGACACGCCTACCACCAATCTTCAGCAAAGCCGATTTAGAGCACCCTGTCAACCAACAGCACGAAAACACATTTCAGCAACTATACAAATCCCTATACAAAACAGAACAACTGCAGCACCACATACAGAACATAGAACAAGCCATCAAGAACAACACACATATCGTTAAGCCAGACATAGCACTACCCATCGTAGACCCCAACACAGAAACCACTACAGAGATCAACTCGATCTTAAAAGCCGCGGCTAACAGCATCCAACACGCAATCCCAGAACATTACTACAAAAAACTACACTACCACAAACAGCAAGCACACATAATTGAAGGGAATCTGTTAGACTCACACACATACGAAGCGGACAGAGCTGTTGCTAAGGCACACAGGATAGCTGCTAAGTTCGCCACAACCAGCATAAAGACACACAAAACAAACACAAACAGGACACACAATGACACACACAAACAAAGCACACAAAACCCAGTCATGCGAAAGGCAAACATCCCACCTTTGATGGATCTACAACATCAAATAAACCACACGCAGAAGCAAGTACACCCAGCACAACACGCACCAACAGAGAGACGCCACAGACCACCGTTGTTGCCAACACCTCAACCAGCACAAAGACAACACACAAAGCAAAACCCACATACATACACAAGACCACAAACACCACAGAACAACCAAACCACAACTCAATGGTTTAGACCTACACAGCTCAAACAGCAACCACAGATCAACACAGAGAGACAACCGAGGAGTAACCCACTTCCCCTGCCAAAAAACGGGGGAGCACCACACATACAGAACAAACCACATTCACCACAAACCACCTTCAAACCAGGGCAAGTTGGACCAAAACAAACATCACAAACCAACCGCCACTACACAAACAACCGACGCTTTATAATACCCTACTCAAGACAACCACCTCCCATCCACCACGCACATCCATCACCACCAAGAGAGCAGATGTACCTTCCCAGAACACAACCTATCACACACTCAACACACCAACCCAGAACCCAACCCATCCAAACAACATCACAGACAAGTACAAGCACACCACAAACCAAATCATATGCCGAAGCCATAAAACAATCCAAAAACGAAAATGTGAAAAAACTACTCTTAGAAATAATCGGCCAATTAGACGTTTAACATCAGGTACACAACTACAAAAACGCAGAAAACTGCATCATCAACAAACAAAAAACAACACCAGATATTGTCATTAACCTGTCCAACCACAAACTTACCAAAACAGAAAATTCCGTTCTAAACAAAGGCCTTTCATTTGTACCCACACCACACCACATATCACCAGACACACAAATACATTGCATAGATCAATTCATCAGGAAGTTAGAATGCAAATACTACTTTTACAGCAACAACCTTGAAAAACTAACAGCACCATCCAAATTCAAACTACCCTCAGAATGGAGACCAAGCACAACACCCAATGCCATCAACAAACTCCGGTCATCACTCACCAAGCTTATCACCAAACCACCCGACAAGTCACCACGATCCAACATCACACACTATGAGAAAACAGCCCTCAAAACATTAGCTAATAACACAAACATAGTCATCAGACCAGCAGACAAAGGCTCCGCAATAGTCATTCTCAACAAAACAGACTACATTGCAGAAGTACACAGACAACTTACAGATGTCGCATACTACACCAAACTCAGTGAAAATCCCACTTTAGAATATAAAGACGCCATAGATGCATACATTAACGAACTTCTAATCACCGGAGCCATCACAGGACAGACACACAGATATCTCACCGAATTCAAAGTCAGAACTCCACGCATCTACATTAACCCTAAGATACACAAAGGCAAAATACCTCCACCCGGACGCCCGATTGTATCCAACTGCGATGGCCCCACGTCACGCATTAATGAATTCACAGACCACCTACTAAAAGACATGGAAAATGATATCCCAAATCTACTACGAGACACCACTGCATTCATCCAACATATAGAAAACACTACAGTGGATGCTGGCTCAATCCTATGCACAATGGATGTCAGATCACTATACACAAACATCCCACACGAAGAAGGCATACAGATTGTCACAGAACATTACAGACATACACTTGAAAAAACAAACACAAACAACAATAACCACACACCTGCACACATCTACCCAGATGAATTGGCCCAAATAATGAGATACATTCTTACAAAAAACAGCTTCCAATTCAATGAAGACTACTACATACAAACACATGGAACAGCCATGGGAGCCAAGTTTGCTGTCAAATATGCTAACATTTACGTGTACACCATAGTAAGCAGAATGTTATCAATATGGATGGGCAGCACTCCATCTCACTTAGTTAGATACATAGATGACATATTTTTCATTTGGAACACCAGTGAGAACGAACTACTTGAATTTCACGCACACATGAATAAAGAGCATCCCACAATAAAATTTGACTTGGAATATTCAACGGAAAAAATCCCATTTTTGGACACAATGGTATACAAAGAAGATAACAAGCTTAAATTGGACCTATACAGAAAACCTACAGACAAACAACAGTATCTTCACAAACAATCAAGCCACCCTAAAAACACAAAACATTCCATAATCTACAGCCAAGCATTAAGACACAAACGCATCATCACAGATCCCACTAGATTAAAACAACGCACACAGGAACTCACAGATGCATTCATCCACCGGGGATACAAAGAGACAGAAATTAAAGCCATCATAGAAAAAACCGAGAACACACAGAGAGAAGACATTCTTTACAAACAACCCACACAAAAACAGCCTAGGCCAGCTTGCATACTACAATACCACCCATCATTAGAACACATAGGCAAATCCATTCGAACCTACTGGGAAAAGTACATCTTGTCTTCACCAATCTTAGCACCAATTTTTCCCAACTACCCAGTAGTAACATTCAAGAAAAATAAAAGCATTAGGGACCACCTAGTCCACTCTAGCCTAATTAAAATAAAAAATCCAGATGCTAACAATAAGATCGTACCGACACCAAATGACACTCACGACATAGTAGGGACACTCCAACAATGCAACAACAGCAATTGCATCACATGCAAACAATACATGAACACTGCTGACAATTTCACTAGTTTCGTCACTGGTAAAGACTACAAAATCAACACACAAATGAGCTGCAATACCACCAACATTATTTACCTCATAGAATGCAAACAATGCAGCTCTCAATACATAGGAGAAACAAGTCAAACACTCAGCAAAAGACTCACACAACATATCCATGCAATCCGACACCAAACAGACACGAGAATCTCATGGCATTTCAACCATCCAAGACATTCTATGAAAGACATCACGATAAGACCAATTGAAAGAATTTTTACAGATAACAAAAAACTAAGATTAAACAGAGAACACTACTGGATCAAAGAACTCAAAACGATGCACCCGTTCGGAATAAACAAAAAAGCATAACACACTCACTCACTTACTCACACACCCACCAACCCACTCACCCACCCACCCACCCACCCACTCACTCACTCACTCACTCACTCACTCACTCACTCACTCACTCACTCACTCCCTCACACACTCACTCACTCACTCACTCACTCACTCACTCACTCACTCACTCACTCACTCACTCACTCACTCACTCACTCACTCACTCACTCGCTCACTCACACATAGGAGGTTTGACGGAAGTTTGCAGACTGGCAGGTATGCATAGGTAACTATGTAAATACCTGGGTCGGCGTTTTTAAATACTTAGGCTTCATAAATCAGTTCCGTCATTTTTGTATCTAATAACAGATCCCTCGCATACACACACATACGCACATATGCATGCATAGACACACAGACGCACATGCACGCACATACACAAACACACACACACACATATATATAGTGAGACATACAAAATCATTTATGCTACAGGAGTGTCCCTAAATGATCCCGGCTGGAGGCTTGCCTCATCGGTAGATCTTGGAGCAGGTGTAATGGACCCAGGTTCCCACTTTATGGGTTCCATAGAGCGTCCACACTCCCGGGGTACCGTACCCTTTTACGGTACCTTGCCTAGTCAGTCTAGGTTAGCGCTCTTTGCTAACCCGGAGTCTAATCTTTCTGGCCAGTAAGAAGGGGATTATCTGCCGGGGGGGTCACCCAATGACGCTGTGACCATGAAATTAGATGAACAGGCACCCCTCACGGGGAGCACGGATGACTTTTTCTATGGGTCTACTCCTGCAGGAGTAGCGTTCACGGCGCAGAGGGTTACCTGGGTTGGAGCCGATGGGCGGCCATATCGCATACCGCGGCTTGCCGATGGCATAGTGATGGCCGGTCCAGGCCATGGCATGCTGAATTATACCCCACAAGATGCCACAGCTCTGGCTCCTGGTCTAGCCACGGCACAAACCATGACTGCTCTTTCAGGCCCACATGTTTTCACCAGCTTGCCAGGAGTATCCATGGCTTCAGCCATGTACATGCCTGTGAGTGCTGTTGAGGATGATGAAAGCCTGCGCCTAGTTGAGCACTCACAGGTAGCCATGGAGGAGGACTGGTCGGATGCTTGCCAGTGGCTGGTAAGTATCAGGCCAGAGCTCAATGTGGAACCGTCGGCTTCCCAGCAGAACCAGCGCTTGTGGTTGGTGGGGAAGCCGACGATGTTCGCGATGCCATCTCTGCTGCTAGCTGAGCATATAATTGATATGTTCACGGCAGCAGAGGTGTCCATTAAGCCTAATGGATGTATCGCGAAGGCCCTCACAAGGTGGCAAGGCGATGTCGCATCATAGCTCGTCAATACCAGAAGTACAGTGTGCTGCTTAAGCCAAGCATGGATGACCGCGCTGTGCTAGGCGAGGGCACACAGCCAGGTTCCCGTTCTGACATGGGAGTGCTGTGCACAAGCACACTGCGCTTGGCAAATTCCGCATTGCGCGATGCAGAGGAGAGCTCGAGAGCGTCTATAGTGGCGCTCTCACATGTCTCTCAACTGTTACAGGAGGTGGTAACGGCCTGTGCATCATGCCAGACAAGCCATGTCTCAGTCCAGAGAGCCATCCAGGATGGAAAAAACCTGGCTCTGGACTGCATGACGCGGTCAGTTACTAGGAGTGTCAGGGCGAGACACACTTGCAGTGGACAATTTGTGCCCATCCCAGGACCTCTACAATAGGCTGCTGTGGACGCCTTTGTCAGGTCCTGGTCACACTAGTAAATAACCAGAGGGAGCTACGGAAACAATTTGAGGTGCTCCATAGGGAGTGCATTCGTGTGGTGCCCCCTGTGTACCATACTCCAGATCAATGGTTGTGTATCGAGGTATAAATAAATTCCCTCATACTAAAAGGAGTAATTCAACCAGCAAAAAGTTTCCGGGCTTCTATTCAACCATGTTTCTAGTAACAAAAAGCACTGAATGGTGGAGACCAATTCTCCACCTCAAGCCATTGAACAAGTTATAGACACGCCAAATTTTAAGATGGAAACAATCAAACCGGTGTTGGTAGGGTTGGAGAAGGGAATGTGGACAGCATCAATAGATCTGAAGGATACATATTTTCACATTCCAATTGTGAGGCATTTTCATCGGTACCTGAGATTTGCGTTCCAGGGCCAGCAGTGGGAATTCAAGGATTTACCTTTTGGAATTTCCACGACTCCTCGGGTCTTCACCAGGGTGGTCCCTGTTATCACAGCATACCTCTGCACGAGAAGCATAGCAGTCCACATGTACATAGATGACTGGCTGTTAAAAGCACACAATCCATAAAGTCTGTCAGCAAATCTGGACATAGATTTGAAAACTGTCACAGACTTAGGCTGGATGATTAACTTTCAGAAATCAGAGCCGACTCCATCCCAGAAGTTTGTTTACCTGGGCATGTTCTTCGATCTAGAGATAGGATATGTGTATCCTACTCAGGAGAGATTAGAAGTACTCATCCCAGTGATACAGTCAGTGTGCAGCAGTCATCATGTTCTGGCATGGGTTTACTTGAGAATGCTGGGGTTGATGGTTTCTCTGGAACCAGTCATTCCACAGATGGCCTTACACAGGCGGCCTATCCAGTTATTTCTCATGACACAGTGGACACAGATTACAGGATCACTGGACTCAAATGTGTCAGTGTTGGAACCTCTTATTCAACACCTTCAGTGGTGGATGGTGAGAGAGAATCTCCTGGCGGGGGTGATGCTCACCCCTCCTCACCCTCAAATGACTATGTATACGGATGTATCAATGGAGGGATGGGGGAGTTTGCCTGGAAGAAGCCACTGTATCAGGGCTTTGGAATCTGGATCAGTCACAGGAACATATCAACCTGCTGGAATTATGGGCAGTAATTCTGGGCCTGGAACATTCCGTGGATAAAGTTCAGAGCAAGATAGTTCTAGTTCGATCAGACAATTCAACAGTAGTGACTTACATAAACCGCCAGGGCAGAGCGAAGTCACTCAGTCACTGTATGATGACATGGAAATTGCTTTAATGGTGCCTGGATCACAGGATCACCTTGAAAGCAGTTCATATTCAGGGAAGACTAAATCTGCTAGCAGACTCTTTGAGCCGAAGGATGAGTGTTTTAACTACGGAATGGCAACTAAATCAATGCACGGCGGATCATCTGTTCAACAACTAGAGCATTATTAGAACATTATTTGAAAAACTTAGCTGGGTTCCGATACAGGAAAGAATAAATTACAAAACTGGATGCACTGTATATAAAGCTATCAGAGATGAAAATCCTGAATATTTAACAAAACTATTTGTAAAATGTGCTGATTCTCAATACGCGAAATTTGAGATCTTTAAACAATTTTCAAGTCAATATTCCATTGGCGAAAGGTGCCTTGCACTCATCTGGCTTCACTGTGAAAGGATCAAAATTATGGAATTCATTAAAAGTATCACTACGAACTGCCCCTTCCTTGACTGATTTCAAATCCCAATATATGGCTGACAAATTAGGTAAATAATCACTACATGTACATTTATATGCTATTGATATGGTGTAGGTACTCATATCTAAATCTTTATGTTTTGTCTTGGACGAGTCCTGTCTGCTAGCACTCTGGATTGGATCCGAATTGGTATAGCTTAAAACATTTTGAGAAAATTGGACCATAAAACTTAAAGGTTTTTGCACAGGAGGAAGCTGCTTGCAGAGTTCAGGCATCTTTTCTCTCTCTCTTTTTTCAAGGTGTTTTTGGATTGTACTGGTTTGAATCCGATCTTGAGTGTTGGCAGACAGGGGTTGTCTAAGACATACAATGTAAATATGTACAGTATATTATATGTACATATTGTATATAGAAAACCATGTATTATATGTAAATATGTGAATAATAGTAGAATAGATTGAAGGCCCCGGGGAACACCAGCTATTTATAACTGATTGGTTTACCTTCATAAAATAAAGCTTATTATTATTATTATTATTATTATTATTATTATTATTATTATTAACTGGGGGAAACCCAACATAGATTTAGTCGCAATGAAGAGGAATGGGAAGATGATGCTGTACATCTCTCCGATTCCCGATCCGAGCGCTATTGCAACAGATGAGCTGGCTATCAGCTGGGAGAGAATGTATGCATACGCATACCCGCCAGCAATCCTGATTCCAAAAATTCTTCAGAAAATCAGACAGGAGGAGTGCCAAGTGTTTCTGATCGCCCCAAATTGGCCAAGCCGATCATGGTATACGGATCTGCTGGACATTCTGGTCTGCAGTCCAGTTCCTCTACCTCTGATGGACAATATTATCTTCCAGGACAAGACCGTCAATGTTCAAATTGACTGCATGGATATTGTCAAGGAATCCAAACTTAGAGAGCTTTTCTGAGCAAGCAGCCATGTTTATGGCAAAGGCCAGAAGGGGGGTCAACCTCCAAAACATATAATTATAAAATCAACAGATTTGCAGAATGGTGCTCAAAGAGATGTATTAATCCAATGGATGCATCTATTCAGGTAGTAGCTGATTTCCTCTGTCACCTGTATGATGTCTACAGCCTTAAACCTGATTCTATTGCTGGATATAAGTCAGATTTAATGTCTATTATCCCTCGCTTGGAAAATAGGGGAAGTAACAAAGTAAGTACTTTAAATACCTTAATTAAAGGCATGGGTAATCTAAGACTGAGAAATCCACTAGCGATTCCGTCTTGGAGTTTATCTCTAGTGCTTCAAGTTCTAGCTGATAAACCCTTTGAACCACTAACTTCCATTTCAATGACATTGGTGACACTTAAAACTGTTTTTTTAATTGCTGCAGCCTCTACAAGGTGGAGAAGCAAAATCCATGCCTTATCCGCCGAGGCAGACCGTTATGTGGTTACAGGGGAAGGCGTAAGGCTTCTACCTAAGATTAATTTCATGGCTAAAAAGCAGTCATTGAAATATCCAGGTCAACATCTAATTTTACCAGCTTTGACTAGATATGATCCTGCTTCAAAAGCATGGTGTCCAGTCTGCGCATTTAGCAGGTACAAACAACATACACAGGAATGGGGGCGGACCCAGCATCGTTATGGTTATGATATAGTGAACCCCATTAAAGGGTGTCCAAGGACACCATTTCCAGGTGGATTGTGGAATGTATCTAGTTTTGCCATAAATTTGCCACTGGTAAACAAGTTGACATGGCCAAGGCTCACAGTGTCCATGGCATAGTGGCATCCACCGCCCTGTTTAACTTGGTACCGGTGGATGAGATTATGTCAATAGCCCAGTGGCACTGAGTCAATCTTTATCGACCATTATTTTTGTGACACCACTAATCCTCACGCCTTAAAAAAATCTTTGAAAAGATAATTAGGTGTACATATTTCTGATGAGGTTTTCTCACTGTTTATAGACATCACATTCAAACAATGAAAATAACCACTTGACCATGCTACATCATTATTCACCAAGGGGAAGTTGATGGCATGGGCAAAGATTTCAAGGTCAGTCTTGTATTGTAGGGGTTTTTTTTGTCATTATTACGTTACCCTTTATGCTAATATGATGATGGTTCATGTTTTATATGGTTCATTTCATGAGAGTATACGAAAATGAAGCCTTTGCATCCGATGTCCTATAGTACTTTAGCACTAGTACTTAGAGAGTGTATGGGACATTGAGGTCATAACGTCTCCTTTTCAAAGAAGGAGTTGTTGGGGGGGGGGGGGGCGGTGTTTGCACATATGATATATGGTCTTTCTCTCATCCATTGGTTGTGTTACCCGGTGTTCAAATCATTTCCTGCTTGTGTTTTACACAATTTTCGGATGTTGGTGCTTCAAACTTAAAAGCACATATGGAGCCGGCCTGTTGACCTCGCCTCCCTCCCACCGAATTCACTGACGAATTCTGGCAATGTCAAAGAGTGTTAGGGAGGTAAGTATACTCTTGAAGTGAAATAAAAGAAACCACAGATTTCGTTTTTCACGAGAGAGTTTGTACTTACCTCCCTAAAACGGACTTTGCCTCTCCACCCCACAGAGGCTCGTCTTCAGGCTTGTAAGTTGCATTGTGTCAGCCGATAAATGAGTCAGAGAAAGTGTCAGTTTGTGCATGTGCGAGGTTGGGGCAGTAGGAGCATCTACCTTTTTTAATCTTGAGGCTTTATTGAGTGATAGTCGATATTTAGGAAATATCAAAGAGTGTTAGGGATGTAAGTATCAACCGTCGTGAAAAAATAAATCTGTGATTTCGTTTAATCTCCAGCTTCCATATCTCCTGAGATTATGGGACTGATAAGTGTTTCTAGAAATTTGCAGCTTCCATATCTCCTGAGATGAAGGGACTGTTAAGCGTTTCTAGAAATCTCCAGCTTCTACGGCCCCTGAGATGATGGGACTGTTAAGTCTTTCTAGAAATCTCCGGATTCCAAGTCTCCTGAGATGAAGGGTCTGTTAAGTGTTTCTAGACATCTCCAGCTTCCATGTCTCTTAAGGTGAAGGGACTGTTAAGTGTTTCTAGAAAGCTCCATATTCCATGTTTCCTGAGATGAAGGGACTGGTAAGTCTTTCTATAAATCCCCAGCTTCCATGTCTCCTGAGATGAAGGGACTATTAAGTGTTTCTAGACATCTCCAGCTTCCATGTCTCCTGAGATGATGGGACTGTTAAGTGTTTCTAGAAATCTCCAGCTTCCACATCTCCAGAGATGAAGAGTGTTAAGTGTTTCTAGAAATCTCCATATTCCATGTCTCCTGAGATGAAGGAACTGTTAAGTGTTTCTAGAAATCACCAGCCTCCACGTCTCCTGAGATGATGGGACTGTTAAGTGTTTCTAGAAATCTCCAGCTTCCACATCTCCTGAGATGAAGGGTCTGTTAAGTGTTTCTAGACATCGCCATCTTCCATGTCTCTTAAGATGAAGAGACTGTTAAGTATTTCTAGAAGTCTCCAGCTTCCACATCTCCTGAGGTGAAGGGACTATTAAGTGTTTCTAGACATCACCAGCTTCCATGTCTCCTGAGATGATGGGACTATTATGTGTTTCTAGAACTCTCCATATTCCATGTCTGCTGAGATGAGGCAACTGTTAAGTCTTGTCTAGAATAGAAGGATCTAATTCTACCCATGCCCCACCCATCACTAGCTACACTCCTCCCAAGTTTCTGCTTGTTGGGATTGATTTATATACTTTGCACCCTGAATTCACAGAATTCCATTTTCAAAGTAACTATACAGGTAAGCTGTTGTATATTTTGAAACTAATTTGACTGGGTGCCATAGGCAGCAACAGTGCCGAGCGAAAATAGTTTCAAAATATTCAGCAGAGTGTTTATAAAATAGTAAATTTATTAAAGATATAAAACTCATACACTTGACGGACTTCTCCATCTTCATGATGAGTATTGTCTGTCAATTATGATAGTGACATCAGCTTACATGTGACCAGAGTGACAGATTGAATTCATCCATAGAAGTGGCTTGCTGAACAGTAAATACGATGGATTCATGCACATCTATGTTACTGGTAATCTCATGCTGTATATATGTATTTGTTCTTGTGACCACTGTTGGAGGTTAAATATGATGTATATATGTGTTTGTTCTTGTGACGACTGTCAGAGTTTAAATATGATGTATATATGTGTTTGTTCTTGTGGCAGCTGTTGGAGTTTAAAGATGATGTATATGTGTTTGTTCATGCGTTAGAGTTTAAAGATGATGTATATATGTGTTTGTTCATGTGACGACTGTTGGAGTTTAAAGATGATGTACATGTATATATGTGTTTACTCTTGTGACATCTGTTGGAGTTTAAAGATGATGTATATATGTTTGTTCATGCGTTAGAGTTTAAAGATGATGTATATATGTGTTTGTTTGTGTGATGAGTGTTGGAGTTTAAAGAGGATGTATATATGTGTTTGTTCATGTGTTGGAGATTAAAGATGATGTATATATGGGTTTGTTCTTTTGTTGGGTTTTAAAGATGATGCATATATGTGTTTGTTCTGGTGTTGGAGTTTAAAGATAATGTATATACTTTTTTGTGTTTGTTCTTGTGTTGGAGTTTAAAGATGATGTATATATGTGTTTGTTCATGTGTTGGAGATTAAAGATGATGTATATATGTATTTGTTCTTGTGACATCTGTTGAAGTTTAAAGATGATGTATATATGTGTTTGTTCTTGTGACACCTGTTGGAGTTTAAAGATGATGTATATATGTGTTTGTTCTTGTGACACCTGTTGGAGTTTAAAGATGATGTATATATGTGTTTGTTCATGTGTTGGAGATTAAAGATGGTGTATATATGTGTTTGTTCTTGTGACACCTGTTGGAGTTTAATGATGATGTATATATGTGTCAGTTCTTGTGTTGGAGTTTAAAGATGATGTATATATGTGTTTGTTCTGGTGTTTGGAGTTTAAAGATTATGTATATATGTGTTTGTTTATGTGTTGGAGTTTAAAGATGATGTATATATGTATTTGTTCTTGTGACACCTGTTGGAGTTTAGAGATGATGTATATATGTGTTTGTTCTTGTGACACCTGTTGGAGTTTAAAGATAATGTATATATGTGTTTCTTCTTGTGGTGGGGTTTAAAGATGATGCGTATATGTGTTTGTTCTGGTGTTGGAGTTTAAAGATAATGTATATAAATTTTTTGTGTTTGTTCTTGTGTTGGAGTTTAAAGATGATGTATATATCTGTTTGTTCATGTGTTGGAGATTAAAGATGATGTATATATTTATTTGGTCTTGTGACATCTGTTGAAGTTTAAAGATGATGTATATATGTGATTGTTCTTGTGACACCTGTTGGAGTTTAAAGATGATGTATATATGTGTTTGTTCTTGTGACACCTGTTGGAGTTTAAGGATAATGTATATATGTGTATGTTCTTGTGTTGGAGTTTAAAGATGATGTATATATGTGTTTGTTCTTGTGTTGGAGTTTAAAGATAATGTATATATGTGTTTGTTCTTGTGTTGGCATTTAAAGATGATGTATATATGTGTTTGTTCTTGTGTTGGAGTTTAAAGATTATGTATATATGTGTTTGTTCTTGTGTTGGAGTTTAAAGATGATGTATATATGTGTTTGTTCTTGTGTTGGAGTTTAAAGACGATGTATATATGTGTTTGTTCATGTGTTGGAGATTAAAGATGATGTATATATGTGTTTGTTCATGTGTTGGAGATTAAAGATGATGTATATATGTGTTTGTTCTTGTGACACCTGTTGGAGTTTAAAGATGATGTATATATGTGTCTGTTCTTGTGTTGGAGTTTAAAGATGATGTATATATGTGATTGTTCTGGTGTTTGGAGTTTAAAGATGATGTATATATGTGTTTGTTCATGTGTTGGAGTTTAAAGATGATGTATATGTGTATTTGTTCTTGTGACACCTGTTGGAGTTTAAAGATGATGTATATATGTGTTTGTTCTTGTGACACCTGTTGGAGTTTAAAGATAATGTATATATGTGTTTGTTCTTGTGTTGGAGTTTAAAGATGATGTATATATGTGTTTGTTCATGTGTTGGAGATTAAAGATGATGTATATATGTGTTTGTTCTTGTGATGACTGTTGAAGTTTAAAGATGATGTATATATGTGTTTGTTCATGTGTTGGAGAGTAAAGATGATGTATATATGTGTTTGTTCTTGTGACACCTGCTGGAGTTTAAAGATGATGTATATATGTGTCTGTTCTTGTGGTGGAGTTTAAAGATGATGTATATATGTGTTTGTTCATGGGTTGGAGATTATAGATCATGTATACACCTGTGCAAAAGTTAAGCACCAGCAAAAACAATAGAACGTAGAAACATGATGGTACAACTAGGCTGCCATACTTTTTGTCCCCTCGTTAGCTGACATAATTCCAGGTACGAAATGCACATGCATGCATGACTTCACGCCGCTTGATGTCCGTGCGTGGCGGGAAACAGCACACATGTTCAGTTATGTAAAAGTCCAGTTTGAGGTGTAGAACATTACATATAGATTTAGGCAACAAGATTAGGAATTTTGTGTTCATGACCGTGGTTTATTTGTACAGAGAGAATTAGCTCTTGATTGTGAACCGCTATGGCAAGACGAAGGTTAAGTGATCGTGTGAAATGGCAAATCATAGGCATGCATACCACTGGTATGTCATGCAGAGAGATTGGCAGACAGCTGAACATTAACCATACTGTAATCAGTCGTTTGATTGCAAAACATGGGCAAACTAATGAGGTGAAGGACAGGCCTAGATCTGGAAGACCGAAGAAGACTACTGCCCGTGATGATCGAGCCCTAGTACGGCTTGTTAGGAGATCTCCATTCACCAACAGCAGAGTGCTCAGCCAGCAATGGGAAACGCGCAATAGAGTGTCAATGTCTACCGTCAAAAGGAGACTGTATGCTGCTGGCATGAAAGCTAGGAGACCTGTCAAACGTCCTCTCCTCACTGCACACCACAAAGAGGAGCGTCTGAGGTGGTGCAACGAAAGAAGACACTGGAACATGAGATCCTGGAGACGGGTACACTGGTCCGATGAAAGTCGGTTCCTGCTTCATGCCACAGATGGTCGAACTCGTGTATGGAGGTCCAGACGCACGGCGTACGACCAACGTAACATCATGGAAGAAGTTCCATTTGGTGGAGGTTCCGTTATGATATGGGGGTGCATCTCATTTGATTGTAAGCTGGATCTGTTGACTGTACCTGGAACACTAAATGGACAAAGATATCAAGATTCCATACTGGATAGAGTTGTGGTCCCTCATTTTGTAAATCATGCACCTGGAACCCACCCTATATTCATGGATGACAACGCCCGACCACATCGTGCTAGAGCTGTGCATGAATACCTCCGCCAGAATGCCATCGAAACCCTACCATGGCCAGCAAGGAGCCCTGACATGAACCCTATTGAGCATATCTGGGACATTCTGGGAAACATGGTGAGAAGGAGGGATCCTCCTGTGCAGAACCTACAGGAATTAACAGACGCACTCCATCTTGAATGGCAACGAATACCACAATGGCGTATCAGTTGGTTGGTGACCAGCATGAGACGTCGTGTCCAGGCCGTCATCCAGGCACAAGGTGGATATACCCGGTATTAATAATGACAGTCTCAAACTCGTGCACAGATGTTAAACTTCGTTTTCAGACACCATTAATGACAATCTAGCCACGTGTGTCAACTGTAGGGCAATAGTTGTCAGTTGTGTCAACGTAACCATATTCAGGCCTCGTTTTCAAGTTCAAACAAAAACATACAGTGTTTCCCCACCATCATAATCAGCATTCCTCTAGTTGCATTATTACCTCTTGCACTAAGATGGATGGGTACATAAATGTTTATGCTATTGCTTTCTTCATAGCACATGAATATACCCTCGCATGTGCGTAAAAATAGGGTGGTGCTTAACTTTTGCACAGGTGTATATATATGTGTTTGTTCTTGTGATGACTGATGGAGTTTAAAGATGATGTATATATGTGTTTGTTCATGTGTTGGAGAGTAAAGATGATGTATATATGTGTTTGTTCTTGTGACATCTGTTGGAGTTTAAAGATGATGTATATATGTGTTTGTTCTTGTGACACCTGTTGGAGTTTAAAGATGCTCTATATATGTGTTTGTTCTTGTGATGACTGTTGGCATTTAAAGATGATGTATATATGTATTTGTTCTTATGACACCTGTTGGAGTTTAAAGATGATGTATATATGTATTTGTTCTTGTGACACCTGTTGGAGTTTAAAGATAATGTATATATGTGTTTGTTCTTGTGTTGGGGTTTAAAGATGATTCATATATGTGTTTGTTCTGGTGTTGGAGTTTAAAGATAATGTATATACTTTTTTTGTGTTTGTTATTGTGTTGGAGTTTAAAGATGATGTATATATGTGTTTGTTCATGTGTTGGAGATTAAAGATGATGTATATATGTATTTGTTCTTGTGACATCTGTTGAAGTTTAAAGATGATGTATATATGTGTGTGTTCTTGTGACACCTGTTGGAGTTTAAAGATGATGTATAAATGTATTTGTTCTTGTGACATCTGTTGAAGTTTAAAGATGATGTATATATGTGTTTGTTCTTGTGACACCTGTTGGAGTTTAAAGATGATGTATATATGTGTTTGTTCTTGTGACACCTGTTGGAGTTTAAAGATGATGTATGTATGTGTTTTTTCATGTGTTGGAGATTAAAGATGATGTATATATGTGTTTGTTCATGGGTTGGAGATTAAAGATCATGTATATATGTGTTTGTTCTTGTGATGACTGTTGCAGTTTAAAGATGATGTATATATGTGTTTGTTCATGTGTTGGAGAGTAAAGATGATGTATATATGTGTTTGTTCTTGTGACACCTATTGGAGTTTAAAGATGATGTATATATGTGTCTGTTCTTGTATTGGAGTTTTAAGATGATGTATATATGTGTTTGTTCTGGTGTTTGGAGTTTAAAGATTATGTATATATGTGTTTGTTCATGTGTTGGAGTTTAAAGATGATGTATATATGTATTTGTTCTTGTGACACCTGTTGGAGTTTAAAGATGATGTATATATGTATTTGTCCTTGTGACACCTGTTGGAGTTTAAAGATGATGTATATATGTGTTTGTTCTTGTGTTGGGGTTTAAAGATGATGCATATATGTGTTTGTTCTGGTGTTGGAGTTTAATGATGATGTATATAATTTTTTTGTGTTTGTTCTTGTGTTGGAGTTTAAAGATGATGTATATATGTGTTTGTTCATGTGTTGGAGATTAAAGATGATGTATATATGTATTTGTTCTTGTGACATCTGTTGAAGTTTAAAGATGATGTATATATGTGTTTGTTCTTGTGACACCTGTTGGAGTTTAAAGATGATGTATATATGTGTTTGTTCTTGTGACACCTGTTGGAGTTTAAAGATGATGTATATATGTGTTGGTTCATGTGTTGGAGTTTAAAGATGATGTATATATGTGTTTGTTCTGGTGTTTGGAGTTTAAAGATGATGTATATATGTGTTTGTTCATGTGTTGGAGATTAAAGATGATGTATATATGTGTTTGTTCTTGTGGCAGCTGTTTGAGTTTAAAGATGATGTATATATGTGTCTGTTCTTGTGTTGGAGTTTAAAGATGATGTATATATGTGTTTGTTCTTGTGTTGACTGTTGGAGTTTAAAGATGATGCATATATGTGTTTGTTCTTGTGACACCTGTTGGAGTTTAAAGATGCTCTATATATGTGTTTGTTCTTGTGATGACTGTTGGCGATTAAAGATGATGTATATATGTATTTGTTCTTGTGACACCTGTTGGAGTTTAAAGATGATGTATATATGTATTTGTTCTTGTGACACCTGTTGGAGGTTAAAGATAATGTATATATGTGTTTGTTCTTTTGTTGGGGTTTAAAGATGATGCATATATGTGTTTGTTCTGGTGTTGGAGTTTAAAGATAATGTATATACTTTTTTGTGTTTGTTCTTGTGTTGGAGTTTAAAGATGATGTATATATCTGTTTGTTCATGTGTTGGAGATTAAAGATGATGTATATATTTATTTGGTCTTGTGACATCTGTTGAAGTTTAAAGATGATGTATATATGTGATTGTTCTTGTGACACCTGTTGGAGTTTAAAGATGATGTATATATGTGTTTGTTCTTGTGACACCTGTTGGAGTTTAAGGATAATGTATATATGTGTATGTTCTTGTGTTGGAGTTTAAAGATGATGTATATATGTGTTTGTTCTTGTGTTGGAGTTTAAAGATAATGTATATATGTGTTTGTTCTTGTGTTGGCATTTAAAGATGATGTATATATGTGTTTGTTCTTGTGTTGGAGTTTAAAGATTATGTATATATGTGTTTGTTCTTGTGTTGGAGTTTAAAGATGATGTATATATGTGTTTGTTCTTGTGTTGGAGTTTAAAGACGATGTATATATGTGTTTGTTCATGTGTTGGAGATTAAAGATGATGTATATATGTGTTTGTTCATGTGTTGGAGATTAAAGATGATGTATATATGTGTTTGTTCTTGTGACACCTGTTGGAGTTTAAAGATGATGTATATATGTGTCTGTTCTTGTGTTGGAGTTTAAAGATGATGTATATATGTGATTGTTCTGGTGTTTGGAGTTTAAAGATGATGTATATATGTGTTTGTTCATGTGTTGGAGTTTAAAGATGATGTATATGTGTATTTGTTCTTGTGACACCTGTTGGAGTTTAAAGATGATGTATATATGTGTTTGTTCTTGTGACACCTGTTGGAGTTTAAAGATAATGTATATATGTGTTTGTTCTTGTGTTGGAGTTTAAAGATGATGTATATATGTGTTTGTTCATGTGTTGGAGATTAAAGATGATGTATATATGTGTTTGTTCTTGTGATGACTGTTGAAGTTTAAAGATGATGTATATATGTGTTTGTTCATGTGTTGGAGAGTAAAGATGATGTATATATGTGTTTGTTCTTGTGACACCTGCTGGAGTTTAAAGACGATGTATATATGTGTCTGTTCTTGTGGTGGAGTTTAAAGATGATGTATATATGTGTTTGTTCATGTGTTGGAGAGTAAAGATGATGTATATATGTGTTTGTTCTTGTGACACCTGTTGGAGTTTAAAGATGATGTATATATGTGTCTGTTCTTGTATTGGAGTTTAAAGATGATGTATATATGTGTTTGTTCTGGTGTTTGGAGTTTAAAGATTATGTATATATGTGTTTGTTCATGTGTTGGAGTTTAAAGATGATGTATATATGTATTTGTTCTTGTGACACCTGTTGGAGTTTAAAGATGATGTATATATGTATTTGTCCTTGTGACACCTGTTGGAGTTTAAAGATGATGTATATATGTGTTTGTTCTTGTGTTGGGGTTTAAAGATGATGCATATATATGTTTGTTCTGGTGTTGGAGTTTAATGATGATGTATATAATTTTTTTGTGTTTGTTCTTGTGTTGGAGTTTAAAGATGATGTATATATGTGTTTGTTCATGTGTTGGAGATTAAAGATGATGTATATATGTATTTGTTCTTGTGACATCTGTTGAAGTTTAAAGATCATGTATATATGTGTTTGTTCTTGTGACACCTGTTGGAGTTTAAAGATGATGTATATATGTGTTTGTTCTTGTGACACCTGTTGGAGTTTAAAGATGATGTATATATGTGTTGGTTCATGTGTTGGAGTTTAAGGATGATGTATATATGTGTTTGTTCTGGTGTTTGGAGTTTAAAGATGATGTATATATGTGTTTGTTCATGTGTTGGAGATTAAAGATGATGTATATATGTGTTTGTTCTTGTGGCAGCTGTTTGAGTTTAAAGATGATGTATATATGTGTCTGTTCTTGTGTTGGAGTTTAAAGATGATGTATATATGTGTTTGTTCTTGTGTTGACTGTTGGAGTTTAAAGATGATGTATATATGTGTTTGTTCTTGTGACACCTGTTGGAGTTTAAAGATGCTCTATATATGTGTTTGTTCTTGTGATGACTGTTGGCGATTAAAGATGATGTATATATGTATTTGTTCTTGTGACACCTGTTGGAGGTTAAAGATAATGTATATATGTGTTTGTTCTTTTGTTGGGGTTTAAAGATGATGCATATATGTGTTTGTTCTGGTGTTGGAGTTTAAAGATAATGTATATACTTTTTTGTGTTTGTTCTTGTGTTGGAGTTTAAAGATGATGTATATATGTGTTTGTCCATGTGTTGGAGATTAAAGATGATGTATATGTATTTGTTCTTGTGACATCTGTTGAAGTTTAAAGATGATGTATATATGTGTTTGTTCTTGTGACACCTGTTGGAGTTTAAAGATGGTGTATATATGTGTTTGTTCTTGTGACACCTGTTGGAGTTTAAAGATGATGTATATATGTGTTTGTTCCTGTGACACCTGTTGGAGTTTAAAGATGATGTATAAATGTATTTGTTCTTGTGACATCTGTTGAAGTTTAAAGATGATGTATATATGTGTTTGTTCTTGTGACACCTGTTGAAGTTTAAAGATGATGTATATATGTGTTTCTTCTTGTGACACATGTTGGAGTTTAAAGATAATGTATATATGTGTTTGTTCTTGTGTTGGAGTTTAAAGATGATGTATATATGTGTTTGTTCATGTGTTGGAGATTAAAGATCATGTATATATGTGTTTGTTCATGTGTTGGAGATTAAAGATGATGTATATATGTGTTTGTTCTTGTGATGACTGTTGTAGTTTAAAGATGATGTATATATGTGTTTGTTCATGTGTTGTAGATTAAAGATGATGTATATATGTGTTTGTTCTTGTGACACCCGCTGGTGTTTAAAGATGATGTATATATGTGTCTGTTCTTGTGTTGGAGTTTAAAGATGATGTATATATGTGTTTGTTCATGGGTTGGAGATTAAAGATCATGTATATATGTGTTTGTTCTTGTGATGACTGTTGGAGTTTAAAGATGATGTATATATGTGTTTGTTCATGTGTTGGAGAGTAAAGATGATGTATATATCTGTTTGTTCTTGTGACACCTGTTGGAGTTTAAAGATGATGTATATATGTGTTTGTTCTTGTGACACCTGTTGGAGTTTAAAGATGCTCTATATATGTGTTTGTTCTTGTGATGACTGTTGGCATTTAAAGATGATGTATATATGTATTTGTTCTTGTGACACCTGTTGGAGTTTAAAGATGATGTATATATGTATTTGTTCTTGTGACACCTGTTGGAGTTTAAAATAATGTATATATGTGTTTGTTCTTGTGTTGGGGTTTAAAGATGATTCATATATGTGTTTGTTCTGGTGTTGGAGTTTAAAGATAATGTATATACTTTTTTGTGTTTGTTATTGTGTTGGAGTTTAAAGATGATGTATATATGTGTTTGTTCATGTGTTGGAGATTAAAGATGATGTATATATGTATTTGTTCTTGTGACATCTGTTGAAGTTTAAAGATGATGTATATATGTGTTTGTTCTTGTGACACCTGTTGGAGTTTAAAGATGATGTATAAATCTATTTGTTCTTGTGACATCTGTTGAAGTTTAAGGATGATGTATATATGTGTTTGTTCTTGTGACACCTGTTGGAGTTTAAAGATGATGTATATATGTGTTTGTTCTTGTGACACCTGTTGGAGTTTAAAGATGATGTATGTATGTGTTTGTTCATGTGTTGGAGATTAAAGATGATGTATATATGTGTTTGTTCATGGGTTGGAGATTAAAGATCATGTATATATGTGTTTGTTCTTGTGATGACTGTTGCAGTTTAAAGATGATGTATATATGTGTTTGTTCATGTGTTGGAGAGTAAAGATGATGTATATATGTGTTTGTTCTTGTGACACCTGTTGGAGTTTAAAGATGATGTATATATGTGTCTGTTCTTGTATTGGAGTTTAAAGATAATGTATATATGTGTTTGTTCTGGTGTTTGGAGTTTAAAGATTATGTATATATGTGTTTGTTCATGTGTTGGAGTTTAAAGATGATGTATATATGTATTTGTTCTTGTGACACCTGTTGGAGTTTAAAGATGATGTATATATGTATTTGTCCTTGTGACACCTGTTGGAGTTTAAAGATGATGTATATATGTGTTTGTTCTTGTGTTGGGGTTTAAAGATGATGCATATATGTGTTTGTTCTGGTGTTGGAGTTTAATGATGATGTATATAATTTTTTTGTGTTTGTTCTTGTGTTGGAGTTTAAAGATGATGTATATATGTGTTTGTTCATGTGTTGGAGATTAAAGATGATGTATATATGTATTTGTTCTTGTGACATCTGTTGAAGTTTAAAGATGATGTATATATGTGTTTGTTCTTGTGACACCTGTTGGAGTTTAAAGATGATGTATATATGTGTTTGTTCTTGTGACACCTGTTGGAGTTTAAAGATGATGTATATATGTGTTGGTTCATGTGTTGGAGTTTAAAGATGATGTATATATGTGTTTGTTCTGGTGTTTGGAGTTTAAAGATGATGTATATATGTGTTTGTTCATGTGTTGGAGATTAAAGATGATGTATATATGTATTTGTTCTTGTGGCAGCTGTTTGAGTTTAAAGATGATGTATATATGTGTCTGTTCTTGTGTTGGAGTTTAAAGATGATGTATATATGTGTTTGTTCTTGTGTTGACTGTTGGAGTTTAAAGATGATGTATATATGTATTTGTCCTTGTGACACCTGTTGGAGTTTAAAGATGATGTATATATGTGTTTGTTCTTGTGTTGGGGTTTAAAGATGATGCATATATGTGTTTGTTCTGGTGTTGGAGTTTAATGATGATGTATATAATTTTTGTGTGTTTGTTCTTGTGTTGGAGTTTAAAGATGATGTATATATGTATTTGTTCTTGTGACACCTGTTGGAGTTTAAAGATGATGTATATATGTATTTGTCCTTGTGACACCTGTTGGAGTTTAAAGATGATGTATATATGTGTTTGTTCTTGTGTTGGGGTTTAAAGATGATGCATATATGTGTTTGTTCTGGTGTTGGAGTTTAATGATGATGTATATAATTTTTTTGTGTTTGTTCTTGTGTTGGAGTTTAAAGATGATGTATATATGTGTTTGTTCATGTGTTGGAGATTAAAGATGATGTATATATGTATTTGTTCTTGTGACATCTGTTGAAGTTTAAAGATGATGTATATATGTGTTTGTTCTTGTGACACCTGTTGGAGTTTAAAGATGATGTATATATGTGTTTGTTCTTGTGACACCTGTTGGAGTTTAAAGATGATGTATATATGTGTTGGTTCATGTGTTGGAGTTTAAAGATGATGTATATATGTGTTTGTTCTGGTGTTTGGAGTTTAAAGATGATGTATATATGTGTTTGTTCATGTGTTGGAGATTAAAGATGATGTATATATGTGTTTGTTCTTGTGGCAGCTGTTTGAGTTTAAAGATGATGTATATATGTGTCTGTTCTTGTGTTGGAGTTTAAAGATGATGTATATATGTGTTTGTTCTTGTGTTGACTGTTGGAGTTTAAAGATGATGTATATATGTGTTTGTTCTTGTGACACCTGTTGGAGTTTAAAGATGCTCTATATATGTGTTTGTTCTTGTGATGACTGTTGGCGATTAAAGATGATGTATATATGTATTTGTTCTTGTGACACCTGTTGGAGTTTAAAGATGATGTATATATGTATTTGTTCTTGTGACACCTGTTGGAGGTTAAAGATAATGTATATATGTGTTTGTTCTTTTGTTGGGGTTTAAAGATGATGCATATATGTGTTTGTTCTGGTGTTGGAGTTTAAAGATAATGTATATACTTTTTTGTGTTTGTTCTTGTGTTGGAGTTTAAAGATGATGTATATATGTGTTTGTCCATGTGTTGGAGATTAAAGATGATGTATATATGTATTTGTTCTTGTGACATCTGTTGAAGTTTAAAGATGATGTATATATGTGTTTGTTCTTGTGACACCTGTTGGAGTTTAAAGATGGTGTATATATGTGTTTGTTCTTGTGACACCTGTTGGAGTTTAAAGATGATGTATATATGTGTTTGTTCCTGTGACACCTGTTGGAGTTTAAAGATGATGTATAAATGTATTTGTTCTTGTGACATCTGTTGAAGTTTAAAGATGATGTATATATGTGTTTGTTCTTGTGACACCTGTTGGAGTTTAAAGATGATGTATATATGTCTTTCTTCTTGTGACACATGTTGGAGTTTAAAGATAATGTATATATGTGTTTGTTCATGTGTTGGAGTTTAAAGATGATGTATATATGTGTTTGTTCATGTGTTGGAGATTAAAGATCATGTATATATGTGTTTGTTCATGTGTTGGAGATTAAAGATGATGTATATATGTGTTTGTTCTTGTGATGACTGTTGGAGTTTAAAGATGATGTATGTATGTGTTTGTTCATGTGTTGGAGAGTAAAGATGATGTATATATGTGTTTGTTCTTGTGACACCTGTTGGAGTTTAAAGATGATGTATATATGTGATTGTTCTTGTGACACCTGTTGGAGTTTAAAGATGCTCTATATATGTGTTTGTTCTTGTGATGACTGTTGGCATTTAAAGATGATGTATATATGTATTTGTTCTTGTGACACATGTTGGAGTTTAAAGATGATGTATATATGTATTTGTTCTTGTGACACCTGTTGGAGTTTAAAATAATGTATATATGTGTTTGTTCTTGTGTTGGGGTTTAAAGATGATTCATATATGTGTTTGTTCTGGTGTTGGAGTTTAAAGATAATGTATATACTTTTTTGTGTTTGTTATTGTGTTGGAGTTTAAAGATGATGTATATATGTGTTTGTTCATGTGTTGGAGATTAAAGATGATGTATATATGTATTTGTTCTTGTGACATCTGTTGAAGTTTAAAGATGATGTATATATGTGTTTGTTCTTGTGACACCTGTTGGAGTTTAAAGGTGATGTATAAATCTATTTGTTCTTGTGACATCTGTTGAAGTTTAAAGATGATGTATATATGTGTTTGTTCTTGTGACACCTGTTGGAGTTTAAAGATGATGTATATATGTGTTTGTTCTTGTGACACCTGTTGGAGTTTAAAGATGATGTATATATGTGTCTGTTCATGTGTTGTAGATTAAAGATGGTGTTTATATGTGTTTGTTCATGGGTTGGAGATTAAAGATCATGTATATATGTGTTTGTTCTTGTGATGACTGTTGCAGTTTAAAGATGATGTATATATGTGTTTGTTCATGTGTTGGAGAGTAAAGATGATGTATATATGTGTTTGTTCTTGTGACACCTTTTGGAGTTTAAAGATGATGTATATATGTGTCTGTTCTTGTGTTGGAGTTTAAAGATGATGTATATATGTGTTTGTTCTGGTGTTTGGAGTTTAAAGATTATGTATATATGTGATTGTTCATGTGTTGGAGTTTAAAGATGATGTATATATGTATTTGTTCTTGTGACACCTGTTGGAGTTTAAAGATGATGTATATATGTATTTGTTCTTGTGACACCTGTTGGAGTTTAACGATGATGTATATATGTCTTTGTTCCTGTGTTGGGGTTTAAAGATGATGCATATATGTGTTTGTTCTGGTGTTGGAGTTTAAAGATAATGTATATACTTTTTTGTGTTTGTTCTTGTGTTGGAGTTTAAAGATGATGTATATATGTGTTTGTTCATGTGTTGGAGATTAAAGATGATGTATATATGTATTTGTTCTTGTGACATCTGTTGAAGTTTAAAGATGATGTATATATGTGTTTGTTCTTGTGACACCTTGAAGATTTCTAATGGCTTCTTATTCCTAACTGACTACAAGCGCTTACGTCTTCGATAAGGCCTGTATGTGTGGTTGCTGCGACAACCGGTCTTACCGCCGACGAAAGTGATGGATACACGCTCGCCTCGTTAGAAGATGAAAGTAACGATATTTTGTCTGTATCCGGGCCTGACCTGACTACTTTATTTCAGAAGATGAAGATAAGCTACGGTGGTCTTCCGTAGATGTCAGAGTAACTTTATTGAAAACACAAACTCTTGCCTTGTAGTAGAATCACAAGGTGATGCTTTTAATTGCTAGTTTTTAACTATATGTTATATTTTCTACAAAAGTGACTTTTACTGTCACAATAACAGTTACAATAGAACTTATTGATTCGATTCAGTTTTCCTACTTGCAACAATTTAAGAACTCGATCCAACGTTTCCCTAACTGACTAGCATTACTCCCAGTCGCTCTGATCTGATATGCTATTCAATTAGTTCTTGCTTTACTGAAAATACATTCAGCAAGAATCTTGTTCGTGGTGCGAGGCGGACCGGACTCTCGATTAAAGTTAAAGTCCACTTTTTATACTTCTCTAGAGCTCTTTACCATGTTCGTTTGGGTTCTTCTTTCCAGAGTTTGGTTCGATGCTCATTGATTGTGACGTCATCCTGACTAATCAAACTCCGATTTTCTCTCTTAGGAAAGGAACACCGAACAAGTTAAGGCGGTTTAGTCGACTAATGAGTGTGGAATTCTATCCGATAACCTCCCCCAAACTTGACAGTGATAGATATTGTTTCGACAATTTTTGTCTGGTTTTCTAATCTTCTTGGCGCCAGACGCTACCACGTCCTCGACCGGCCCCTTGCTTATTAGGCTTGCGCCTGCATTTTACAAGGGTGCCATGACGTAGTGACCATGTGGCCCATCTGATTCACCAACATCTGGTGTCGCATCTTGTGTCGTGGGTCGCCTCTATAGAAATATAGAAACTCGGTCACATTATCACGGTCCTATGGTAAGTCGGTCGTCGCCACGTTACTACGTCATTCTATGAGTCATTCAGTCTGTGCTATGTACACTCTGTCCGTAGTACCCTACCGACCTCTTGCTTGAATATTTAGAAAACTATTGGTCGTAACTTCAGCTGAATACTATAAAAGGTTATGCCGCGACTGCAGCAACAACTTTCATCTTTCAACCACCGACAGACTCCATCAGCTCACTGCCCAAAGTCTTAGTCTATTCTATTCCAATTTCACTTATTGTATCAGCTACATTTTCGTGTCAGTTTTGCATCGACTTGATGCACACACTAGATCGCGCTATTACATCCCTGCCCAATGTGTTATCCGTTCCTTAGCTCGCCTGGTATTCAAATATAGTAATCCACTGAGGTCTTAGACTGCAAATATAAGATGTCCCCGGGGTCATGACCCCCCAGAAGACAATCCGATATCTACATACGCCCCTTAACCAAAGTTAATTGACCATCTCTCTTAAGGCCTTAAGAGAGTGTCAACTAACTCGTTGTGGACTATCAACAATCCAAACCTATACCAGCAGCCTGAACGGATACCACCCGATAGTCGTCCAATCATCAACAACTTAACATTACAGGTCAATATACTATACACCAATACTTGTCCGAGTAGCGGAATGCTCGGAAATACATTAGTAGTATTCGTTAGTGTATGGTTGATAATTATACAAACATACATGTCCGGGTAGCAAAAGACTGCCCCCGGAAACACATTAATAGCATCATTAAACCGTGGTCGATAACCTCGATCCACGCGTAACTTAACAAAGAAAACAATACGATCAATCAAGCAATACAATAATATAATACACCACAATCAATTATTTTAATGACGTCATCTGATCGTGACGACGTCACCATAAATGCCAGTCCTTAATCCTACAGTGCAAATATCATTACAGATCATGTGAATTTTTCCTATTAAATAATACAGTACCAACATGGCACCATACTAATGTTCGTGCTACAACATTTAATGTTCACCAATTACTATAATGTTAGTGCCAAAACGTCATGGTGATACCTCCAAGCGATTTATGCTCATGTTAGGATCCACCACGTTAACGTACGTCTCCATCTCTATCCAGTCGGCAGCCGTCGGGTCGATCTCAGTCCTGGCGTCAGCATTAGCCGACGACCCGGTTGCCCTCCGCAGCGGCTCCGGTAGAGCTGCAGGTCTCCGGGGCTGCTGGGTCTGAATAGTTGGTGCAATGATATGCGGTTCACTACTATGGGCCGCACGTGGCTTGCATTTATGGGCCGCACGTGGCTTGCATTTAAGCGCATTCCACATGCGTGATAACACGCCACATTTATATAATATAAGCACAATTACTAACACAACTACGAAGGAACCCGTTGAATATGATACGAAAGAACGTACCCCAATGCCATCGACCATCACTGGGTCGATCATGGATAACGGTGCTAGCGGCACGTACTTAGACTTTTGTAAATGGTTCCACGGTTGTAGCTTTAAATGGTCAACTATCATGGATTGATTTAGAACGCCGGGCACATCCAAGTGGGGCATTTCAATGGCTAGGCCTATTCGAGTGTACGTCCGACTATAAGATGCTACAGGCTCGAATCGCCAGCCCCTCCCACTATACCCGCATTCTCCAGACATCAATGCATACACACCATTACTCACCATACATCGGTCCGTCAGTCGTCCGTCGCAATGGATTTCCACCGTCTCGCCGAACGTTTGCAACACTACCCCGATTTTCTCATTGGCAAATAATTTACTAGTGGTTACGTTCGACTTCGTTAGTTGAATATTACAGTTGCTATCAGTCGCATTTGTCAATACACTCACAATACAGGGCACGTGGGTCTTGTCAACCCGTAGTTGTCCCTGGCACACCCTAGGGTCAGCACCACGACACTCCGATGCGGTAAAGTACCACCCAGTCTTGGTATCTAGACCAATGCTGGTACGGGCCAGCATCACTTGCATGTAATACCCTGTCTTGGTCAGCGGTTCAGGCCATGAGTGTAGTCCATATTCGATATATTGTCGTCCGTCAATTAACGGTAGTGTCGCCACATAATGAAGTTTCGATTCGTCCTGCCACAATGGATATACCACTACATTTCTGTAATACCACTGATACGGTCTTATCAGCCTATATTCCGCACTAACCTGTTTCGATACGGACGTCAGATCGTCGGGACTAAAAAGTTCCTCCGTTAGACGACCCAACTCTAAGGATGCCGTTTGCCTATGGAATCGTTCGGCTACCTTCTGGTAGTCATAGACCACATGTTCAGCCGAGTCTATAACATGTCCTAACCGTACCAACGCATAGAGTTCCAACAATCGAATCCCCTGCTGTCTGAGCGCTCGGCTCATGTTGCCCATTGCACTGGCCAAGTTGTCGCCTAACTCGTTAATACGGTCCGTGTTCATACCAATATCTCGGAAAGCTAATTTGACGTGCGACGTCAACTGGTTGGTAAAATGCACCACTTTGTTCATCCTCGTCATCGCCCTCCTTACCACATCTCGTATGGCGTCTATATCCCCAGATGTAGCGGTACTGAACAGCGATGATGCGATGTCGCCCACAAAGTTAAATAACCCTCGCTTCTGCCTAGCGCCACTTCGACTACTCATGGTTTGCTGTGTTTGGCTTGCCATCTTTCTTACCCCCCGTATTCGATGCTGTAATCCGTATATATCGTTCCCACTCAAAAACGATGTTTTGGTACCCATGCTAGCGGCGAGACTGGCCATTTGGGCCAACCGTCCCAGGAACTCCGCGGGTAGGTAAGGATGGTCGATGGATACTATCACGGTCCATTCGGCCCGTATCACTGACACAGTCTCTGGCTTAGTTATCATGACGCCGTTCGGCAGGCGGTGTATACTCGAGTCCTTGCATATACTTGATACCATGCTAAACCACAACGCCATTATACACAATTTAAACGAATACATTTTAGTATCTTGCGAACAAATTTAGTCTTAATTGTTATGATATTTTACGTACTGGCTATTTGCGATGTTAAAGTATAGCGATACAATACACACTATCGGCGGTTGTGCCGCTGAATAACGGCATTTATACGACTGACGAAATCAGCGTATAGCACGTCATCGTAAGAGGCGGAGTCTATCACGCCAATCCGGAGTAGCTTGTTACCGGATTCGTCCTCCCGCCTATGCCCTTGCTTTCGCTTCAAGTCTAACCGGAGTTGCTTGCTGTCAAAATCGTCATCCGGCGTATGCCTGCGCTTGCGCAGCATATAAGGATGCGATGGAAGCATCTCCATTGGTTCAGAGGCAGGCTGTGGTGCCACCTCCGGGGTGTCTATCACCATAGGCCTAGGAGTTTCGATGTTGTCACTCCGTGACTCATGGTTTCGATTGCGACTCGTACTGGATTGAACCTTTTTCCGGTCAACCCCCTGTACGCACCTCTGGTTCCATATCCGAAGCTGGCCGCTTCTTACGAACCTGGGGTGTCGTATCTGCGTCGGTGACCATAGGTTCTGGCTCGGGCAACATCACCCTGGGGTGATGGCTGGCCTTCGTCCCCTTGGTAGGGTTACGAATGGGGCGTGGTCGTACCGCGTCCCAGCACATTTCTGAGTCAACTATGCGCAACTTACATACATTAACTACACGCACCTTCCCAGACCTCTGATGGCGGACGTGCGCCACAGGTCCGTTGATCTTAAAGATCTCATACTCGGGGTCACTGCGAGAGGTCAACTTCATCCTCTCCTCAGCTTTTACGACCACCGAGTCCCCCACTTTAAATTCACCCGCGTTCGCACGCTTATTAATTTGTTCCCTGTGAACCTCCCGAGATCTAGCTGTCCCTTCACGAGCACGCAGCAAGGCATTGTTGAGATACGTCAGTCTCTCACCAAGGTCCTGCGACGCATCGATGGGAACGGCTTTCGACAATCTCGCCCGTCGCCCATACGTCAAGTAAAATGGCGTATACCCGGTCGTTGAATGACGAGTACTGCGGTACGCTGTCAAAGCCGCACCCAACTCGTCCTCCCACGCCCTTGAGGCATTGTTCACCCCTTTCTGGATCAACTCTTTAAGGGTGCGGTTGAATCTTTCAGTACGTCCATTGGTCTGCGGATGGTATGGGCTAGACCGTCTATGGTCGATACCATGTTCTTTAAACCGCTCCTCCAGAGAATTGGAACAAAATTCCCTACCCTGGTCGGTTATTACAATCTCAGGGACGCCATGACGCGCGACATACTCGTTGAAGAACTTTTCTTCCACATTTTGAGATGTCTTCGCTGCAATCGGATATGCTTCTGCCCAAGCAGAGCAGTGATCGATCACCGTCATGATATACACGTTACCCTTATTCGATTCTAATAATGGACCGATCAAATCCATTCCAATTATCTGACCCGGATAATTGGCCATGGGCATTTCACTATACCTGGGTCGGGTAGTGACAGGTCGGTTGACCTGGCACTTCGTACATGTTTCAAGCATACGAATTACGTCTTTTCTTAAAGACGTCCATACAAAAGAATCTCTTACCATACCGATGGTCTTCTGTAGACCTTGGTGACCAGCTCGTTCATGAGCCATCCGGAGCACTTTCTCACGGAACAGGGTAGGTAAGACAATTCTGGGGTACTCAGCGTAATTAAAGAATACAAAATGCCATTCTTGACCATATACTCCTCCGGGGTGTTTTTGAACAACTCCGGGTATTCCTTGGTCTGCTCGGCACACAATTCGTCATATGGTATGTCGAATGCTTCCAGAGGGACGTGAGGTAACACTCCCTCGTCGACGTCTGGTATTACAAAGTCGCCCGTGTCTAACGTCGCGACTTCCACCGGACGACGTAACCTGGACAACATGTCCGCTCGAATATTCTTCGAGCCTTGGATGTATTCAATCTTACATCCGTACTCGGCAATCAGTACCGCCCAGCGCTGCACCTTCGTGTTTTTAACTTCGCCCACAAACAAACTCTTTAGGGGTTTGTGGTCGGTATACACGGTAAACTGCGCGCCAAATAGATAAGGTCTAAGCTTCTTTAGCGCGTATATTACCGCATAAGCTTCCTTTTCTATCACAGGCCAATTCAACTGACTGTCCTTAAGAGTAGAGCTGACATACTGAATCACACGCTCAATACCCTCGTCATCTACCTGTACCAGTATCGCACCTATCGCATAGCTAGACGCATCAGTATACAATCTATACGGAGCATTCAAATTCGGATATGTGAGAACCATCTCACTACACAGCAAGTTTTGTAATTTCTTAAACACTTGCTGTTCTTCCTGACCCCACTCAAAACGTTTATATTTCGTAGTCAATTCTATCAAAGGCTTAGCAATTTCGGCATAGCCTTGCACACAAGAGCGGTAATACCCTGTAGCGCCCAGGAAACTTCTCACCTCACCCACGTCGCGTGGCAGTGACATTTCTCTTATGGCCTTGACCGTCTGGACCTGAGGAGCCACTCCCTGTGCTGAAACAAGATATCCTAACAAATCAACTGATGGTTGGGCGAAATCGCATTTCGATTTTTTAACTTGCAAATTATATTCTTGAATTCTACGCATAACTGTATGCAAATGCTGTGCATGTTCAGCCGGGTTTCTTGAATATATGACTATATCGTCGACAAAAACATGCAGACATTTTCCCACGAATTCTCGGAAAATATCGTTCATTGCCCTCTGAAATACGGCACCTGAGTTCGCAAAACCGAACGGCATCTGAAGAAATTCAAACAAACCTTGACTGCAAACGAACGCTGTTTTCGCTATGTCTTGGCTGTCCATTGGTATCTGCCAATAGCCAGACTTCAAGTCCATAGTCGAAAAGATCGTAGCGCCGCCCATAGAATCAAAAATGTCCGATATATTCGGCAAAGGATAGCTATCCTTACGACAAACGGAGTTCAATTTCCTATAGTCAATACAAAATCTCGTCCCCCCGTCCTTCTTAGGAACCAACGTAATGGGTGACGCCCATGGGGACGACGACGGTCTTATGACGCCCGCTGCCAGCATTTCAGCCACTTGATTCTTGACTATATATTGCTTGGCTAGCGGTAGACGGTACGCTTTCTGCCTAATAGGGTAGGCATCCCCTGTCGGTACCGTGCACTTGACTTTGGGAACCAATCCTAAAGTGTTTGGACGAGCCGTATAAAAAATATCTGCAAAGTCCACCATGACTTTGTCGATATCTTTATATCCGGTCGTTTCCTTACAGCTTGCATAGACATAATTTGTCTGTTCTCTATGGGGATATTCGAAGGGATATACCTGGCCAAACCATACTACAATTTTGGCCTGATAGTCAATCTTTGCATTTCCCAGGTGCAAAGCATCTGCTCCAAGTAAACATTCATGCCTCATTCTGGCCACAATCGTACTAGGGATGGGTCGGGCGTTCTCGAATTTTACTTGTGTTTCCCCCAACAATTCTATCGGGGAACCATTTACAGCTAAGAGCGTTCTTGCTCTTTTCAATGGCCTAGCATTCAACATGCTACACCATATATCCTTACGAATCAAGGATGTGCTAGCACCAGTATCCACTAAGGCATGCAGGTACTTACCCCGATCCGATGGACCGTCTTTATCCATTTTTAGACGGATTAAGAACCGTTCGGTCGGTGATCTCACCAACGGCCCTCTCCGTCGTCATTTCCCGGGCTCCTTCGTCCACTAACTATTTCGGCGTAGCTGTTCCGGCGGGAGGGCGAATTGTGTCCGATACCGTACGAGTAGCGGCCCATCTCATCTGTCCCCTCGCTGGTTAGCACAAACCCATCACGATTGACGTATTCGTCACGGTTGCGTCTAGCATTGTCCATGCGAACATTACGCGCACACTCGCGAGATGTAGTTTGTCGGTCGTCTGCACGTCGATCATTTATCTCGTTAATGTCCATGTTAACGTCTTCTTCTCGTCGTCTCTTTGCGGCGAGTTGAGGTCGGTTATTTAATGGATTCGATGGTGCATGGTTTCCGCCATGCTGTGCTTGTGGGCAGTCCCGAACGAAGTGTCCACCCTGACCACACCCAAAACATTTAACCGCCATGGCAGGAGTCGTCTGCCATTTCATATACTCCCCAAAACACTGTTGGGCCCCGTGTCCTTCCCTCCCGCACTGGGAACAGGTAATCGGCGGCGCCCGTCGTGGTTGTCGGGGTCGCTGGGCAGCCTGCTTGTCAACATTCTCCCGCGGCTGCATCGGTTGGCGACAGTCACTCTTGTAGTGACCCATTTTCCCGCAGTTGTAGCATGTGATATGCGGTACGTGCTTGGGCGACGCTGGTCTCGGTGCTGGACCGCGTCGCTGTGGTGGCGGCGTGGCCACTTTCTTCGCGGGTGGGGTTCTTCTAGCAACATTTTTCGGCGCCTCATTCGCAAGCTGTAAGTCGCGTACCAGACCGCACAGCTGCTCGATCATTTTGCTCTGTTGAGCAGTCTGTCTTTTCAATGTCTTTACAACAGACCAGATTTCCTTCTCCTCTTCCGTTTCTAAGACGTCTATCTCCATTCGCTCTTCTCTTCGGCCATCACCTATCTTCATTGCTCGTAGGAGGTCGTTGCACGTTTCGTCCTCTTCCGCAATCTCAATGGCTCTCGCCAACGTGGTGGCGCTCTTGCGGATGATCCTCCGACTTAACCCTTGGTCGCTGAGCGCTCGTAGGTAGATGCCTAAGATCGTGCGCCTGTTATCTATGTTCCCATCAGGCTAGGCTCTAACGCTGGCCTCCAAGTACCTTCGGTTGAATGAGATTATTGTTTCATTCCTTCGTTGCCGCGTGCCCATGAGGTCATACTTCACACGTTCTCCCTCATTCATGGAGATGAAATTCAGGGTAATGAAGTCGCGGAACTGTTCGAATGTGACCTCGTCACGGACCTTGTCTACAAGAAATCCGTCGACGGCGCGGGATAGCTGTCCGCTGGCCGCTCGCGTAATGATATACGCCGGTACCCCCTCAAGACGTCCCTGGTTGGCGGCCCAGGCTCTTCGGGTTTCGTCGAGAAAGGTTCGTACCTCTTCCGGTACGACGCCATCACACGGCTGGATGCGGGTTATGTGATCGCGGATCTCCCGTCTGTAGACCCGTTCTGCCTCTCGCCTGTTGCTGCTGTCAACAATGGCCCCCGCCATTGCCACACCCATGGCCTGCATTGCTGCTACCGTCTCGCCCCTTAGCTCGGCCCAAGGTCGGTCGATTGGCGGTAGTCCTGGGTCAGTAGGGCTTTGTGGTGGTCGCGCCATTTTGCGGGACTAATGGTACAGCAATTCGATGATCACTTGCTGGAGTCGGGGTTGGTCTGGGCACTTCACGTCGGTCGTTATCTTTACCGACGAATTCTCACTGTATTCCCGATGTTGGGTTACAGTTGTACTGGCCAATAGCTTGGCCACTGCTAGGAACACTTGCACTCGGTCCCCCAGGTCTTTTAATACTACTACGTCCGGCCGGTCCGCTTGGGCCATACGCTATGTACTCACTGTGTTTAGTTACTCTGGAATCCTGGCAGTCGCTCGCCACTGAAGATTTCTAATGGCTTCTTATTCCTAACTGACTACAATCGCTTACGTCTTCGATAAGGCCTGTATGTGTGGTTGCTGCGACAACCGGTCTTACCGCCGACGAAAGTGATGGATACACGCTCGCCTCGTTAGAAGATGAAAGTAACGATATTTTGTCTGTATCCGGGCCTGACCTGACTACTTTATTTCAGAAGATGAAGATAAGCTACGGTGGTCTTCCGTAGATGTCAGAGTAACTTTATTGAAAACACAAACTCTTGCCTTGTAGTAGAATCACAAGGTGATGCTTTTAATTGCTTGTTTTTAACTATATATTATATTTTCTACAAAAGTGACTTTTACTGTCACAATAACAGTTACAATAGAACTTATTGATTCGATTCAGTTTTCTTACTTGCAACAATTTAAGAACTCGATCCAACGTTTCCCTAACTGACTAGCATTACTCCCAGTCGCTCTGATCTGATATGCTATTCAATTAGTTCTTGCTTTACTGAAAATACATTCAGCAAGAATCTTGTTCGTGGTGCGAGGCGGACCGGACTCTCGATTAAAGTTAAAGTCCACTTTTTATACTTCTCTAGAGCTCTTTACCATGTTCGTTTGGGTTCTTCTTTCCAGAGTTTGGTTCGATGCTCATTGATTGTGACGTCATCCTGACTAATCAAACTCCGATTTTCTCTCTTAGGAAAGGAACACCGAACAAGTTAAGGCAGTTTAGTCGACTCATGAGTGTGGAATTCTATCCGATAACCTCCCCCAAACTTGACAGTGATAGATATTGTTTCGACAATTTTTGTCTGGTTTTCTAATCTTCTTGGCGCCAGACGCTACCACGTCCTCGTCCGGCCCCTTGCTTATTAGGCTTGCGCCTGCATTTTACAAGGGTGCCATGACGTAGTGACCATGTGGCCCATCTAATTCACCAACATCTGGTGTCGCATCTGGTGTCGTGGGTCGCCTCTATAGAAATATAGAAACTCGGTCACATTATCACGGTCCTATGGTAAGTCGGTCGTCGCCACGTTACTACGTCATTCTATGAGTCATTCAGTCTGTGCTACGTACACTCTGTCCGTAGTACCCTACCGACCTCTTGCTTGAATATTTAGAAAACTATTGGTCGTAACTTCTGCTGAATACTATAAAAGGTTATGCCGCGACTGCAGCAACAACTTTCATCTTTCAACCACCGACAGACTCCATCAGCTCACTGCCCAAAGTCTTAGTCTATTCTATTCCAATTTCACTTATTGTATCAGCTACATTTTCGTGTCAGTTTTGCGTCGACTTGATGCACACACTAGATCGCGCTATTACATCCCTGCCCAATGTGTTATCCGTTCCTTAGCTCGCCTGGTATTCAAATATAGTAATCCACTGAGGTCTTAGACTGCAAATATAAGATGTCCCCGGGGTCATGACCCCCCAGAAGACAATCCGATATCTACAACCTGTTGGAGTTTAAAGATGGTGTATATATGTGTTTGTTCTTGTGACACCTGTTGGAGTTTAAAGATGATGTATATATGTGTCTGTTCTTGTGTTGGAGTTTAAAGATGATGTATATATGTGTTTGTTCTGGTGTTTGGAGTTTAAGGATTATGTATATATGTGTTTGTTCATGTGTTGGAGTTTAAAGATGATGTATATATGTATTTGTTCTTGTGACACCTGTTGGAGTTTAAAGATGATGTATATATGTATTTGTTCTTGTGACACCTGTTGGAGTTTAAAGATGATGTATATATGTGTTTGTTCTTGTGTTGGGGTTTAAAGATGATGCATATATGTGTTTGTTCTGGTGTTGGAGTTTAAAGATAATGTATATACTTTTTTGTGTTTGTTCTTGTGTTGTAGTTTAAAGATGATGTATATATGTGTTTGTTCATGTGTTGGAGATTAAAGATGATGTATATATGTATTTGTTCTTGTGACATCTGTTGAAGTTTAAAGATGATGTATATATGTGTTTGTTCTTGTGACACCTGTTGGAGTTTAAAGATGGTGTATATATGTGTTTGTTCTTGTGACACCTGTTGGAGTTTAAAGATGATGTATATATGTGTTTGTTCTTGTGACACCTGTTGGAGTTTAAAGATGATGTATAAATGTATTTGTTCTTGTGACATCTGTTGAAGTTTAAAGATGATGTATATATGTGTTTGTTCTTGTGACACCTGTTGGAGTTTAAAGATGATGTATATATGTGTTTGTTCTTGTGACACCTGTTGGAGTTTAAAGATGATGTATATATGTGTTTGTTCATGTGTTGGAGATTAAAGATGATGTATATATGTATTTGTTCATGGGTTGGAGATTAAAGATCATGTATATATGTGTTTGTTCTTGTGATGACTGTTGCAGTTTAAAGATGATGTATATATGTGTTTGTTCATGTGTTGGAGAGTAAAGATGATATATATATGTGTTTGTTCTTGTGACACCTGTTGGAGTTTAAAGATGATGTATATATGTGTCTGTTCTTGTGTTGGAGTTTAAAGATGATGTATATATGTGTTTGTTCTGGTGTTTGGAGTTTAAAGATGATGTATATATGTATTTGTTCTTGTGACACCTGTTGGAGTTTAAAGATGATGTATATATGTATTTGTCCTTGTGACACCTGTTGGAGTTTAAAGATGATGGATATATGTGTTTGTTCTTGTATTGGGGTTTAAAGATGATGCATATATGTGTTTGTTCTGGTGTTGGAGTTTAATGATGATGTATATAATTTTTTTGTGTTTGTTCTTGTGTTGGAGTTTAAAGATGATGTATATATGTGTTTGTTCATGTGTTGGAGATTAAAGATGATGTATATATGTATTTGTTCTTGTGACATCTGTTGAAGTTTAAAGATGATGTATATATGTGGTTGTTCTTGTGACACCTGTTGGAGTTTAAAGATGATGTATATATGTGTTTGTTCTTGTGACACCTGTTGGAGTTTAAAGATGATGTATATATGTGTTTGTTCATGTGTTGGAGTTTAAAGATGATGTATATATGTGTTTGTTCTGGTGTTTGGAGTTTAAAGATGATGTATATATGTGTTTGTTCTTGTGTTGACTGTTGGAGTTTAAAGATGATGTATATATGTGTTTGTTCTTGTGACACCTGTTGGAGTTTAAAGATGCTCTATATATGTGTTTGTTCGTGTGATGACTGTTGGCGTTTAAAGATGATGTATATAGGTATTTGTTCTTGTGACACCTGTTGGAGTTTAAAGATGATGTATATATGTATTTGTTCTTGTGACACCTGTTGGAGTTTAAAGATAATGCATATATGTGTTTGTTCTGGTGTTGGAGTTTAAAGATAATGTATATACTTTTTTGTGTTTGTTCTTGTGTTGGAGTTTAAAGATGATCTATATATGTGTTTGTTCATGTGTTGGAGATTAAAGATGATGTATATATGTATTTGTTCTTGTGACATCTGTTGAAGTTTAAAGATGATGTATATATATGTGTTTGTTCTTGTGACACCTGTGACACCTGTTGGAGTTTAAAGATGATGGATATATGTGTTTGTTCATGTGTTGGAGATTAAAGATGATGTATATATGTGTTTGATCTTGTGTTGGAGTTTAAAGATGATGTATATATGTGTTTGTTCATGGGTTGGAGATTAAAGATCATGTGTATATGTGTTTGTTCTTGTGATGACTGTTGGAGTTTAAAGATGATGTATATATGTGTTTGGTCTTGTGTTGGAGTTTAAAGATGATGTGTATATGCGTTTGTTCATGTGTTGGAGATTAAAGATTATGTATATATGTGTTTGTTCTTGTGTTGGAGATTAAAGATGATGTATATATGTGTTTGTTCTTGTGACACCTGTTGGAGTTTAAAGATGATGTATATATGTGTTTGTTCTTGTGACACCTGTTGGAGTTCAAAGATGATGTATATATGTGTCTGTTCTTGTGTTGGAGTTTAAAGATGATGTATATATGTGTTTGTTCTGGTGTTTGGAGTTTAAAGATGATGCATATATGTGTTTGTTCTGGTGTTGGAGTTTAAAGATAATGTATATACTTTTTTGTGTTTGTTCTTGTGTTGGAGTTTAAAGATGATGTATATATGTGTTTGTTCATGTGTTGGAGGTTAAAGATGATGTATATATGTATTTGTTCTTGTGACATATGTTGAAGTTTAAAGATGATGTATATATGTGTTTGTTCTTGTGACACCTGTTGGAGTTTAAAGATGGTGTATATATGTGTTTGTTCTTGTGACACCTGTTGGAGTTTAAAGATGATGTATATATGTGTTTGTTCTTGTGACACCTGTTGGAGTTTAAAGATGATGTATAAATGTATTTGTTGTTGTGACATCTGTTGAAGTTTAAAGATGATGTATATATGTGTTTGTTCTTGTGATACCTGTTGGAGTTTAAAGATGATGTATATATGTGTTTGTTCTTGTGACACCTGTTGGAGTTTAAAGATGATGTATATATGTGTTTGTTCATGTGTTGGAGATTAAAGATGATGTATATATGTGTTTGTTCATGGGTTGGAGATTAAAGATCATGTATATATGTGTTTGTTCTTGTGATGACTGTTGCAGTTTAAAGATGATGTATATATGTGTTTGTTCATGTGTTGGAGAGTAAAGATGATGTATATATGTGTTTGTTCTTGTGACACCTGTTGGAGTTTAAAGATGATGTATATATGTGTCTGTTCTTGTGTTGGAGTTTAAAGATGATGTATATATGTGTTTGTTCTGGTGTTTGGAGTTTAAAGATGATGTATATATGTATTTGTTCTTGTGACACCTGTTGGAGTTTAAAGATGATGTATATATGTATTTGTCCTTGTGACACCTGTTGGAGTTTAAAGCTGATGTATATATGTGTTTGTTCTTGTGTTGGGGTTTAAAGATGATGCATATATGTGTTTGTTCTAGTGTTGGAGTTTAATGATGATGTATATAATTTTTTTGTTTTTGTTCTTGTGTTGGAGTTTAAAGATGATGTATATATGTGTTTGTTCATGTGTGGATATTAAAGATGATGTATATATGTATTTGTTCTTGTGACATCTGTTGAAGTTTAAAGATGATGTATATATGTGGTTGTTCTTGTGACACCTGTTGGAGTTTAAAGATGATGTATATATGTGTTTGTTCATGTGTTGGAGATTAAAGATGATGTATATATGTATTAGTTCTTGTGGCATCTGTTGAAGTTAAAAGATGATGTATATATGTGTTTGTTCTTGTGACACCTGTTGGAGTTTAAAGATAATGTATATATGTGTATGTTCTTGTGTTGGAGTTTAAAGATGATGTATATATGTGTTTGTTCTTGTGTTGGAGTTTAAAGATAATGTATATATGTGTTTGTTCTTGTGTTGGCGTTTAAAGATGATGTATATATGTGTTTGTTCTTGTGTTGGAGTTTAAAGATTATGTATATATGTGTTTGTTCTTGTGTTGGAGTTTAAAGATGATGTATATATGTGTTTGTTCATGTGTTGGAGATTAAAGATGATGTATATATGTGTTTGTTCTTGTGACACCTGTTGGAGTTTAAAGATGATGTATATATGTGTTTGTTCTTGTGACACCTGTTGGAGTTTAAAGATGATGTATATATGTGTTTGGTCATGTGTTGGAGATTAAAGATGATGTATATATGTGTTTGTTCTTGTGTTGGAGTTTAAAGATGATGTATATATGTGTTTGTTCATGAGTTGGAGGTTAAAGATCATGTATATATGTGTTTGTTCTTGTGATGACTGTTGGAGTTTAAAGATGATGTATATATGTGTTTGTTCATGTGTTGGAGTTTAAAGATGATGTATATATGTGTTTGTTCATGGGTTGGAGATTAAAGATCATGTATATATGTGTTTGTTCTTGTGATGACTGTTGGAGTTTAAAGATGATGTATATATGTGTTTGTTCATGTGTTGGAGAGTAAAGATGATGTATATATGTGTTTGTTCTTGTGACACCTGTTGGAGTTTAAAGATGATATATATATATGTGTCAGTTCTTGTGTTGGAGTTTAAAGATGATGTATATATGTGTTTGTTCTGGTGTTTGGAGTTTAAAGATTATGTTTATATGTGTTTGTTCATGTGTTGGAGTTTAAAGATGATGTATATATGTATTTGTTCTTGTGACACCTGGTGGAGTTTAAAGATGATGTATATATGTGTTTGTTCTTGTGACACCTGTTGCAGTTTAAAGATAATGTATATATGTGTTTCTTCTTGTGGTGGGGTTTAAAGATGATGCATATATGTGTTTGTTCTGGTGTTGGAGTTTAAAGATAATGTATATAATTCTTTTGTGTTTGTTCTTGGGTTGGAGTTTAAATATGATGTATATATGTGTTTGTTCATGTGTTGGAGATTAAAGATGATGTATATATGTATTTGTTCTTGTGGCATCTGTTGAAGTTAAAAGATGATGTATATATGTGTTTGTTCTTGTGACACCTGTTGGAGTTTAAAGATAATGTATATATGTGTATGTTCTTGTGTTGGAGTTTAAAGATGATGTATATATGTGTTTGTTCTTGTGTTGGAGTTTAAAGATAATGTATATATGTGTTTGTTCTTGTGTTGGCGTTTAAAGATGATGTATATATGTGTTTGTTCTTGTGTTGGGGTTTAAAGATTATGTATATATGTGTTTGTTCTTGTGTTGGAGTTTAAAGATGATGTATATATGTGTTTGTTCATGTGTTGGAGATTAAAAATGATGTATATATGTGTTTGTTCTTGTGTTGGAGTTTAAAGATGATGTGTATATGTGTTTGTTCATGTGTTGGAGATTAAAGAGTATGTATATATGTGTTTGTTCTTGTGTTGGAGTTTAAAGATGATGTATATATGTGTTTGTTCATGTGTTGGAGATTAAAGATGATGTATATATGTGTTTGTTCTTGTGACACCTGTTGGAGTTTAAAGATGATGTATATATGTGTTTGTTCTTGTGTTGGAGTTTAAAGATGATGTATATATGTGTTTGTTCATGGGTTGGAGATTAAAGATCATGTATATATGTGTTTGTTATTGTGATGACTGTTGGAGTTTAAAGATGATGTATATATGTGTTTGTTCATGTGTTGGAGTTTAAAGATGATGTATATATGTATTTGTTCTTGTGACACATGTTGGAGTTTAAAGATGATGTATATATGTATTTGTTCTTGTGACACCTGTTGGACTTTAAAGATGATGTATATATGTATTTGTTCTTGTGACACCTGTTGCAGTTTAAAGATGATGTATATATGTGTTTGTTCTTGTGTTGGTGTTTAAAGATGATGCATATATGTGTTTGTTCTGGTGTTGGGGTTTAAAGATAATGTATATAGTTTTTTGTGTTTGTTCTTGTGTTGGAGTTTAAAGATGATGTATATATGTGTTTGTTCATGTGTTGGAGATTAAAGATGATGTATATATGTATTTGTTCTTGTGACATCTGTTGAAGTTTAAAGATGATGTATATATGTGTTTGTTCTTGTGACACCTGTTGGAGTTTAAAGATGGTGTATATATGTGTTTGTTCTTGTGACACCTGTTGGAGTTTAAAGATGATGTATATATGTGTTTGTTCTTGTGACACCTGTTGGAGTTTAAAGATGGTGTATATATGTGTTTGTTCTTGTGACACCTGTTGGAGTTTAAAGATGATGTATGTATGTGTTTGTTCATGTGTCGGAGATTAAAGATGATGTATATATGTGTTTGTTCTTCTATTGGAGTTTAAAGATGATGTATATATGTGTTTGTTCATGGGTTGGAGATTAAAGATCATGTATATATGTGTTTGTTCTTGTGATGACTGTTGGAGTTTAAAGATGATGTATATATGTGTTTGTTCATGTGTTGGAGAGTAAAGATGATGTATATATGTGTTTGTTCTTGTGACACCTGTTGGAGTTCAAAGATGATGTATATATGTGTCTGTTCTTGTGTTGGAGTTTAAAGATGATGTATATATGTGTTTGTTCTGGTGTTTGGAGTTTAAAGATTATATATATATATGTGTTTGTTCATGTGTTGGAGTTTAAAGATGATGTATATATGTATTTGTTCTTGTGACACCTGTTGGAGTTTAAAGATGATGTATATATGTATTTGTTCTTGTGACACCTGTTGGGGTTTAAAGATGATGTATATATGTGTTTGTTCTTGTGTTGGGGTTTAAAGATGATGCATATATGTGTTTGTTCTGGTGTTGGAGTTTAAAGATAATGTATATACTTTTTTGTGTTTGTTCTTGTGTTGGAGTTTAAAGATGATGTATATATGTGTTTGTTCATGTGTTGGAGATTAAAGATGATGTATATATGTATTTGTTCTTGTGACATCTGTTGAAGTTTAAAGATGATATATATATATGTGTTTGTTCTTGTGACACCTGTTGGAGTTTAAAGATGGTGTATATATGTGTTTGTTCTTGTGACACCTGTTGGAGTTTAAAGATGATGTATATATGTGTTTGTTCTTGTGACACCTGTTGGAGTTTAAAGATGGTGTATATATGTGTTTGTTCTTGTGACACCTGTTGGAGTTTAAAGTTGATGTATGTATGTGTTTGTTCATGTGTCGGAGATTAAAGATGATGTATATATGTGTTTGTTCTTCTATTTGAGTTTAAAGATGATGTATATATGTGTTTGTTCATGGGTTGGAGATTAAAGATCATGTATATATGTGTTTGTTCTTGTGATGACTGTTGGGGTTTAAAGATGATGTATATATGTGTTTGTTCATGTGTTGGAGATTAAAGATGATGTATATATGTGTTTGTTCTTCTATTGGAGTTTAAAGATGATGTATATATGTGTTTGTTCATGGGTTGGAGATTAAAGATCATGTATATATGTGTTTGTTCTTGTGACACCTGTTGGAGTTCAAAGATGATGTATATATGTGTTTGTTCTTGTGACACCTGTTGGAGTTTAAAGATGAAGTATATATGTGTTTGTTCATGTGTTGGAGATTAAAGATCATGTATATATGTGTTTGTTCTTGTGATGACTGTTGCAGTTTAAAGATGATGTATATATGTGTTTGTTCATGTGTTGGAGAGTAAAGATGATGTATATATGTGTTTGTTCTTGTGACACCTGTTGGAGTTTAAAGATGATGTATATATGTGTCTGTTCTTGTGTTGGAGTTTAAAGATGATGTATATATGTGTTTGTTCTGGTGTTTGGAGTTTAAAGATTATGTATATATGTGTTTGTTCATGTGTTGGAGTTTAAAGATGATGTATATATGTATTTGTTCTTGTGACACCTGTTGGAGTTTAAAGATGATGTATATATGTATTTGTCCTTGTGCCACCTGTTGGAGTTTGAAGATGATGTATATATGTGTTTGTTCTTGTGTTGGGGTTTAAAGATGATGCATATATGTGTTTGTTCTGGTGTTGGAGTTTAATGATGATGTATATAATTTTTTTGTGTTTGTTCTTGTGTTGGAGTTTAAAGATAATGTATATATGTGTTTGTTCATGTGTTGGAGATTAAAGATGATGTATATATGTATTTGTTCTTGTGACATCTGTTGAAGTTTAAAGATGATGTATATATGTGGTTGTTCTTGTGACACCTGTTGGAGTTTAAAGATGATGTATATATGTGTTTGTTCTTGTGACACCTGTTGGAGTTTAAAGATGATGTATATATGTGTTTGTTCATGTGTTGGAGTTTAAAGATGATGTATATATGTGTTTGTTCTGGTGTTTGGAGTTTAAAGATGATGTCTATATGTGTTTGTTCATGTGTTGGAGTTAAAGATGATGTATATATGTGTTTGTTCTTGTGGCAGCTGTTTGAGTTTAAAGATGATGTATATATGTGTCTGTTCTTGTGTTGGAGTTTAAAGATGATGTATATATGAGTTTGTTCTTGTGTTGACTGTTGGAGTTTAAAGATGATGTATATATGTGTTTGTTCTTGTGACACCTGTTGGAGTTTAAAGATGCTCTATATATGTGTTTGTTCTTGTGATGACTGTTGGCGTTTAAAGATGATGTATATATGTATTTGTTCTTGTGACACCTGTTGGAGTTTAAAGATGATGTATATATGTATTTGTTCTTGTGACACCTGGTGGAGTTTAAAGATAATGCATATATGTGTTTGTTCTGGTGTTGGAGTTTAAAGATAATGTATATACTTTTTTGTGTTTGTTCTTGTGTTGGAGTTTAATGATGGTGTATATATGTGTTTGTTCATGTGTTGGAGATTAAAGATGATGTATATATGTGTTTGTTCTTGTGTTGGAGTTTAAAGATGATGTATATATGTGTTTGTTCATGGATTGGAGATTAACGATCGTGTATATATGTGTTTGTTCTTGTGATGACTGTTGGAGTTTAAAGATGATGTATATATGTGTTTGTTCATGTGTTGGAGAGTAAAGATGATGTATATATGTGTTTGTTCTTGTGACACCTGTTGGAGTTCAAAGATGATGTATATATGTGTCTGTTCTTGTGTTGGAGTTTAAAGATGATGTATATATGTGTTTGTTCTGGTGTTTGGAGTTTAAAGATGATGTATGTATGTGTTTGTTCATGTGTCGGAGATTAAAGATGATGTATATATGTGTTTGTTCTTCTATTGGAGTTTAAAGATGATGTATATATGTGTTTGTTCATGGGTTGGAGATTAAAGATCATGTATATATGTGTTTGTTCTTGTGATGACTGTTGGAGTTTAAAGATGATGTATATATGTGTTTGTTCATGTGTTGGAGAGTAAAGATGATGTATATATGTGTTTGTTCTTGTGACACCTGTTGGAGTTCAAAGATGATGTATATATGTGTCTGTTCTTGTGTTGGAGTTTAAAGATGATGTATATATGTGTTTGTTCTGGTGTTTGGAGTTTAAAGATTATATATATATATGTGTTTGTTCATGTGTTGGAGTTTAAAGATGATGTATATATGTATTTGTTCTTGTGACACCTGTTGGAGTTTAAAGATGATGTATATATGTATTTGTTCTTGTGACACCTGTTGGGGTTTAAAGATGATGTATATATGTGTTTGTTCTTGTGTTGGGGTTTAAAGATGATGCATATATGTGTTTGTTCTGGTGTTGGAGTTTAAAGATAATGTATATACTTTTTTGTGTTTGTTCTTGTGTTGGAGTTTAAAGATGATGTATATATGTGTTTGTTCATGTGTTGGAGATTAAAGATGATGTATATATGTATTTGTTCTTGTGACATCTGTTGAAGTTTAAAGATGATATATATATGTGTTTGTTCTTGTGACACCTGTTGGAGTTTAAAGATGGTGTATATATGTGTTTGTTCTTGTGACACCTGTTGGAGTTTAAAGATGATGTATATATGTGTTTGTTCTTGTGACACCTGTTGGAGTTTAAAGATGGTGTATATATGTGTTTGTTCTTGTGACACCTGTTGGAGTTTAAAGTTGATGTATGTATGTGTTTGTTCATGTGTCGGAGATTAAAGATGATGTATATATGTGTTTGTTCTTCTATTTGAGTTTAAAGATGATGTATATATGTGTTTGTTCATGGGTTGGAGATTAAAGATCATGTATATATGTGTTTGTTCTTGTGATGACTGTTGGGGTTTAAAGATGATGTATATATGTGTTTGTTCATGTGTTGGAGATTAAAGATGATGTATATATGTGTTTGTTCTTCTATTGGAGTTTAAAGATGATGTATATATGTGTTTGTTCATGGGTTGGAGATTAAAGATCATGTATATATGTGTTTGTTCTTGTGACACCTGTTGGAGTTCAAAGATGATGTATATATGTGTTTGTTCTTGTGACACCTGTTGGAGTTTAAAGATGAAGTATATATGTGTTTGTTCATGTGTTGGAGATTAAAGATCATGTATATATGTGTTTGTTCTTGTGATGACTGTTGCAGTTTAAAGATGATGTATATATGTGTTTGTTCATGTGTTGGAGAGTAAAGATGATGTATATATGTGTTTGTTCTTGTGACACCTGTTGGAGTTTAAAGATGATGTATATATGTGTCTGTTCTTGTGTTGGAGTTTAAAGATGATGTATATATGTGTTTGTTCTGGTGTTTGGAGTTTAAAGATTATGTATATATGTGTTTGTTCATGTGTTGGAGTTTAAAGATGATGTATATATGTATTTGTTCTTGTGACACCTGTTGGAGTTTAAAGATGATGTATATATGTATTTGTCCTTGTGCCACCTGTTGGAGTTTGAAGATGATGTATATATGTGTTTGTTCTTGTGTTGGGGTTTAAAGATGATGCATATATGTGTTTGTTCTGGTGTTGGAGTTTAATGATGATGTATATAATTTTTTTGTGTTTGTTCTTGTGTTGGAGTTTAAAGATAATGTATATATGTGTTTGTTCATGTGTTGGAGATTAAAGATGATGTATATATGTATTTGTTCTTGTGACATCTGTTGAAGTTTAAAGATGATGTATATATGTGGTTGTTCTTGTGACACCTGTTGGAGTTTAAAGATGATGTATATATGTGTTTGTTCTTGTGACACCTGTTGGAGTTTAAAGATGATGTATATATGTGTTTGTTCATGTGTTGGAGTTTAAAGATGATGTATATATGTGTTTGTTCTGGTGTTTGGAGTTTAAAGATGATGTCTATATGTGTTTGTTCATGTGTTGGAGTTAAAGATGATGTATATATGTGTTTGTTCTTGTGGCAGCTGTTTGAGTTTAAAGATGATGTATATATGTGTCTGTTCTTGTGTTGGAGTTTAAAGATGATGTATATATGTGTTTGTTCTTGTGTTGACTGTTGGAGTTTAAAGATGATGTATATATGTGTTTGTTCTTGTGACACCTGTTGGAGTTTAAAGATGCTCTATATATGTGTTTGTTCTTGTGATGACTGTTGGCGTTTAAAGATGATGTATATATGTATTTGTTCTTGTGACACCTGTTGGAGTTTAAAGATGATGTATATATGTATTTGTTCTTGTGACACCTGGTGGAGTTTAAAGATAATGCATATATGTGTTTGTTCTGGTGTTGGAGTTTAAAGATAATGTATATACTTTTTTGTGTTTGTTCTTGTGTTGGAGTTTAATGATGGTGTATATATGTGTTTGTTCATGTGTTGGAGATTAAAGATGATGTATATATGTGTTTGTTCTTGTGTTGGAGTTTAAAGATGATGTATATATGTGTTTGTTCATGGATTGGAGATTAACGATCGTGTATATATGTGTTTGTTCTTGTGATGACTGTTGGAGTTTAAAGATGATGTATATATGTGTTTGTTCATGTGTTGGAGAGTAAAGATGATGTATATATGTGTTTGTTCTTGTGACACCTGTTGGAGTTCAAAGATGATGTATATATGTGTCTGTTCTTGTGTTGGAGTTTAAAGATGATGTATATATGTGTTTGTTCTGGTGTTTGGAGTTTAAAGATTATGTATATATGTGTTTGTTCATGTGTTGGAGTTTAAAGATGATGTATATATGTATTTGTTCTTGTGACACCTGTTGGAGTTTAAAGATGATATATATATGTATTTGTTCTTGTGACACCTGTTGGAGTTTAAAGATGATGTATATATGTATTTGTTCTTGTGACACCTGTTGGAGTTTAAAGATGATGTATATATGTGTTTGTTCTTGTGTTGGGGTTTAAAGATGATGCATATATGTGTTTGTTCTGGTGTTTGGAGTTTAAAGATTATGTATATATGTGTTTGTTCATGTGTTGGAGTTTAAAGATGATGTATATATGTATTTGTTCTTGTGACACCTGTTGGAGTTTAAAGATGATGTATATATGTGTTTGTTCTTGTGACACCTGTTGGAGTTTAAAGATAATGTATATATGTGTTTCTTCTTGTGGTGGGGTTTAAAGATGATGCATATATGTGTTTGTTCTGGTGTTGGAGTTTAAAGATAATGTATATAATTTTTGTGTGTTTGTTCTTGGGTTGGAGTTTAAAGATGATGTATATATGTGTTTGTTCATGTGTTGGAGATTAAAGATGATGTATATATGTATTTGTTCTTGTGACATCTGTTGAAGTTTAAAGATGATGTATATATGTGTTTGTTCTTGTGACACCTGTTGGAGTTTAAAGATGATGTATATATGTGTTTGTTCATGTGTTGGAGATTAAAGATGATGTATATATGTGTTTGTTCTTGTGTTGGAGTTTAAAGATGATGTATATATGTGTTTGTTCATGGATTGGAGATTAACGATCGTGTATATATGTGTTTGTTCTTGTGATGACTGTTGGAGTTTAAAGATGATGTATATATGTGTTTGTTCATGTGTTGGAGAGTAAAGATGATGTATATATGTGTTTGTTCTTGTGACACCTGTTGGAGTTCAAAGATGATGTATATATGTGTCTGTTCTTGTGTTGGAATTTAAAGATGATGTATATATGTGTTTGTTCTGGTGTTTGGAGTTTAAAGATTATGTATATATGTGTTTGTTCATGTGTTGGAGTTTAAAGATGATGTATATATGTATTTGTTCTTGTGACACCTGTTGGAGTTTAAAGATGATATATATATATGTATTTGTTCTTGTGACACCTGTTGGAGTTTAAAGATGATGTATATATGTATTTGTTCTTGTGACACCTGTTGGAGTTTAAAGATGATGTATATATGTGTTTGTTCTTGTGTTGGGGTTTAAAGATGATGTATATATGTGTTTGTTCTGGTGTTTGGAGTTTAAAGATTATGTATATATGTGTTTGTTCATGTGTTGGAGTTTAAAGATGATGTATATATGTATTTGTTCTTGTGACACCTGTTGGAGTTTAAAGATGATGTATATATGTGTTTGTTCTTGTGACACCTGTTGGAGTTTAAAGATAATGTATATATGTGTTTCTTCTTGTGGTGGGGTTTAAAGATGATGCATATATGTGTTTGTTCTGGTGTTGGAGTTTAAAGATAATGTATATAATTTTTTTGTGTTTGTTCTTGGGTTGGAGTTTAAAGATGATGTATATATGTGTTTGTTCATGTGTTGGAGATTAAAGATGATGTATATATGTATTTGTTCTTGTGACATCTGTTGAAGTTAAAAGATGATGTATATATGTGTTTGTTCTTGTGACACCTGTTGTAGTTTAAAGATAATGTATATATGTGTATGTTCTTGTGTTGGAGTTTAAAGATGATGTATATATGTGTTTGTTCTTGTGTTGGAGTTTAAAGATAATGTATATATGTGTTTGTTCTTGTGTTGGCGTTTAAAGATGATGTATATATGTGTTTGTTCTTGTGTTGGAGTTTAAAGATTATGTATATATGTGTTTGTTCTTGTGTTGGAGTTTAAAGATGATGTATATATGTGTTTGTTCATGTGTTGGAGATTAAAGATGATGTATATATGTGTTTGTTCTTGTGTTGGAGTTTAAAGATGATGTATATATGTGTTTGTTCTTGTGTTGACTGTTGGAGTTTAAAGATGATGTATATATGTGTTTGTTCTTGTGACACCTGTTGGAGTTTAAAGATGCTCTATATATGTGTTTGTTCTTGTGATGACTGTTGGCGTTTAAAGATGATGTATATATGTATTTGTTCTTGTGACACCTGTTGGAGTTTAAAGATGATGTATATATGTATTTGTTCTTGTGACACCTGGTGGAGTTTAAAGATAATGCATATATGTGTTTGTTCTGGTGTTGGAGTTCAAAGATAATGTATATACTTTTTTGTGTTTGTTCTTGTGTTGGAGTTTAATGATGGTGTATATATGTGTTTGTTCATGTGTTGGAGATTAAAGATGATGTATATATGTGTTTGTTCTTGTGTTGGAGTTTAAAGATGATGTATATATGTGTTTGTTCATGGATTGGAGATTAACGATCGTGTATATATGTGTTTGTTCTTGTGATGACTGTTGGAGTTTAAAGATGATGTATATATGTGTTTGTTCATGTGTTGGAGAGTAAAGATGATGTATATATGTGTTTGTTCTTGTGACACCTGTTGGAGTTCAAAGATGATGTATATATGTGTCTGTTCTTGTGTTGGAGTTTAAAGATGATGTATATATGTGTTTGTTCTGGTGTTTGGAGTTTAAAGATTATGTATATATGTGTTTGTTCATGTGTTGGAGTTTAAAGATGATGTATATATGTATTTGTTCTTGTGACACCTGTTGGAGTTTAAAGATGATATATATATGTATTTGTTCTTGTGACACCTGTTGGAGTTTAAAGATGATGTATATATGTATTTGTTCTTGTGACACCTGTTGGAGTTTAAAGATGATGTATATATGTGTTTGTTCTTGTGTTGGGGTTTAAAGATGATGCATATATGTGTTTGTTCTGGTGTTTGGAGTTTAAAGATTATGTATATATGTGTTTGTTCATGTGTTGGAGTTTAAAGATGATGTATATATGTATTTGTTCTTGTGACACCTGTTGGAGTTTAAAGATGATGTATATATGTGTTTGTTCTTGTGACACCTGTTGGAGTTTAAAGATAATGTATATATGTGTTTCTTCTTGTGGTGGGGTTTAAAGATGATGCATATATGTGTTTGTTCTGGTGTTGGAGTTTAAAGATAATGTATATAATTTTTGTGTGTTTGTTCTTGGGTTGGAGTTTAAAGATGATGTATATATGTGTTTGTTCATGTGTTGGAGATTAAAGATGATGTATATATGTATTTGTTCTTGTGACATCTGTTGAAGTTTAAAGATGATGTATATATGTGTTTGTTCTTGTGACACCTGTTGGAGTTTAAAGATGATGTATATATGTGTTTGTTCATGTGTTGGAGATTAAAGATGATGTATATATGTGTTTGTTCTTGTGTTGGAGTTTAAAGATGATGTATATATGTGTTTGTTCATGGATTGGAGATTAACGATCGTGTATATATGTGTTTGTTCTTGTGATGACTGTTGGAGTTTAAAGATGATGTATATATGTGTTTGTTCATGTGTTGGAGAGTAAAGATGATGTATATATGTGTTTGTTCTTGTGACACCTGTTGGAGTTCAAAGATGATGTATATATGTGTCTGTTCTTGTGTTGGAGTTTAAAGATGATGTATATATGTGTTTGTTCTGGTGTTTGGAGTTTAAAGATTATGTATATATGTGTTTGTTCATGTGTTGGAGTTTAAAGATGATGTATATATGTATTTGTTCTTGTGACACCTGTTGGAGTTTAAAGATGATATATATATATGTATTTGTTCTTGTGACACCTGTTGGAGTTTAAAGATGATGTATATATGTATTTGTTCTTGTGACACCTGTTGGAGTTTAAAGATGATGTATATATGTGTTTGTTCTTGTGTTGGGGTTTAAAGATGATGTATATATGTGTTTGTTCTGGTGTTTGGAGTTTAAAGATTATGTATATATGTGTTTGTTCATGTGTTGGAGTTTAAAGATGATGTATATATGTATTTGTTCTTGTGACACCTGTTGGAGTTTAAAGATGATGTATATATGTGTTTGTTCTTGTGACACCTGTTGGAGTTTAAAGATAATGTATATATGTGTTTCTTCTTGTGGTGGGGTTTAAAGATGATGCATATATGTGTTTGTTCTGGTGTTGGAGTTTAAAGATAATGTATATAATTTTTTTGTGTTTGTTCTTGGGTTGGAGTTTAAAGATGATGTATATATGTGTTTGTTCATGTGTTGGAGATTAAAGATGATGTATATATGTATTTGTTCTTGTGACATCTGTTGAAGTTAAAAGATGATGTATATATGTGTTTGTTCTTGTGACACCTGTTGTAGTTTAAAGATAATGTATATATGTGTATGTTCTTGTGTTGGAGTTTAAAGATGATGTATATATGTGTTTGTTCTTGTGTTGGAGTTTAAAGATAATGTATATATGTGTTTGTTCTTGTGTTGGCGTTTAAAGATGATGTATATATGTGTTTGTTCTTGTGTTGGAGTTTAAAGATTATGTATATATGTGTTTGTTCTTGTGTTGGAGTTTAAAGATGATGTATATATGTGTTTGTTCATGTGTTGGAGATTAAAGATGATGTATATATGTGTTTGTTCTTGTGTTGGAGTTTAAAGATGATGTATATATGTGTTTGTTCATGTGTTGGAGATTAAAGATTATGTATATATGTGTTTGTTCTTGTGACACCTGTTGGAGTTTAAAGATGATGTATATATGTGTTTGTTCATGTGTTGGAGATTAAAGATGATGTATATATGTGTTTGTTCTTGTGACACCTGCTGGAGTTTAAAGATGATGTATACATGTGTCTGTTCTTGTGTTGGAGATTAAAGATGATGTATATATGTGTTTGTTCTGGTGTTTGGAGTTTAAAGATGATGTATATATGTGTTTGTTCATGTGTTGGAGATTAAAGATGATGTATATATGTGTTTGTTCTTGTGGCAGCTATTGGAGTTTAAAGATGATGTATATATGTGTCTGTTCATGTGTTGGAGATTAAAGATGATGTATATATGTGTTTGTTCTTGTGTTGGAGTTTAAAGATGATGTATATATGTGTTTGTTCATGGATTGGAGATTAACGATCGTGTATATATGTGTTTGTTCTTGTGATGACTGTTGGAGTTTAAAGATGATGTATATATGTGTTTGTTCATGTGTTGGAGAGTAAAGATGATGTATATATGTGTTTGTTCTTGTGACACCTGTTGGAGTTCAAAGATGATGTATATATGTGTCTGTTCTTGTGTTGGAGTTTAAAGATGATGTATATATGTGTTTGTTCTGGTGTTTGGAGTTTAAAGATTATGTATATATGTGTTTGTTCATGTGTTGGAGTTTAAAGATGATGTATATATGTATTTGTTCTTGTGACACCTGTTGGAGTTTAAAGATGATATATATATATGTATTTGTTCTTGTGACACCTGTTGGAGTTTAAAGATGATGTATATATGTATTTGTTCTTGTGACACCTGTTGGAGTTTAAAGATGATGTATATATGTGTTTGTTCTTGTGTTGGGGTTTAAAGATGATGTATATATGTGTTTGTTCTGGTGTTTGGAGTTTAAAGATTATGTATATATGTGTTTGTTCATGTGTTGGAGTTTAAAGATGATGTATATATGTATTTGTTCTTGTGACACCTGTTGGAGTTTAAAGATGATGTATATATGTGTTTGTTCTTGTGACACCTGTTGGAGTTTAAAGATAATGTATATATGTGTTTCTTCTTGTGGTGGGGTTTAAAGATGATGCATATATGTGTTTGTTCTGGTGTTGGAGTTTAAAGATAATGTATATAATTTTTTTGTGTTTGTTCTTGGGTTGGAGTTTAAAGATGATGTATATATGTGTTTGTTCATGTGTTGGAGATTAAAGATGATGTATATATGTATTTGTTCTTGTGACATCTGTTGAAGTTAAAAGATGATGTATATATGTGTTTGTTCTTGTGACACCTGTTGTAGTTTAAAGATAATGTATATATGTGTATGTTCTTGTGTTGGAGTTTAAAGATGATGTATATATGTGTTTGTTCTTGTGTTGGAGTTTAAAGATAATGTATATATGTGTTTGTTCTTGTGTTGGCGTTTAAAGATGATGTATATATGTGTTTGTTCTTGTGTTGGAGTTTAAAGATTATGTATATATGTGTTTGTTCTTGTGTTGGAGTTTAAAGATGATGTATATATGTGTTTGTTCATGTGTTGGAGATTAAAGATGATGTATATATGTGTTTGTTCTTGTGTTGGAGTTTAAAGATGATGTATATATGTGTTTGTTCATGTGTTGGAGATTAAAGATTATGTATATATGTGTTTGTTCTTGTGACACCTGTTGGAGTTTAAAGATGATGTATATATGTGTTTGTTCATGTGTTGGAGATTAAAGATGATGTATATATGTGTTTGTTCTTGTGACACCTGCTGGAGTTTAAAGATGATGTATACATGTGTCTGTTCTTGTGTTGGAGATTAAAGATGATGTATATATGTGTTTGTTCTGGTGTTTGGAGTTTAAAGATGATGTATATATGTGTTTGTTCATGTGTTGGAGATTAAAGATGATGTATATATGTGTTTGTTCTTGTGGCAGCTATTGGAGTTTAAAGATGATGTATATATGTGTCTGTTCTTGTGTTGGAGTTTAAAGATGATGTAGTTATGTGTTTGTTCTTGTGTTGACTGTTGGAGTTTAAAGATGATGTATATATGTATTTGTTCTTGTGACACCTGTTGGTGTTTAAAGATGATGTATATATGTATTTGTTTTTGTGAGACCTGTTGGAGTTTAAAGATGATGTATATATGTATTTGTTCTTGTGACACCTGTTGGAGTTTAAAGATGATGTATATATGTGTTTGTTCTTGTGTTGGGGTTTAAAGATGATGCATATATGTGTTTGTTCTGGTGTTGGAGTTTAATGATGATGTATATAATTTTTTTGTGTTTGTTCTTGTGTTGGAGATTAAAGATGATGTATACACCTGTGCAAAAGTTAAGCACCACCCTATTTTTACGCACATGCGAGGGTATATTCATGTGCTATGAAGAAAGCAATAGCATAAACATTTATGTACCCATCAATCTTAGTGCAAGAGGTAATAATGCAACTAGAGGAATGCTGATTATGATGGTGGGGAAACACTGTATGTTTTTGTTTGAACTTGAAAACGAGGCCTGAATATGGTTACGTTGACACAACTGACAACTATTGCCCTACAGTTGACACACGTGGCTAGATTGTCATTAATGGTGTCTGAAAACGAAGTTTAACATCTGTGCACGAGTTTGAGACTGTCATTATTAATACCGGGTATATCCACCTTGTGCCTGGATGACGGCCTGGACACGACGTCTCATGCTGGTCACCAACCGACTGATACGCCATTGTGGTATTCGTTGCCATTCAAGATGGAGTGCGTCTGTTAATTCCTGTAGGTTCTGCACAGGAGGATCCCTCCTTCTCACCATGTTTCCCAGAATGTCCCAGATATGCTCAATAGGGTTCATGTCAGGGCTCCTTGCTGGCCATGGTAGGGTTTCGATGGCATTCTGGCGGAGGTATTCATGCACAGCTCTAGCACGATGTGGTCGGGCGTTGTCATCCATGAATATAGGGTGGGTTCCAGGTGCATGATTTACAAAATGAGGGACCACAACTCTATCCAGTATGGAATCTTGATATCTTTGTCCATTTAGTGTTCCAGGTACAGTCAACAGATCCAGCTTACAATCAAATGAGATGCACCCCCATATCATAACGGAACCTCCACCAAATGGAACTTCTTCCATGATGTTACGTTGGTCGTACGCCGTGCGTCTGGACCTCCATACACGAGTTCGACCATCTGTGGCATGAAGCAGGAACCGACTTTCATCGGACCAGTGTACCCGTCTCCAGGATCTCATGTTCCAGTGTCTTCTTTCGTTGCACCACCTCAGACGCTCCTCTTTGTGGTGTGCAGTGAGGAGAGGACGTTTGACAGGTCTCCTAGCTTTCATGCCAGCAGCATACAGTCTCCTTTTGACGGTAGACATTGACACTCTATTGCGCGTTTCCCATTGCTGGCTGAGCACTCTGCTGTTGGTGAATGGAGATCTCCTAACAAGCCGTACTAGGGCTCGATCATCACGGGCAGTAGTCTTCTTCGGTCTTCCAGATCTGGGCCTGTCCTTCACCTCGTTAGTTTGCCCATGTTTTGCAATCAAACGACTGATTACAGTATGGTTAATGTTCAGCTGTCTGCCAATCTCTCTGCATGACATACCAGTGGTATGCATGCCTATGATTTGCCATTTCACACGATCACTTAACCTTCGTCTTGCCATAGCGGTTCACAATCAAGAGCTAATTCTCTCTGTACAAATAAACCACGGTCATGAACACAAAATTCCTAATCTTGTTGCCTAAATCTGTATGTAATGTTCTACACCTCAAACTGGACTTTTACATACTGAACACGTGTGCTGTTTCCCGCCACGCACGGACATCAAGCGGCGTGAAGTCATGCATGCATGTGCATTTCGTACTTGGAATTATGTCAGCTAACGCGGGGACAAAAAGTATGGCAGCCTAGTTGTACCATCATGTTTCTACGTTCTATTGTTTTTGCTGGTGCTTAACTTTTGCACAGGTGTATATATATGTATTTGTTCTTGTGACATCTGTTGAAGTTTAAAGATGATGTATATATGTGTTTGTTCTTGTGACACCTGTTGGAGTTTAAAGATGCTGTATATATGTGTTTGTTCTTGTGACACCTGTTGGAGTTTAAAGATGATGTATATATGTGTTTGTTCTTGTGTTGGGGTTTAAAGATGATGCATATATGTGTTTGTTCTGGTGTTGGAGTTTAAAGATAATGTATATAGTTTTTTTGTGTTTGTTCTTGTGTTGGAGTTTAAAGATGATGTATATATGTGTTTGTTCATGTGTTGGAGATTAAAGATGATGTATATATGTATTTGTTCTTGTGACATCTGTTGAAGTTTAAAGATGATGTATATATGTGTTTGTTCTTGTGGCACCTGTTGGAGTTTAAAGATGATGTATATATGTGTTTGTTCTTGTGACACCTGTTGGAGTTTAAAGATGATGTATATATGTGGTTGTTCATGTGTTGGAGATTAAAGATGATGTATATATGTGTTTGTTCTTGTGTTGGAGTTTAAAGATGATGTATATATGTGTTTGTTCATGGGTTGGAGATTAAAGATCATGTATATATGTGTTTGTTCTTGTGATGAATGTTGGAGTTTAAAGATGATGTATATATGTGTTTGTTCATGTGTTGGAGAGTAAAGATGATGTATATATGTGTTTGTTCTTGTGACACCTGTTGGAGTTTAAAGATGATGTATATATGTGTCAGTTCTTGTGTTGGAGTTTAAAGACCAAGCACAACGGTAGCAAAAGTAGGTTTAATATACAAGATTGTGCAATAAATAATATAATAAAATGTTTTATTTTAAAATATTACTCTGTTTTACGTTGTATTTTGCAATTCTGTGTTGTCCTCGAAAAAAACAAAATAGAAAAGCTCTATATCGTATGACGTCATCGGATGGACCTATCGTTATCGGGCCCCTCGACAGTGTGAATAAGTCATTGTGACCCTGTTGCGCGATCGCGGATTGTCAAATATGCCTAACCGTTGTGTGGCTTATAGCTGCGGTAATACTGCAAACAAAACAAATGGAAGTTCGCTGCATATTTTCACGAACAAATAAAATTTATAGGCTACGGTGTAGTTGTAAATTACACACAAAGAGAGTCGATTTCCGCGAACCCAAGATGGCGCAGTACAACAGCCGTCGTCTGCTCTCCGCATTTCGGCGCAGAGTGCTTTCGAGAAGCACAAATATCTATACTGGCTGGTTATAACTTGGAATGCTTTTATGGATTAATTATGAAAAAATGTGCACCCCGATTAGGCCTACACGTAGACAGCCCGCAAGAAACAAAAAATACTACTTAGCCTTCCACTACTTATGCCCTTTGTCTAAATATAACGTCAAATCATGACATCAAGAATTATAAACAGCTGTCTAGCTCGTCTATCTAGTTCAAACCAGTAATTTAGGTCAATCGTCTGAGTCATTTGCAGCAGAGACACGAGCGCTGTGTGATGCAACGAGGGTGTTAAGGGAGGGGAGGGGCATAATTATGCATTGTGACCTATTAGTTACAACAGAATTTAAACTTATTGAACATTTAGAAAAATGTTTGACTGGTAGCTGTTGCAGCAACAGGTTCCAGTAAAAGTATTTTCAAAATATTCAACAGATTGCCTGTGCAGTGGTCATACTTCCTCTCTTTTTTCAGAGAACACTGACCTCTCTGTTAAGTAATAAAATATTACACTGATCATCAGTTTGAGTATGTCTGATCCTAATGAAATTGGTTGCTGCCAGGAAGAGTAGGCTTAACAACCGACAAGCCACAGCCCCCACCCAACTCCCTTCAACACGCACACACACACCATGCTTCACCAACAGTCCACACCACCCCCAGAATTAAAAAAACAAGAGGCCCAAGGAGCTGTGGCGCTCACCTGGACCATTGGCATTTGAACCATTTGCATTTAAAGAGACATGATGGATAATTTTTGGAAATTCTAAGACTCGCCCAAAAAATTGATCAATCAAAATTCAGAATAGAAGTTCTTGATTCTACCATGATAGGGTCACTCTAGCCAAAGTTGGTTGAAATATGTCAAGCAGTTATAGGTTTTTTTCATAAAATCTAAGATTGTGCTTTTACAAAAGTATGTTTTGTCATTTTGACAATTTCCGGTACATTTTTCATAAAATCAGATTTTCACCCCAAAAATTAATGAATAAAAATTCTTAACTGTGGTTCTGGAGCCTACAACCATAGGGTCCTTCCAGCCAAATTTGGTTGAAATCGGCCAAGTGGTTAATGAGGAGTAGTGTTTGAAAACAAAAGTTGATGGATGGATGGCGGATGGTTGCTACGGCATAAGATTTGCAAGGTGGATGTGACGCATCCTTGGTCACAAAGTGAGAAAAGTTTTACCTACATGTGTCATTCACAGAAATTAACACTAGCCTGTTACCACTGTTAGCTAGCAAGGCAAATTGACAAGTGTGAATTATAATTTGTGACTGACCACACCTCGGTGGCCTAGTAATAATTTAATAGCTAAAGTAACCCCTTTAATGGTCTAGGCAGTCAAAGACGTCATCTGAAGTGATCTTGAAGAATATCTTTGTGCCGACCAAGAGATTATTTTTTTTAATTTACCACTGGAATGACTGGCTAGATAACTGAACCATTACGGTGGTAAATTAAAAAAATTATTCTTGGAATCTGGGTCCCCAAATTGACAACCAATGTATTATGAACAATTTTTAAAAATATAACTCATTTTACGCATCCCAATATATGTATTAATTAGTGTATCGTGCTCATTACCTCATGATGAATAAATATACTAGATGCTGGTCAACCTTTCCATCATTAGCGCTTCTGCAGTGGTCTTGATAAATGTCCATTTACAAATCAACAGACTATTTTTTAACTTTTCCCACAGGAATCACTGGTTGGGTTACAAAACCAGTCTCTCCAGTGGTAAATTTTAAGATGTAATCTCTTGGAGTCTTGGTCAGCAAATGGACACACCAGTACACTGTTTATAGCTTAGTTCCCTCACCCCAATATATATTGTTGTCAATAGTGTGAATAAATATATTTTTTTAATGTTACCATTGCATCATTCTGTCATGTCTGTAGTTGCCTTGATAATCTCCATTTGTAGACCAACTAAAGACTATTTTTGAAAGTTTAACACTGGAATGACATGTTAGATTACCAAAACAGTCATTAAATTGGTAAATCTTCAAAAATTGTCTTCTGGAATCTTGGTCAGCAAATGGACATGTACACTGTATATGACCCAGTTCGCTCTGGCAATCCCAGTATCTATTGCTCTCAATAGCCTATACTAGATATTGTAATATTTCCATTAGTGTTGTGTACCAGTAGTCCTCTTCATAAATGCCTATTTGCAAACCAAGAAGACTATTTTAGAAAATTTACCACTGAAATAACTGGTTAGTTTATGGAACCAGTGATATCATTGGTAAATTGTCAAAAATAGTCATCTTGGTTTGCAAATAAACATTAGATTTTTCATCTTTCGCTAAGCATTTGCTAATCTGTGCCAATCCATGCTATCTAGACAAGTCTTACTTTATTATAGGCCTAATATCATGGGCTTATATTTTGTCCTTGATTTCAAGTTGCATCTTGTCATTATTCTCAACTTGTACAATTTATCACTCTGAAATATGAAGACTCACCAAGTTTAAAGTCACTAGCTCTAAGTATGGTCAAACGTGCCACAATGGTAATATCGTTTCTCATTGAGCCTAATACTAGAGAAAATGAAAGAAGTCGGAGAGGTATCCATTTTGTTTAAATCAATGATTCTTCATAATAGGATAAACCATCTTGACGGCACACGCCCACCCGAGTCATTGGCACCGACTTCATTTCTGATACGTGGTGGTCTCTGCAGAAAGTGAACCCAGGTGAAATTAAAGAGAGAACGAATGACTGACTGGTTTATGAGCAGCCAATCCGAACTCCCTTTGTTATCCCCCGAAGTCCAAAGCACCACCTAATGATCTACTGTGGCCACACACACAGTGACACATGTTGCATACTCACACCAAGCAACGGCTTGAAACGCTTGAAATAAATACTGGTATATCACAATTTTATGAGCTCAATCACAATGTGTGTACGGTGCTAGTATTGACAATAATGAAGGTGATGATGAGGATGATAGTAAAGTTCTATCAAGAGAGTGACAATGATGATGATAAGACCGAAGGCAGTGACAATGATTGTGATGATGGTGATGACTATCGTACTATGATGATGAGTGACAATGATGGTGATGACAACATTGGCATGATGAGAGTAACAATTATGGGGCTTACAATGTTGATTGTGACCGATGATGATGACAGTAAAAAAGGCTGATGGAGATAATGGTGGGGGTACCAATAACAGAGATACATTTCTAGCTATGCCGTGTCCATTTTTGGTAAGCTCCACTCAAGATTTGCCTGCGCTGGAATCGATCGAACCCTGAATCCCTAGAATACCATTATCAAGGTACATACCCACACAGGTAACCTCAGCTAACCTAATGAATATTTTGAAACTAATTTGACTGAGTGCTGCTTCTGCCATAGGCAGCGCACAGTCAAATTAGTTTCAAAATTTTCAATAGAATCGACAGAATGATTATTAAATAGTGCATCTATCAGACATACAATTTGTACACTTGACGGACTATTCCAGCTTCATGATGGAGTATTTATCTCAATTATGATTGTACACTTGATGGACTATTCCAGCTTCATGCCTCGTAGATGATGATGATGATTTATGTTAGATGACACGCCCTCTTTGTCCGTTTTAGTGACACAGCCTCTCTGTCCTTTTTAGCCACCCAAATCATCATCAACCAGATGTAGGGTATGGACTCTCCAATAGGCTCGGTATGGATTGACCGGTACGGTTTGGTTACAGAATCATTACAACGTATAAGGCCTGTATGGCATTTTGTTGGTCAACATATTTGAGTTTAAAACTAACCGTCACTTTTCCGGTTAAGGAACTTATGTGACTTGTCATGTAGATATGATGGATACATATATCTATACATCTTATGTATTCATAATACCATATTATACATATATACACATTTACACTTCTAGACAGTACAAGGCGCATGAAAAGCATACATTTCCACCTGTGCTTAAATCATGGAAACAAAATAGGCTATACATTCTACTACGTACTGACAATCTCTGCCAGTTTCGTATAAACGGTTGTACACAAGGGGATTCAAATACTGGACCTGAAGGCGACTTCTCCAGCAGATTTGCCTAAGCGGTTACACAGACTTCAGGTATGCTCAGCTACAAATGATTAACCAGGCGGGACATCGTCGGGACAGCATCTGTCTTGAACATGCGTATGGCTCCAGTATATCTATATTTTCAGTAATTGTAGTAAGACAAAACGTAGCTAGCGACTTCCCAGGCTGTGTTTGCAGCGCTTCAAGTTTTCTGTTTGTAAGCAACAATTAATTAGTTTTTGGTTTGTAATAATGAAGCATGGTGCACGCATGTATGGAGGTTTTGTATTTGTCACTACAACAGCAACCATTGTCCTATCACAGCTTGTAAGTTTTGACTAAAACTAAAACAAACGGTGCAAATTATTGTCCATTTTCTGATACGCAGCCTATATATAGATACTTTATAATTTAATGCGGCAGATATAACACAATATTAGCTCATATAGAAAAAACAATAACTCGTTTGTAATTTACTGATCAGTCTACGTTCTGAAGTCGCACGTTTCTGTCGTCCATTCCAGTTCAACTCGTCTGCTAGTGCATGTTCGAAATCTGGTAGCGGTTCAAATTGGTCTGATCTACGCCTAAATTCGGCACATCATCGCCATCTTCAGGCCTGGAGTCACTATTTCCCTCAGATATGAGTTCATACTCATTCTAGTGAATGCTGCCTGGAAAATATGCCGAGAAATCTTCACGTTATTTGAGAAATTAAAATTTTTATCGAGGAAAGAGAAGAGAAAGACAGGTCCCTCCGATGACGTCACATCCCCTATTGACGCTAGTACTTCCGTTTCTATTTCGTTTTTGAAAGGGTACGAAAATGGTCACTTTCGACGAAGTATTTACAAAATTATCTGTATCCTATGACAAGATGATAATGTAATTTTTTTAGTCAGTATATGTTGCATTATTTGCACGTATCAGAACACAAATCTCGCTGCGTATAGTACTTGGTCTTTAAAGATGATGTATATATGTGTTTGTTCTGGTGTTTGGAGTTTAAAGATTATGTATATATGTGTTTGTTCATGTGTTGGAGTTTAAAGATGATGTATATATGTATTTGTTCTTGTGACACCTGTTGGAGTTTAAAGATGATGTATATATGTGTTTGTTCTTGTGACACCTGTTGGAGTTTAAAGATAATGTATATATGTGTTTCTTCTTGTGGTGGGGTTTAAAGATGATGCATATATGTGTTTGTTCTGGTGTTGGAGTTTAAAGATAATGTATATAATTTTTTTGTGTTTGTTCTTGTGTTGGAGTTTAAAGATGATGTATATATGTGTTTGTTCATGTGTTGGAGATTAAAGATGATGTATATATGTATTTGTTCTTGTGACATCTGTTGAAGATTAAAGATGATGTATATATGTGTTTGTTCTTGTGACACCTGTTGGAGTTTAAAGATGATGTATATATGTGTTTGTTCTTGTGACACCTGTTGGAGTTTAAAGATAATGTATATATGTGTATGTTCTTGTGTTGGAGTTTAAAGATGATGTATATATGTGTTTGTTCTTGTGTTGGAGTTTAAAGATAATGTATATATGTGTTTGTTCTTGTGTTGGCGTTTAAAGATGATGTATATATGTGTTTGCTCTTGTGTTGGAGTTTAAAGATTATGTATATATGTGTTTGTTCTTGTGTTGGAGTTTAAAGATGATGTATATATGTGTTTGTTCATGTGTTGGAGATTAAAGATGATGTATATATGTGTTTGTTCTTGTGTTGGAAATTAAAGATGATGTATATATGTGTTTGTTCATGTGTTGGAGAGTAAAGATGATGTATATATGTGCTTGTTCTTGTGACACCTGTTGGAGTTCAAAGATGATGTATATATGTGTCTGTTCATGTGTTGGAGAGTAAAGATGATGTATATATGTGTTTGTTCTTGTGACACCTGTTGGAGTTCAAACATGATGTATATATGTGTCTGTTCTTGTGTTGGAGTTTAAAGATTATGTATATATGTGTTTGTTCTTGTGTTGGAGTTTAAAGATGATGTATATATGTGTTTGTTCATGTGTTGAAGTTTAAAGATGATGTATAAATGTGTTTGTTCTTGTGATACCTGTTGGAGTTTAAAGATGATGTATATATGTGTTTGTTCTTGTGACACCTGTTGGAGTTTAAAGATGATGTATATATGTGTTTGTTCATGTGTTGGAGATAAAGATGATGTATATATGTATTTGTTCTTGTGACATCTGTTGAAGTTTAAAGATAATGTATATATGTGTATGTTCTTGTGTTGGAGTTTAAAGATGATGTATATATGTGTTTGTTCTTGTGTTGGAGTTTAAAGATAATGTATATATGTGTTTGTTCTTGTGTTGGCGTTTAAAGATGATGTATATATGTGTTTGCTCTTGTGTTGGAGTTTAAAGATTATGTATATATGTGTTTGTTCTTGTGTTGGAGCTTAAAGATGATGTATATATGTGTTTGTTCATGTGTTGGAGATTAAAGATGATGTATATATGTGTTTGTTCTTGTGTTGGAAATTAAAGATGATGTATATATGTGTTTGTTCATGTGTTGGAGAGTAAAGATGATGTATATATGTGCTTGTTCTTGTGACACCTGTTGGAGTTCAAAGATGATGTATATATGTGTCTGTTCATGTGTTGGAGAGTAAAGATGATGTATATATGTGTTTGTTCTTGTGACACCTGTTGGAGTTCAAACATGATGTATATATGTGTCTGTTCTTGTGTTGGAGTTTAAAGATTATGTATATATGTGTTTGTTCTTGTGTTGGAGTTTAAAGATGATGTATATATGTGCTTGTTCATGTGTTGAAGTTTAAAGATGATGTATAAATGTGTTTGTTCTTGTGATACCTGTTGGAGTTTAAAGATGATGTATATATGTGTTTGTTCTTGTGACACCTGTTGGAGTTTAAAGATGATGTATATATGTGTTTGTTCATGTGTTGGAGATAAAGATGATGTATATATGTATTTGTTCTTGTGACATCTGTTGAAGTTTAAAGATGATGTATATATGTGTTTGTTCTTGTGGCAGCTGTTGGAGTTTAAAGATGATCTATATATGTGTTTGTTCATGGGTTGGAGATTAAAGATGATGTATATATGTGTTTGTTCTTGTGATGACTGTTGGAGTTTAAAGATGATGTATATATTTGTTTGTTCTTGTGTTGGAGATTAAAGAGGATGTATATATGTGTTTGTTCGTGTGTTGGAGATTAAATATGATGTATATATGTGTTTGTTCTTGTGGCTGCTGTTGGACTTTATAAAGATGATGCATATATGTGTTTGTTCTGGTGTTGGAGTTTAAAGATAATGTATGTAATTTTTTTGTGTTTGTTCTTGTGTTGGAGTTTAAAGATGATGTATATATTATATGTGTTTGTTCATGTGTTGGAGATTAAAGATGATGTATATATGTGTTTGTTCTTGTGACACCTGTTGGAGTTTAAAGATGATGTATATATGTGTTTGTTCTTGTGACACCTGTTGGAGTTTAAAGATAATGTATATATGTGTTTGTTCTCGTGTTGGCATTTAAAGATGATGTATATATGTGTTTGTTCTTGTGTTGGAGTTTAAAGATTATGTATATGTGTGTTTGTTCTTGTGTTGGAGTTTAAAGATGATGTATATATGTGTTTGTTCATGTGTTGGAGATTAAAGATGATGTATATATGTGTTTGTTCTTGTGTTGGAGTTTAAAGATGATGTATATATGTGTTTGTTCTTGTGGCAGCCGTTGGAGTTTAAAGATGATGTATATATGTGTTTGTTCATGTGTTGGAGATTAAAGATGATGTATATATGTGTTTGTTCTTGTGTTGGAGTTTAAAGATGATGTATATATGTGTTTGTTCTTGTGTTGGAGTTTAAAGATGATGTATATATGTGTTTGTTCATGTGTTGGAGATTAAAGATGATGTATATATGTGTTTGTTCTTGTGGCAGCTGTTGGAGTTTAAAGATGATCTATATATGTGTTTGTTCTTGTGATGACTGTTGGAGTTTAAAGATGATGTATATATGTGTTTGTTTTTGTGTTGGAGATTAAAGATGATGTATATATGTGTTTGTTCATGGGTTGGAGATTAAAGATCATGTATATATGTGTTTGTTCTTGTGATGACTGTTGGAGTTTAAAGATGATGCATGTATGGTTTGTTCATGTGTTGGGGTTTAAAGATGATGCATATATGTGTTTGTTCTTGTGTTGGAGTTTAAAAATGATGTATATATATATGTTTGTTCATGTGTTGGAGTTTAAAGATGATGTATATATGTGTTTGTTCTTGTGGTGGAGTTTAAAGATGATGTATATATGTGTTTGTTCTTGTGTTGGAGTTTAAGATGATGTATATATGTGTTTGTTCTTGTGACAGCTGTTGGAGTTTAAAGATGAATTTCTGAGACATGATCTTCCACCCATTGTCTTGTCAAAGCTCGCACTTATTACAGGAAAAGTCTTCAGGAGGTATGAATCAATGTGTGTCTGCGTGTGTACGTGCACGTGTGTGTGTGCATGTGTGTGTGTGTGTGTGTGTGTGCGTGCGTGCGTGCGTGCGTGCGTGCGTGTGTGCGTGCGTGTGTGCGTGCGTGCGTGCGTGCATTTGTGTGCATCCATGCATATATTTGACCGTGCGCACATGCATGCATGTGTGTATGTCTGTGTGCATACATGAGTGTGCGTGAGTGTGTGCGCGCATGCGTATCTGGGTGTATATCTGTCTATGTGAGTACATGAATGTGTGTATGTGTACATGGGCATATAGGGATGTTCATGGTCAAAATGTCTGTTTTTTGCAGTGTAAGTGACCTGCATATTCCTGTGAATGAGTTGCTTCGTCTGGTTCATGTTTACTCCATACCATGGGAGGAGAAAAGTACCGCTTTGAAGAAATTACATGAAGATTATGAAAACAAACAGAGGCAGTTAAACATTGCCATCAAACGTTTACAGCTTGTAGATGCACATGTAAGCCCACATACTATTACAGCTTGTAGACGCATATGTAAGCCCACATATTATTACACTTAAGATTGTCACATGTAAGTCCATATACTATTATGCTTAAGACTGTTACATGTAAGTCCACACAGACTATTACACTTAAGATTGTCATATGTAAGCCCACAGACTGTTATACTTAAGATTACCATATGTAAGCCCACAGACTATAATGCTCAAGATTGTTACATGTAAGCCCATATAAACTATTACACTTAATATTGTCATATGTAAGCCCACATACTATTACTCTTAAGATTGTCATATGTAAGGCCACAGACTGTTATGCTTAAAATTGTCACATGTAAACCCACATACTATTACACTTAAGATTGCCATTTGTAAGCCCACATACTATTACGCTTAAGATTGTTACATGCAAGCCCACAAACTGTTACACTTAAGATTGTCATATGTAAGCCCACAAGCTGTTACTCTTAAGATTGTCACATGTAAGCCCACAGACTATGACACTTAAGATTGTCATATGTAAGCCCACAGACTATTACACTTAAGATTGCCATATGGAAGCTCACAGACTATTATGCAAAGTTTAAGATTGTCACATGTAAGCCCACATACTATATGCTTAAGATTGTCATATGTAAGCCCACAGCCTGTTACACTTAAGATTTCCATATGTAAGCCCACAGACTGTTACACTTAAGATTGTCATGTGTAAGCCCACATACCATTATGCTTAAGAGTGTTACATTTAAGGCCCTATACTATTACACTTAAGATTGTCACATGTAAGGCCCCATACTATTATGCTTACGATTGTCATGTGTAAGCCCACATACTATTATGCTTAAGATTCTTGCATGCAAGCCCACAGACTGTTACACTTAAGATTGCCATATGTAAGCCCACAAACTGTTACACTAAAGATTGTCACATGTAAGCTCACAAACTGTTACACTTAAGATTGTTACATGCAAGCCCACATATGATTACGCTTAAGATTCTTACATGCAAGCCCACAGACTGTTACACTTAAGATTGTCACATGTAAGGCCCCATACTATTATGCTTACCATTGTCATGTGTAAGCCCACATACTATTATGCTTAAGATTCTTGCATGCAAGCCCACAGACTGTTACACTTAAGATTGCCATATGTAAGCCCACAAACTGTTACACTAAAGATTGTCACATGTAAGCTCACAAACTGTTACACTTAAGATTGTTACATGCAAGCCCACATATGATTACGCTTAAGATTCTTACATGCAAGCCCACAGACTGTTACACTTAAGATTGTCACATGTAAGGCCCCATACTATTATGCTTACGATTGTCATGTGTAAGCCCACATACTATTATGCTTAAGATTCTTGCATGCAAGCCCACAGACAGTTACACTTAAGATTGCCATATGTAAGCCCACAAACTGTTACACTAAAGATTGTCACATGTAAGCTCACAAACTGTTACACTTAAGATTGTTACATGCAAGCCCAGATATGATTACGCTTAAGATTCTTACATGTAAGGCCCTATACTATTACACTTAAGATTGTCACATGTAAGGCCCCATACTATTATGCTTACGATTGTCATGTGTAAGCCCACATACTATTATGCTTAAGATTCTTGCATGCAAGCCCACAGACAGTTACACTTAAGATTTCCATATGTAAGCCCACAAACTGTTACACTTAAGATTGTCACATGTAGGCTCACAAACTGTTACACTTAAGATTGTCACATGTAAGCCCACAGACTGTTATAATTAACATTGTCACATGTAAGCTCACAAGCTGTTACACTTAAGATTGTTACATGCAAGCCCACATATGATTACGCTTAAGATTCTTACATGCAAGCCCACAGACTGTTACACTTAAGATTGTCATGTGTAAGCCCACAGACTGTTACACTTAAGAGTGTCACATGTAAGCTCACAAACTGTTACACTTAAGATTGTCACATGTAAGCCCACAGACTGTTATGCTTAACATTGTCACATGTAAGCACAATGACTATTACTCTTAAGATTTTCACATGTAAACACACAGACTATTATACTTAAGATTGTCATATGTAAAAGATTGTCACCTGGAAGCTCACAAACTGTTACACTTAAGATTGTCACATGTAAGCCCATAGACTATTACACTTAAGGTTGTCGCATGTAAGCTCACATACTATTACACTTAAGATTGTCACATGTGAGCCCATATACTATTACACTTAAGATTGTCACATATAAGCTCACAGACTGTTACACTTAAGATTGTCACATGTAAGCTCACAGACTGTTATGCTTAAGATTGTCACATGTAAGCTCACAGACTGTTATGCTTAAGATTGTCACATGTAAGCTCACAGACTGTTACACTTAAGAGTGTCACATGTAAGCTCACAGACTGTTACACTTAAGATTGTCACATGTAAGCTCACAGACTGTTATGCTTAAGATTGTCACATGTAAGCTCACAAACTGTTACACTTAAGATTGTCACATGGAAGCCCACAGACTATTACACTTAAGATTGTCACATGGAAGCCCACAGGCTATTATACTTAAGATTGTCACATGGAAGCCCACAGGCTATTACACTTAAGATGATTGTCGCATATAAGCTCACATACTATTACACTTAAGATTGTCATGTGTATGCTCCTTAACTATTACATCTAACATGATGATGATCAGCAGAAGCGGGATATAGGTATAACTTATTTTATTGTCTCACATACGCAGCAGAAGAGGGACATTGGTATAACTTGCCCAGTGATCATGGTCAAACTTGCCCAGTGATCGTGGTCACTGTGGCAACGTTATGTTTTTTGGTTTTGCTTCACAGAACTAGTCCTGGATACATTATAAGTTTATCAGAACTAATCCTGGATACATTGTAGGTTTATCAGAACTAATCCTGGATACATTGTGGGTTTATCAGACCTAATCCTTGATGCATTCTATGTTTATCAGAACTAATCCTGGATACATTGTGGCTTTATCAGAACTAATCCTGGATGCATTCTATGTTTATCAGAACTAATCCTGGATACATTGTAGGTTTATCAGAACTAATCCTGGATACATTGTAGGTTTATCAGAACTAATCCTGGATACATTGTAGGTTTATCAGAACTAATCCTGGATACATTGTGTGTTTATCAGAACTGATCCTGGATGCATTCTATGTTTATCAGAACTAATCCTGGATACATTGTAGGTTTATCAGAACTAATCCTGGATACATTGTAGGTTTATCAGAACTAATCCTGGATACATTGTAGGTTTATCAGAACTAATCCTGTTTACATTGTAGGTTTATCAGAACTGATCCTGGATACATTGTGGGTTTATCAGAACTAATCCTGGATGCATTCTATGTTTATCAGAACTAATCCTGGATACATTGTAGGTTTATCAGAACTAATCCTGGATACATTGTAGGTTTATCAGAACTAATCCTGGATACATTGTAGGTTTATCAGAACTAATCCTGGATACATTGTAGGTTTATCAGAACTAATCCTGGATACATTGTAGGTTTATCAGAACTAATCCTGGATACATTGTAGGTTTATCAGAACTAATCCTGGATACATTGTAGGTTTATCAGAACTAATCCTGGATACATTGTAGGTTTATCAGAACTAATCCTGGATACATTGTAGGTTTATCAGAACTAATCCTGGATACATTGTAGGTTTATCAGAACTAATCCTGGATGCATTGTAGGTTTATCAGAACTAATCCTGGATACATTGTAGGTTTATCAGAACTAATTCTGGATGCATTCTAGGTTTATCAGAACTAATCCTGGATACATTGTAGGTTTATCAGAACTAATCCTGGATACATTGTGGGTTTATCAGAACCAATCCTGGATATGTTGTTGCTATCATATATAGTTAGGGATCTGCATGATAACATTAAGGTCGCAAGGTGTGTTCACTCTGACCTCATTACAAAATCTGTTTTTTAAACATTAACCCTTTGAGTATTAGAAGTAAGCTTGGATATATTGTTGCCTATGCAGTTAGGGATCAGTCGATGACATTACCCCTTTAAGTTTCAAACCTCAAATCTTTTCAAGAAAATTTTCTTATAGAAAATGCCGATTTTCAAACCAAGAAAAGCATATTTTTGAATATTTATCACCGGAATGACTGGCTCGATTGCCTCATTCCAATGATAAATTCTCAAAATTGTCTTCTCTTGGTCGGCAAATAGATATTTATTAAGACCACTGCAGTTGTTTTTGGCCAACTTGAGTGTTAAAGGATTAAGCTCACAAAATGTATGTTTGGATATGTGCTTGGCTATGCTGTTAGGAATCCATGAGATTACATTAAGCTCACATGGTCAACGGTAAAGGTCATTGATCTGTAATACTTATCGGCAAGGAAGATGACAGGCGGGACCTTTAATTCCATGGAATTATTGTTCTATAAAGAAGTCTTGTCACAGCTTTGTTTGTTTCCAGTCTAAGCGCATTGCTCGCGAGAAGCGTATTATGAACTGGGAGAAGCTGTTTTCCAGGCTGACTACAGTTCGAGGACATGGCCGCCGATGGAAGTTCCTTATTGATTCAATTAAAGACAAGGCTAAACTTGGGTAAGAAATTCTCTGATGTGCTAAATATTAAATAAGGATGATTGTGTGGGTCATAGTCGAGGTGGTCATGATTATTATGATGATGATGCTGATGACATGTTTTCAGCCTAGAGCATGTTCAGCAGGGTGTGAAAGTGCTGTATGAGAGTGATGCTGATGATGGAGATGGTGGGGGGGTCATTGTCCAGGTGGTTTTGATTATTATGATGATAATGATGACGATGACTCCGACGATGACATGTTTTCAGCCTGGATCCTATTCAGCAGGGTGTGAAAGTGCTGTATGAGAGTGATGATGATGATGAAGATGGTGGGGTCATTGTCCAGGTGGTTTTGATTATTATGATGATGACGATGACTCCGACGACATATTTTCAGCCTGGAGCATGTTCAGCAGGGTGTGAAAATGCTGTATGAGAGTGATGATGAAGATGGTGGGGGTCACTGTCTAGTGGTTTTGATTATTATGATGATGAGGATGACGATAACATGTTTTCAGCCTGGAGCATGTTCAGCAGGGTGTGAAGGAACTGTATGAGATTGATGATGAAGATGGTGGGGGTCATTGTCCAGGTGGTATTGATTATTAGGATGATGATGATGGTGTTTGTTGTGGTGTGGATGATGATGACGATGATGATGATGTGTATGATGACAATGATGATGATGATGATAATATGTCAGCATATTATGCAGTATGTGAAGGCCCTGGATGAAAGTGATGATGATGACAATGACAATGAAAGTGATGATGATTGTAGTCGAGGTGGTCATGATTATTATTATGATGAGGATGGCGATGGCCTGTAGCATGTTCAGCAATATGTGAGGGTGCTGTATGAGAGAGTGATGATGTTGATTATTATTATGATGAGGATGATGACGACTACGATGATAATATGTTTTCAGCCTAGAGCATGTTCAGCAGTATGTGAAGGCATTAGATGAAAGTGATGATGATGATGAAGATCAAGCTCGAGATTGGGAGGAAGAGGAGAAAATGAGACAAGCATTACTTGAGAAAACTCAGCAATCACTCACCGCTGATGTAACACAGGTAGATATGTTAAAACACAACAATCATTCGCCGCTGATGTAGTGCTGGTAGATATATTAAAACTCAGCAATCACTTGCAGCTGATGTAGTGCAGGTAGAAATATTAAAACAACAATCACTTGCCACTGATGTAACTAAGGTAGATATCTTAAAACACAACAATCACTCGCCGCTTATGTAATGCAGGTAGATATATTAAAACACAACAATCACTCGCAGCTGGTGTAACAGAGGTAGATATATTAAAATTCAGCAATCACTCGTAGCTGATGTAATGCAGGTAGATATATTAAAACACAACAATCACTTGCAGCTGATGTAATGCAGGTAGATATATTAAAACACAACAATCACTCACAGCTGATGTAACACAGGTAGATATATTGAAACACAACAATCACTCGCAGCTGATGTAACACAGGTAGATATATTGAAACACAACAATCACTCACAGCTAATGTAACACAGGGAGATATATTAAAACACAACAATCACTTGCAGCTGATGTAATGCAGGTAGATATATTAAAACACAACAATCACTCACAGATGATGTAATGCAGGTAGATATATTGAAACACAACAATCACTCGCAGCTGATGTAACACAGGTAGATATATTGAAACACAACGATCACTCACAGCTGATGTAACACAGGTAGATATATTGAAACACAACAATCACTCACAGCTGATGTAACACAGGGAGATATATTAAAACACAACAATCACTTGCAGCTGATGTAGTGCAGGTAGATATATTAAAACACAACAATCACTCACAGATGATGTAATGCAGGTAGATATATTAAAACGGAACAATCACTCACAGCTGATGTACATTTCTCTGGTATAAGATGTCCTTAATCTCCATTTTCAACTGTACATTTAATGATTAAGGTTGTGTTCTCACCAGATTCATGTACATTCTCAGTAGATTCGTGTACATTCTCAGTAGATTCGTGAACATTCTCAGTAGACTTGTGTACATTCTCAGTAGATTTGTGTACATTCTCAGTAGATTTGTGTACATTCTCAGTAGATTTGTGTACATTCTCAGTATATTCGTGTACATTCTCAGTAGATTTGTGTACATTCTCAGCAGATTTGTGTACATTCTCAGCAGATTTGTGTACATTCTCAGTAGATTCGTGTACATTCTCAGCAGATTCGTGTACATTCTCAGTAGATTTTTGTACATTCTCAGCAGCTTCGTGTACATTCTCAGTAGATTCATGTACATTCTCAGTAGATTTGTGTACATTCTCAGTATATTTGTGTACATTCTCAGTAGATTCGTGTACATTCTCAGCAGATTCATGTACATTCTCCGTAGATTCGTGTACATTCTCAGTAGATTCATGAACATTCTCAGTAGATTTGTGTACATTCTCAGTAGATTTGTGTACATTCTCAGTAGATTCGTGTACATTCTCAGCAGATTTGTGTACATTCTCAGTAGATTCGTGTACATTCTCAGCAGCTTCGTGTACATTCTCAGTAGATTTGTGTAAATTCTCAGTAGATTTGTGTACATTATCAGTAGATTTGTGTACATTATCAGCAGATTTGTGTACATTATCAGTAGATTTGTGTACATTCTCAGTAGATTTGTGTACATTCTCAGTAGATTTGTGTACATTCTCAGCAGATTTATGTACATTCTCAGTAGATTCGTGTACATTCTCAGTAGATTTGTGTACATTCTCAGTAGATTTGTGTACATTCTCAGTGGATTCGTGTACATTCTCAGCAGATTCATGTACATTCTCAGTAGATTCATGTACATTCTCAGTAGATTCATTAAAACTCATTCTGGAGGGATTGGCAATATGATACCCACAATGAAAATAAAATAAATTAATTAGACAATCTGGCAACAACAGGCCATTTGTCACATGTGTACTACGTGTACTTGTTAATGCTGTACTGTATTCATACTATATAAGTCATTCACAGTATTGTTATGCAATTAATATGAATCTGTACTGGTCACAATGGCCACTTAATCATAAATGTGTATATCTATATACATGACATCACAATAATAAATAATAACATTGTTAAAATAATAGAACATAAAATTGTGTGAACCCGTGCTGTGACATTGACCTATGAACACATTCTGTAACATTGACCTTTGAACCCATTATGTGACATTGACCTATGAGCCTGTTCTGTGACATTGACTTATAATTTACTGAGGTTAACACTTGTCCTGTTGTTACGAAACCAGGCCTTCCATGAAGACATTAGGAAATAGCTGATTTAAACTTGTGAATCAATGTTGCTGAAAGCTGTTGCCATCCAGGGTAACAACTGCTGACAGCAAAACTATTTCAAAAATATATTTTCACTTCAAGAGATATACTTACGTCCCTAACACTCCATGATATTTCCTAAATATCGACCTAGACTCAATAACCCCAGATTTAAAAAGAAAGGTGCCCCTACTGGGCAGGGAGTCAGCTGTCAGTCTGCCGGATGCCAGCCCCAACCTCCCGCATGCGCAGACTGACACTGCCTCATTCTTGACTATTGGCCTAATACACATGCTTGTTACTAATTAGTTCTTGCTCAGTTTTGCTCAATTATCACTTTTGGAATTGTTTTGGAACATGGTGGATTATGTCTGACCATTGTGAAATGCCTGAGGCTTTGCCAGGACCAAGTTACCAGGTGATCTCTTATAATTTTGTTTTATTCCATCTTAATTACGCGGTGTCACCTATTTCCATGATGTGGTATAGACATGATAGGCGCCCAGAAAACTGGTTTATTATTATCTGGCGCCATGAAATACTAATTTCACTTCAAGAGATATACTTACCTCCCTAACACTATGATATTTCCTAAATATTGACCTTCACTCAATAACCCAGATTTAAAAAAGAAAGGTGCCCTTACTGGACATGTAGACAGGTGAGAGTCTGCCAGATGCCGGCCCCAACCTTGCGCATGCACAGACTGACACTGCCTCTTTCTTGACTATTGGCCTAAACCACATGCTTGTTTACTTTTAGTGCTTTCTAAGTTTTTGCTCAATTATCTTTCTAAAGTTGTTCTAGTGTGTTTGTAGTCATGTCTGACCATCATAATTCATCTGAGGCCACTGCAGGACCAAGTTATCAGATGAACTCTAGTACAATTATGTCTTAATTACATCTTAATTATGTGGTGTCACCTATTTCAGTGATGTGGTATAGACGTGATAGGTGCCAAGAAAACTGGTAATTTTATTATCTGGCGCCAAAAAATGCTAATCTCTCTTTATGCTTGTGTCCACAGGTTCATGTAAGGAGGTTCGTACACATGTAAGAGGGTTTGTCTCCACTATTTCCCTATAAAATGTTAGGAAAAAAGACTATGCCTAGAGTGATAGAGGCTCCCATAAGAGTGAGCTTGTCATTCTGCCCTCTGGTCCCTCCCCTCCATTTATAAGTAAGTGAGTGGTGAAGAGGAGTGGTTCATCTGGTGGGAGTTTTTAAGAGCTGGACACGGTGGTATGCCTTTGCTAAAGACACAGGTACTGTAGTTATGCTATGTGACACTCTAATATTTAAACAAATGTTTGTGATTATTTGCTGCCAATATTTTTTCTGTCATACTTTTTATCTGTATCATTATGATGGGCTATTAATATGTTCATTTACTGTTAGTGTGCTCTTGTATTTGAATACAATTTGTCTTACACCTGGATGTTGTTCATCTGTTTCTATTTATGGAAATTATGATGTCATAATCAGCCATGTTATTATTATTAATATCCTCCATGAGGCATGGTGTTCATCTTTTGTTAGCCTGTCCTGTTAGGGCCTAAAGATGAATTTCTCTCTTCAAATTGGTTAGTTTATTTAATTTATATAGTTATAAAAGAAACTTTAACTCATTGTCATGGTCTTGTCCCTTTTTTCAGAAGCCTTCTTGTGCCGATTGTAACCGTTCACTCAAGCTTAAGTTTGCTCCTCATCTGTGTGTTAAGTGTTCACCTTGCGGTCCATTATTGAAATGTGATGTCTGTCAACAGTGGTGCAGTGGTGGGGGGGGGGGGGGGAGGGAGGACTTATTCTCTGAATTATTGTTGTTACAGGCAAGGGATAAGGCATTGTAGGAGGAGAACAGGATGAAAAAGAGTAAGTGGGAATGGTAAGAGAAAGGCCTCTGTTTCCTAGAAAATGGAGTCTCAGGTTAGAGATGATTGAGGGAGATGAAAAGGACAATAAAAGATCTGGTTCCAGAGCTGCTTCGCAGCATGCTCCCTGGGCCGGGTGCTTTATTGTCTTCTACATCTGCCCCCGAGCAGAAAATCCCCATTGATGATTCTGGTGTCCGGTGTGGTCTGTGGTCCGAAAATGTTCCAGAATCAGTGGTGGCTTCAGTAGATCTTGGACGGCCCGCTGCCTTGCCAATGGATCCTGGAGCAGCCCAATATGATCAAGGCAGCAGGCTTGCCGCACCATTAGATCATGGGCTGGGCTCGCTGGACCCAGGTTCACGCCTTGAGTATCTGCGCCCCATAAGTACCATTCCCTCTTACGTTACATTCCCTGACCATCCCGGGCTAGCTCTCTTGCTAGTCCAGAGGCAGTCTATTATGGCCAGGAGGAAGAGGATTTTATGCTGGGTTCACCCGTGGAAGCCATGGACATGAAAATGAACGAATGTGCATGGGTGAACTCTTCCATGGGTCTACTCCCGCAAGGGTAGGCTTTGCGGTTCAAGGGGTGGACCGGGTTGGAGCGGATGACCGCCGTTACCGCATACCTCGGCTTGCTGAGGATAAGACGGCGGCTGGTCCGGGCCATGGTGTGGTTAATTACACCTCACACGGTTCGATGGCGCCGGCTCCTGGTTTAGCCACGGTGCCAAACATGCCTGATCTTTCAGGTCCGTGTGCTTTCTCTGGCTTGCCAGGTGTATCCACGGCTCCAGCCACATTTACATCTGCGAGTACTGTAGAGGATGACGAAGGCCCGCGCCTTGTCAATGACCCGTGGGAGGTCGATTGACCCTCCACACGCACTAAGCAGGAGTGGGAGCGGGTAACCCAGGACCGCTTAGTATCGCGATGGCTTTCGGCTGGGTATCAATCCGACTGGGCAATACGCCTACGATCGCACCTGTCTCTGGTCCCGATCTGGACTCAAATTCCAAGAGATCCAGACCAACGGTTGAGTATAGAGGAAGAAATAAATTCCCTCATACAAAAAGGAGCAATTCAACCGGAACAAAATTGTCCAGGCTTCTACTCAACCGTGTTTCTAGTAACAAAGAGCACTGGAGGGAGGAGACCAATTCTCAACCTCAAGCCACTGAACAAGTTCATAGACACACCGAGTTTCAAGATGGAAATGATCAAAATGGTGTTGGCAGGGTTGGAGAAGGGAATGTGGACAGCATCAATAGATCTGAAGGATGTATATTTTCACATTCCAATTGTGAGATGTTTTCATCGGTACCTGAGATTCACATTCCAGGGCCAACAGTGGGAATTCAAAGTTTTACCTTTTGGAATTTCAATGGCTCCTCAGGTTTTCGCCAGGGTGGTTCTTGCGATAACAGCATACCTCCACAGGAGAAGCATAGCAGTCCACACTTACATAGACGACTGGCTGTCAAAAGCGCACAATCAGTAAAGTCTATCATTTCAACCATCGGTGGTGTTATCCGATGTTCAAATCATTTCCTGATTGTGTTAAACACAGTTTCAGATGTTAGTGCTTCATGCACAAAAATGTGCAAGGGATGAGCTGGCCTTCTGACCTCGCCTCCCTCCTGCCGAATTCACTGACGAATTCTGGCAATATCATAGAATGTTAGGGAGGTAAGTATATCTCTTGAAGTGAAATAAACAAAATCACAGATTTCTTTTTTCACGAGAGAGTAGTTATACTTACATCCCTAACATGGACCCGGCCTCTATGCCCCACACAGGCTCGGTCTTCAGGCTTGTTAGTTGCATGTGTCGGTAAATAGTACAAGTTGAGGCGGTGTCAGTCTGCGCATGCGCGAGGTTGGGGCTGGTATACGGCAGACTGACAGCCGACTCCCTGCCCAGTAGGGGCAGCCTTCATTTTATATCTGCTGTTATTGAGTCTAGGTCGATATTTAGGAAATATCATAGAGTATTAGGGAGGTAAGTATAACTACTATCTCATGAAAAAAAAATCTGTGATTTTGTTTAATCGGTTCCCAATCACTCAATACAATGACAACAAAGCGAATGTGCAATGTTGGATTATGAAGCTATGATGAACGTATGAAAAATACTATATGAATTGACTGACAGACAGACGTATTAAGATAAATACTAATGCCTAGAAAAGGCCAACCTAAACAGGACTTTCGAATAATACAATGACTAGCAATAACTTGATTACTTTTAGAAGTGTCAGAGAGTCATAGACATGTTACCTATCACCCTATCACCTGGCACCATGGTAGATTACTACGTAAATCTAACTTGTCCCATTAAGAGCCTATGCATGTTTCACTGAGTGCCTATGCTGGCTTAGCAAGTCACTAGTAATAATGGTGTAGTGGTTATAGAGGTCAAGCAAGTTGAGACAATGGTAAAAATGTATGTTGACATGAATCAATAAAGCAGCCAAAACCTATAGAACTTTAATATGGCTACCAGATTTATGTTCTCGTTTTTGCAATCATGAGAGAATAATACACGTTTATGTTTTTATTTATCCAATTTCTGTTTCTGAAAAGCCGGAAGAAAGATTTGAAGAATCTGTGGCCATCAATGAGGATGAAGACTATAATGAATCTGAAGAAGTTAATAATGAAATAGAGAAACAGAATTTGATGATTAGCTTGCCAGCAGAAAGCGATACAGCCATCACAGAGGAGACAGAGACTATATCCAGGGCCAGCTCATCAAAGGTAAGTGAAACATCTAACATTGAGGTGACAGAGACAATGTTCCGGGCCACAGAGGAGACAGAGATTATATCCCGGGCCAGCCTATCTATGATGAATGATACAGCTACCACTGAGGAAACGGAGATTATATCCTGGGCCGCTGAGGTGACAGAGACTATATCCCGGGCCAGCCCATATATGGTAAGTGGAACGTCTAACACTGAGGAGACAGACTATATTCCTGGCCAGCCCATATATGGTGAATGATACGGGTACATCTAATATTGAGGCTATATCCTGGGCCAGCCCATATATTGGTGAGTGATGCCAGTACATCTAATATTGAGATGGCAGAGACTATACGCTGGGCCAGCCCATATATTGTGATTGATAATCTAACAATGAGTAGACAGGGACTCTCTCCCAGGCCAATCCATCTATGGTGAGTGATACAGCTATTACTGAGGAGACAGAGACTGTATCCTGGGTCAGTGCTAACACTGAGGAGACAGAGACTGTATCCCGGGCCACTGAGGCGACAGAGATTATATCCTAGCCAAGCGTTACACTGAGGAAACAGAGACTATATCCTGGGCCGCTGAGTTGACAGAGACTATATCCCGGGCCAGCCCATATATGGTGAGTGATACCAGTACATCTAGTATTGAGATGACAGAGACTATACCCCGGGACAGCCAATATATTGTGAGTGATAACCTAACGCTGAGTAGACAGGGACTCTCTCCCAGGCCAATCCATCTATGGTGAGTGATACAGCTATTATTGAGGAGACAGAGACTATCCCAGGCCAGTGCTAACACTGAGGAGACAGAGACTGTATCCTGGGCCACTGAGGTGACAGAGATTGTATCCTGACCCAGCCTTACACTGAGGAGACAGAGACTATATTCAGGGCCAAAGCTAATATTGAGGAGACAGAGATGTGACTATATCCCGAGCTGCTGAGGAGACAGACTATATCCCGGACCTGTTCATCAAAGGTAAGAGACACATCTAATATTGAGGTGACAGAGACTATATCATGGGCTGCTGAGGAGACAGAGATTATATCTCGGGCCACTGAGGCGATAAAGACTATATCCTGGGCCAGAGCTAACACTGAGGAGACATAAACATAAATCTTGTCTATGCGCAACACCTGCCTAACAGCTCTGCATTAGGCATATACACAGGTAAATGAAATTCTAAAGAGAAAACACCTTGGACAAAGATGTTGATTCATCTCCGCATCTTTCATGCTTCAGGTGTTTGTGCATGTGTCAAAAACTCTGCTACATATTTTAGCATGCTACTACTCATCAACATCTGGGAATATTTGAACGAAACTTTACTGGAATATAATGCTACCCTATTAAGCCTACTGCCTTTTATTGTCATGATTGAAAGGGTGTATTCTTAAGGCTAAATCTGCTATCTTTAAATCTGATGTAAATTTATCGTTATTGTTCCCACTCAATAAAGGATTATAGGCACTAGCTGTTATTTTACAGAAAGTTCATTTTGAAGATGAGCCTCCAGAAAAGGCAGAGACCTCAGAAGCATGTGTGTGGACAGCAGAGCCAGAGTATGACCAGTCTCTACACATACGTGTTTATAAACCTGAAGGCTTGGAACAAAGACAATTACAGTGCTTACTCAGCTTTGGTACCCAGGTGTTTAAGACATCTGAATTCGATGCACTATCTGACATTGAGGATGAGGTAGGACTTTGAGATTAAGAACATCATATATATGTTATGTTTATCTCTTTGTAAATCACTGAGAAAACACAGAATTCCATCCTCATAGTGAGACATGTCACACATCATGATGTACAGTAGGTTCGTAATAACATCACAATGTACCATAGATTCAAGATGACATCACACTGTACCATAGATTCAAGGTGGCATCACAATATACAATAGATTCGTGATAACATCACAATTTACAACAGATTCGTGATGACATCACAATGTACCATAGATTCAAGATGACATCACAGTGTACCATAGATTCAAGATGACATCACAATTTACAATAGATTCATGATAACATCACAATGTACAATAGATTCATGATGACATCACAATGTACAATTAGATTCATGATGACATCACACTGTATAATACACTCATGATGACATCACAATATACAATAGATTCATGATGACATCCACAACTTCATACAACGCCATTAAACACCTGTCAAATTGCCATGAAAATCCCCATTGCTTTTCCCCATTAATACCCTGTAAATTGTACACATTTTAATGGCACAATTTCCCATTAAAATAGTGTGACCCAATTAAAATACTGTTACTAGTATGTCATTAAATTGAAGTTGGCACTGGAAATGATTAATATGTTTTGTAATGTAATAAACCATTAAAACCATGGGTTAATTAATGTGATAGATTAATGGAACACAAACCCATTAAATATCTGATACATTATTAATGGGATTTGAATAGCATGAAAGTAGTGGCATCTGTGAAGTTGTGTTTAATGGGTACATCCCATGAAATTTAATTAAATAATGGCATTAAAATGCTGTAATTTATACACATTTTAAGGGGCCCTTAAAACTGCATTAAACATTGATGGTATTTTAGTGGCTTAAAAATCATTAATATAATTTTGCTAAAAGCCATTAAATATATATGTAGTATAAATTAATGGGCAGTGTGACCTTGATTGTGCACTAATTTACCAATGAAAATGCCATTAAAATAGGAGACCAGTAGTGGTCTGTCACATATACCTCGACCTGCCTTTCAGTACAAACCAGAGGCTTGCCATGGTTGGCTTGTCGCATGGTATCGTATATTATTTGTTGAATGTTCACAGAAAAACTAACCTTTTTCCATTTCTTGTCGCACACCTGATGTCACACTTGATAATGGGCTTCGGACGGCATTTGGGATAAACATGACATGTGAACAGCTGATAAACAGGCAGTCAAACATGTGAATATCGCCCAGCTCTACCCTGGGGTTGTTTTCATAAAGCTTTCTAAGCTGAGAAATTTGCTAACCTCATATTTGTTTAAACCTTTAACACTCATATCATCCTAAAATGGCATCTACAGTGGTCTTGAGAAATGTCCATTTGCAGACCAAGAGAATCTTGACTATTTTTGTCTTGCCTGCGAAGCAGAAAAAGTGAGACGGCGGTGGCATCAACATTAAGGTTCTGCGTTTAGCAAAACTTCTGAGCTTATATTTCAGGATAGGTTAAGCCTATTGCAACTAAACTTGGATACATGGTTACCTATAATGTTAGGAAGCAGCATGATGATGTTCGGGGCACAAGGTTAAAGGTCAAGGTTACTGTGACCTTGATACAGAACTCTGCTATTTCAACATTAAGTTTTTGTGTTTAGCAAAACTTCTCAGCATATATTTCAGGATTGGTTAAGCCTATTGCAACTAAACTTGGATAGATGGTTACCTATAATGTTAGGAAACAGCATAATAACATTGAGGGCAGAAGGTTAAAGGTCAAGGTAACTGTGACAAACAGGAGACAGACGTGACATTTAATTCTGCGGAATTCTTGCTTAAAATTTACAACTTTTTTATTATTATTATTATTATTATTATTATTATTATTATTATTATTAGCTCACCTGGCCTGAAAGGCCAAGTGAGCTTATGTCGTGGCGACCGTCCGTCGTGTGTCCGTCGTCCGTCATCCGTCCGTCGTCCGTCCATAAACTTTTCCTTTAAATGACTTCCCCTCAAGAAACGTTGGGCCAATTTCAATTATATTTGGCAGGAAGCATCCTTAGGGTATAGGGATCCAAGTTTCTTCAAATGAAGCCGATCGGCCAATTAGGCCGGTGGCCATCTTGTATTTTGGCCGATTTTTAGAAACGTCTAAAAATCTTCTCTGAACCCGCTTTAGGGATTGAAGGAAACCTCATGAAATATGATCTAGGGCAAGAGCTCGACCAAATTTGTTCAAAGGAACTTAATTCGTCCAATAGTTCTGCAGCCATCTTGGTTGACCTGGTTTTAGCGAAAATAACGTCTTCTCCAGAACCGCTGAAGGGATCAGGCCAAAATTTGGCAGATATGATTAGGGACTAAGGGCCAGTAAACTTTGTTCAAGAGAAGTTGATCCGTCAAAAAACATGACCGCCATGGACCAATCAATATATAGCAGGTTTGGCGGCCATATTGGATTTTTTTACTTGATGGATTTTGAGGCCGAAATTGGTTTTAAAAAGGTTTTTTGGTATTCTGATATCAAATTTACAATTTTTGAAACTGTCGGATAAACGGTTTGGTGGCCATCTTTCCCCCCCTCCCCCCCCCCCCCCCCCAAAAGCTCCCATACTAAAGCAATGGGAAATTAAAAATATCTTCTCGAGAACTACTGGGCAGATTTCAATTATATTTGACATGAAGCATCCTTAACACATAGAGATTCAAGTCTGTTCAAACGAACCCGATCGGCCAATTTGGCCGGCGACCATCTTGGATTTCGGCTGATTTTTAGAAATGTTTTTAAAAATCTCCCAAACCATTTGAGGGATCGATTCAAAACTCACGAAATATGATCTAGCATAAGCACTGAATCAAGTTTGTTCAAGGGAACTTGATTGACCAAATGGTTCAGCGGCCATCTTGGATGACCTAGTTTTCACAAAAACGGCTTCTTCCCCATAACCGCTGAAGTGATCAGGCCGAAATTTGTGAGATATAATTAGCGACTAATGGCGATTAATGTTTGTTCAAGAGAAGTTGATTTGTCAGAAAACATGGCCGCCATGGGCCAATCAAAATGTAGCGTGTTTGGCAGACAATGGATTTTTTTATTTGATGGATTTTGAGGCCAAAATTGGTTCTATATATGTTTTTGGGTATTCTGAGCTCAAATTTGCAATTTTTGAAACAGTCGGATAAACGGTTTGGTGGCCATCTTGGATAATTTTCTCGTCAATAGCTCCCATGCTAAAGCAATGGGAAATTAAAAATATCTTCTTGAGAACTACCAGGCCGATTTCAATTATATTTGGCAGGAAGCATCCTTAGGGCATAAGGATCCAAGTTTGTTCAAATGAACCCGATCGGCCAATTTGCCCGGCGGCCATTATGGATTTTGGCCGATTTCAGGAAATGTCTTTAAAAATCTCTGAAACCACTTGGGGAATCTTCATCTAGGCCAAGAGGTAAGCAAAGTTTGTTCAAGAGGACTTGATTGACCAAATGGTTCGGCGACCATTTTTGATGACCTGGTTTTCACAAAAATTACTCCTCCAGAACCGCTGAAGGGATCGGGCCGAAATTTGGGCCATTAAAATTGTTTCAAGAAGTTGATCCATCAAAAAAACATGGGCGCCGTGGGGCAATCAAAATGTAGTGTGTTTGGCGTCCATATTGCACTTGCAAAAATGTCCACAAACTCATTTAAAAGACTGCTAAACCACCCACCAACAATTTTGACCAAAATTGATGGTGCTCCAGGTGAGCGACACAGGCCCCTTGGGCCTCTTGTTATTATTATTTGACCTTATTTTTAGAGGGTAACATGATTAATGTATATAACATTATCTTCCTCATGGCCCTCTTTATCTAATTAATTTGTTCAATTTGGTGATGGTAGCGTTGTAGTTGTGTTTCCTATCTGAAATGCTCAGTACATTGGGATTTGAATTAATTGTATGTTGTGGTTTGGTTAATTTTCAGTGGTAGATCATTCCAGATTTGTACGCCAGAGTATGCCAGACTAGTTTTAAGTGCTTCGGATTGGGGCCTTGGTATAGCGAGCATCTGATTGGTGGTACTTCTACTTCTAATTAGGGAACTGGAATGACTGGCTCAATAACAGAGCCAGTCATTCCAGTGATAAAATTTCAAAAATCATCTCTTGTCTGCAAATCAACATTTTCTATGAAAAAAATTGAAATTTTCTTGAACAAATTCGAGGGTTAAGCAAATTTCTCATTAAATAGATTTTCATGAAATATAATTAGCATATTTCACAAAGCATATTTGCTTAGGCTAGAAATTATCTTAACTGAGCAGATATGTTTTCATACTATAAGTGGCTTTTCGAATGTAGGTCGCATTTTGAATCGTCAATAATCAAATTTTTTTTTACAAATGCCATTGATAAATTTAATCACAATGGTATTAAAACTAACAGATACCAAAGTTTCGTGAAGGTTTTCATCCGATAAGATGTGAAAATGACAATTATATTATGTCATGGTACCGTAAAATTTCGAGAAATTCCGGTCATGATTTTGGGGGGAGGCCTCATTCAATGTTGAATAATTCCTTTATACATAACTGAACACATACCAGGGTTTCTGTGTTGACAGCGAATAAATGGCAAATTTTATGCTATGTAGCATTGCTGGGTGCACTCAGCCATTTAAAAAGTGAACGTGGATGTTTTACACTAAGATTCTATAGCATCAGACATTTTTTCGTAGCGGCATCCCCAATAGGAATCGTTTATCGTGAAAGATCGTGAGAGAACAAGAGAAATTTGTCGAATTGTACCCATATCTAATATACGAGTACCAAGCTCATTACCTGTTATTGGCAACACCGTATCACGTGCTATAAGATTGATGCGTCTGATTGGTCGGGAATACATGAATATAAATTTTTCCGCCAGGATCGCGACACGATCAACTGTTTTGCAAAGTATTATGTGTGTTAAAATGTCAATCTATGCATATTTCTTGTACACCACAAATCGGGAAGTGGGATGCCGATATATTTGACAACCTTCGCATCTCAACTCGGCCTAATTACTGACGGTAATTTGAAGAGTAAGTTTTCTCGGAAATTGTAAACAAAGACACGCATCGATGATTGAGCCTATCACATTGTTTATTTATAACCTTATTGTTATTTCGTGACCAGAGGTAAACGAAATTGATTTATACATTATTGGTTCTGCTGCTCTCTTACCACAACCTATAACTTTCTCGGTTAAATTAGTCATTGAGTAACTGAAAACTTAGAAGTAACAGCACATGTATTAATAATCAGTGATGACTGGAACTTACTAATAATTCCTTAGAAAACAAATATTTCACTATTGCCCTGGTTACAAACATTCTATCACCATTTACTGTGTGGAGTATCCTCTGATCAAAGATATAGAGAACCGGGGCCCTGAAATAAACTTGTATGCCCAAAATCAAAAACAATTGTCACATTTGAACCTGAAATTCCAGAACTTCACGTTTACAGTCATTATAAATGTAAGATGTAAGAATCCAATGTGAAGCTGGTGCTGCCTTAGCCAGTTTAATTAGTTTCAAAATATTCAACAGAATTTTGAAACATTTGTAACAAATTTATTATTCGCTCTTGTAGATTGAAAAGGTTAATCCAGTAACTAGTAGTCATACTCCTTCGTTGGACGATATATGCCCACCATTTATTATATTATTCATTTCATTTCTGCGCTAAAATCTGAGGGCGGTGTATGACCATAACACCCGGTCGGGTCATACTGTTTGCCAGTATATCCCTTAGTCTGAGTCTTCTCTGACTCAACCTGCCCCTGTAACAGATATTTGGACAGACTGTCAGTCTGTCCAAATATCTGTCACAGGGGCGGGTTGAGTCAGAGCTGACTCAGACTATATATCCCTATGACCTTGCGCCGTACATGTATATTGTTAACCATCTAACATTTGACTCAGACCAAAACTGCTGCAGTTGTCTAGGAAAATGTCAATTTTCCGATCAAAGTAAGATTATTTCTGAAAATGTATCACTGGAATGACTTGCTCTTGGTCTGCATATGGGCATGGTCTATGAGAAAATTTAAATTTTCATGAAAAAATGTGATTGTTAAAGTCTTAATATAACACTTCTAGAATTTGTATATTTCTAACTTATCCTTCCTATTTTTTGCGGGTGACTGATGGCCGATGCCTTCTAAACGGACTCAGTTTTTTCTGCTACGTGACCTGTGTTACTCTATAATCTAATTTCTTTAGGGAAACAGTATATTTGAACTAAAACATGATGATGTACGTTTGAAACATGATCAGCTACTACACACATCAATGGCTGACAGCTATGCCGGCGGCTGTTCTGGATCAACTGCCGACTGTTATCAACCGTATTCCTGAGGGATCAGCTAATGTGCATCTCACATAAGCTCTATGTACCATTTGAGATTGGGTGGGATTTGAACCAAATATCAATAAATTTAATTTAATCTCTTAATTATACCCAGACGTTTTGAAAAAACTGCAGGGATATTACAATCACCTCCATCTATCTGTCTGTCCATCCATCTCCTCAGAAAGCTTTTGGTAGAATTCAATCAAAATTATTGTGTAAATTACCGATATGCTTGTGGATTGGGAGACACCGTTTACACTAGGTTCCATTCCCAGAGGGGGGGGTGGGGGTGGGGTTGATGGAAGACTGTCAACGTTAAAGGAATATAACCAAATCTGGTGATTTACCATATCATGGCTCTATGGTTGTAGAATGCGAGACAACCTAATACATTAGGCTGTGACACTGCTTGGGGTCGGAAAGGGCTGATGGGGGAGGGGCAAAATGTCAACTGAATTTGTTATGTGAGTAGCGGCGACAGCAGAGTGAAATCTACACAATGTAACGTGCACAAGATCAAGATAAGAGATGAATTGCCCATATCTCATTTTAATGTTACCATAAAGGAAAGCTGGTAAATATTTTAGAATTAGTTTGCCTTTGCTGCCCTGGTGAGTTGGGCAGCAACAGCTTTCAGTCAAATCAAAGTACTTGAAATTAGGTTCAAAATATTCACCAGGTTAGCAGTATCTATGGTTACCATGAAATTTGGAATTCAGGATTCAAAGAATATAAACTGATCCCAACACGCGCATATCATTGATGGAGCTTATGTAGAGATGGGCGGGGCATAGCTAAAAGTATCCATTAGAAAATCAAAATTTCTGCTTTGTCCTTCCTCTTGTCAATTCCAGTTTTCACTATGTTTAACACTTTCATGACAAGTCCTGAAAACAATGTGGCATGGCAAATGATGGTTGTAGCATAATTTCTCAATCCGAAAAAAACAAACATTTTAGTATGATGACTTTGAATTAATTATACCTACCTAGTCTCCTTGAGTCCATTCATTATCCCCATACCTACCTTGTCTCCTTGAGTCCATTCATTATCTCCATGTTTTGAAAAAATGGTGATATAATTGCCTCCATCCACTTATCTGTATGTCCATCATGCTATCTCCTCCCAAACTGGTGGGTCGATTTCAACCAAATTTGGTATGGCGGTTACCCATATGATTGCGCTTTGCAAGACAACATTTAGATTTGGTCCCGCGCACTTGAGGTCAGTGGGTTGGGTCCAAAGTTCAAATATCCAAAAAAAATGTCTCATACATTACTCCCAAACAGTTGTGTGGAATTCAAAGAAATTTGGTGTGTGGGTTGCCCATATAATTGTGGATTGCCTGACATTTATTTCTTTGGGTTGGAGAAGGGGCTAAAAGGTCAAGAAATTTATTGTAAGCTGATATTGGAGTCTTCCAGATTTATCTAGATTTCTGGATTTTTCATAGAGCACTCTCGCACACCAGTTGACACCCACTCCATGAATTGAAATTAAGCCAAATGAGCCACTACATTGAGATAGGACTAGTGATTACTAGATTCTACTTTAGCTCTTCAAATTTTCTTTACAGACCAAGGGAAGACTATTTTTGAAATTTTACAACTGGAATGACTGGCTCAATTACCGAGCCAGTCATTCTAGTGGTAAATTTTCAAAAAGTCTTGCTCTGCTAATCAACATTTCTTAAGATCACAGCAGAGGCATTCTTTGGCCACCATGACCATTAAAGGGTTGACAAATGAAATTGTTACCATTGGGCTGGTCATTATACTAACCCTGGTCAATTTCTACTAGCCTCTGGCTCATGTTAATTTTAACTCCTGCTCTCACAGATCACTTCCCCTGATGGCATCCAGATTTTTCACAGCAATCAACTCCAGTCTCTGTGTAATGAAACTAATTCAAACAAATTTGGTATGTGATTATGGAGTGCAGAGGATACGCCGCCAGAGATGGGATAGGTAAAGAGGTCAAAGTGGTGAGCATGGGAATTTGCTATAATGCGTCATCGACCAAGCAATCTAGTTACTTACTTACCATCATTGTCAAAGACTTGATGCTTGATAGATAACATTATGAACAGGAGTAATCAGAGATTGTAAACAACCGCCGAGACCACCCTACCCGTTTTGTCATATCCAAATTTGTTAAATCTTTATGTATGATCACACAGATCACAGCCAAAGTATGGAAACCCTTGTTTAGGTTATGTTGGTTTGTTGTGTTAAAATTTTAAACGAATCGGATCAGTAGCTTTTTAGATACAATATGCACACACATAATACCCTCTTTCCCCTTAGGGCAAGGGTAATAATCCAGGAATGGATAGCAATAATGATCAAAAGTACCTGCAATCAAAAGAAACAATCTGTTGAGTATATTTTGACAAATTTAATTGGAATCTATTGTTGTCCAAAACAGCACCAGTTTCCAATCAAATTGGACTCGATATTTTCAACAAATCTACTATACATAGTCCAGTCTGATTACCTAAGATGAGATTCTCTCTCTCCCTCTCACTTCGAGTAAACTTTATTTGATATTTACACTGATAGCTTACAAATAATACGGTATTCAACCCCTTAACACGCAAGCTTTACCACTGGAACATGTTGTCACCTAATGCAGCAACATCTTCCAGTCCAATCGATCTCAAAATATTCAGTAATTTAATCACCAGTCCTACTAAGTAATATGACACTCTTACATAGAAGAAACTGTATTTGATATACATGTAGTTTACAATGGCAGCTTATACATTAAGTGATTAGAAATAAAATGGTACAGTAGATTTACATCAAGCGCATCAGATTTAACCCTTACCACTCTGATGTCAATATTCTATCTTTTAATGTGCCAATAGCCTGGAAAACTGATACTGTTCTACTTCTACTAATAGAAACTGGTGTACATTTTTCATCAATTTTGGTTTGGTAGATGATGTTGCTATCTAGGACAGCAACATCTTCCACCAAATCTGTTGAGAAAAGAACACCAGTTCCTTTAATTTGAAAATTTAAAATTTTGACATAGAATGGTAGGGGTTAATAAAATAGTGCAGAAGATAGAATTACAGAATCATCATTTTCATGAAATCTCAACCTGATCACTGTCCTATTCGCCATATTATCCTGAAGAAAAAAAGAAGAGAAACATTTACAAGATGAAAGAACAAAACGGAAATAAAACTGGAACAGTTAACAAAGGTGATTTCAAAGGGCAATAACAAGCCAATATGTCTTATGACTGTCCTTATTTAACTAATGCATGTTACGGGCCCGTATTGACCCAGTAGCAGCCCTGTAACATGCGTTATCATGATAGATAATTGAGGAACAGAAATTAGACCACAGAAGCATGCCAATATCTCCCTAGAAGCTAAATGACGAGTGTGAGATAATGGGCAAGCTATGTAAGGATGCACACTTTAAATCTTTTAGACATCAGTGTAGATATTCAGATGTATGTAATATTTTATCGAACAAAATTATAAATTAGGTTAGACATTCTCACTAAGCGATTCCGGCCATCAGGGAATCGAGTACTCGGTTAAATAAAGGAATCGACACACTATCGTTGACAATTTCACACTAGGAATTTCATTCGCAGAAAACTATTTTCTATTTTCCCATAGAAATTTGTAAACAAACTGAATTGACCAATCAACAGTGGATTTATAAAATTCAATGCTCTGACGTAATGTAACGCTAAGTTTGATTGGATAAAACGCCCGTAATGCTTGCGTATTTAGCGATCGAAAACTGGTGCTCTTAAAGCCGTCCAGACGGCGCGTAGGACTCCACGTCCAATTATTGAAAAACGTCCAGACGGCTTGTAGGTTTATTTGTACGCTTTTTGCGCACCGTCCAGACAGCTCGTAGGTTGCTGTGGGGTTAACTGAAAAAATTCACAGATTTCTTGGTCCTATTTTTTAGTTAGGATTTTGTAGGTCTCTATCATATCCCCCCTTTTTCTTCGATATGCCAAAGTTGGTAAATTGAGTATTTTAAGTCTGGCTTCATAGCTTAGGTATGATAGGCCTGGTACTACTTTAGTTACCCGTCGCTGTACATTTTCCAGAGGGTCTATATGTTTTCTATAATGAGGACTGTATGCCTGGTTTGCATATTCGACATGAGGTCTTACCAATGATGTGTAAAGTATTTTGAACAGTTTTATGTTTAAATGCACAGATGTGCACCAGATAATTCCCATGATTATGTTTGCCTTGATGCCTGAGAAATTTACTAGCTTTTCTAGAAACTCTCGAAAACTGGTAACAGTCGTGAACAATTAGTAATTTTATTTTACACACTACCTGTTTGATGACTGATATAATCCCAGCTATTTTGCATATTGTTTTTATTAATTTTACAACCTTAAATCTATTTTATTTATACCGTCTGCCACAATAAGATGGCTAGCAGCCCACAAAGTATAATAGGCATCTTCTTGGACCTTTCAAAAGCTTTCGACACTATCAACCACCGGATCTTACTAGAAAAGCTTGCCTATTATGGTATAAGAGGCAGTGCACTCACCTGATTTCAGAACTACCTAAGTAAAAGAACACAATGCGTACAATATAATGAGATATGCTCTGAAAACAGGCAATTAACTTGTGGTGTTCCTCAGGGATCTATTCTTGGCCCTCTGCTGTTCCTTCTTTACTTGAATGCTCTACCTAACATATGCAAGCACATGTCATTAATACTGTTCGCTGATAACACAAATGCTTTTTGCTGCGATGACAACATAGACACCCTATACAGAAGAACAAATAAGGAAATGGAAGAAATTACTGACTGGTTTTCAATAAACAAATTATCGTTGAATGTTGACAAAACAAATTATATGTTATTTACAAATCTCAAACTAAAAAAAGGTGAAATTCCAAAAATCTACATAAACAAAAAAGAAATTGAGGAGACCCCATTTGCCAAATTTTTGGGAGTATATTTGGATAAACATTTGACCTGGGCCAAACAAATCGAGACAGTAACAGCAAAGGTGGCAAGAGGCATAGGTATCATACAAATACTAAAACCTTACATGACACCAGCTACAATTAAAACTCTATACTGCACCCTTGTTCTTCTGCATCTCACCTACTGTAATGCGATCTGGACGAATACACATAAAAGCAACCTAGCAAAACTACAAAGTCTACAGAAAAAGGCACTAAAACTCTTTTCTAAACCAGCAATGGGCCAGAATATATTCAAGTCAGAAAAGCTATTATAGCTAACGGACATAGGCAAACTACAGATGTATACCATTGTAGAGTTTCACCACAATACATTACCACAATCCATAGCCTCCAATTTCACACTAAGCACCGACATCCACAAACACAACACTAGGACAAAACAATCTACACACTCAATTTACACGAACAGAAATAGGAAATGACGAATTACAATAACAGCCACAAAACTATGGAACAGCACCAGTACAAAAATATGCGATAGTATATTAAACCAGAAATCCTTTAAGAAGATTGCCATGGAATCTATGATTGACAAATACTAAATTAATATATTTATACCTGATGGTCACAGATTCTCTGCTAATTAATGATAATACAAACCTAAGCCATTCCACCATCACCACCAGTACCACCACCACCACCACTATAGATAAACTAACCTAACCTAATAATTGAAGTAATAAGTCTAAACATAAACAGACTACAGTTTACTTTCACTACTACTACACTTAAATAGCCCACACAACGCATCTGTCGATTCTTAACAACTCCAACTATCTCAACTTTATATTACAGTGATGAGCTCTTCCCTGCCCCACCCCACCCCACCCTACCCTCAGTAGTATACAAAAGTCCTATATAATAATAAACCACTCCAGACTAAATTTAAATAAAATGAGATAATGATGTAATTAGGTAGTATATGTATAATAAATGTTTATTTAAGTCAGTAACTATGTATGTATGTAAATATGAATGCCATAAATAATGTGTTTGAATGTCGTGTGTTTTATGTTTGTGCATATAGTGGCATATATCTATGTAAACATCAAAGCAGGGACAGCCCTACCCACCCACCGCTTAATGGAAGACATATATATCAAATACATGTATATATGACATATATATCAAAGCTCATGTCTGGACGCCACAAAACATACCAAGAAAGTCCTGGACTTCCTATTATTGGCCCTGATATCTCTAAAAACAATGATTTTAACCAAATTATATGTATTTGAACCATTTTAGACATTCATGTTTCTAGCTTAGACTCCCAATAGCATTACCCAGGAAGTCCCAGACTTCCTGTATTTAGAAGTTAGTTGGTAGCCCTGGTATATGTGTATATGTATGTGTGTGTATGGGCCTATTTAAATATATCCTTTCTCACCGAAAATCTGTCTGGCTAATAAAATCCCCAAATAGGTTAATTTACTGGCTAATAATTCCAGAAGGGTAGTCTGTATAAGTAGTCATATCAAGGTAGCTTATTAGCATTCTATAACTGTGCCACTGTCTTGGTGTGTCATATATATGTTAATTTACAAATGTTTTGTAATGTGCGTAAGGAGTCCAACGCTCCATAGGCCATGCCTTTGAGGGACTGCCTGTTTAGAGTCTATTTATATGTATAGAAAAACCATGAAATAAAGCAACTTTGAACTTGAACAGAATGCACTCTTTTCTTGTCAAAGATGTATATCCCACTACTCAGACGAGCATGCACCAACTTTTTGACTATTCAAAATCCTCAGATTTAATAATTCAATGTTGACAATGGATGATAATTATAAAATCACAAAGGTAAATGTATATATATTGCTACAATGGACCTTTCCACTTTTAGCTATGCCCTGCCCATCACTAGCTAAGCTCCACCCACACCTCGCCATGTTTGGATTGATCGATCACCAAATGCCATAGCTATCAATTTCCTGAAAACTATACAGGGAAGCTGTTGAATATTTTGTAACTAATTTGAGTGGCTGCTAGGCAGCAACAGCGCCCAGTCAAATTAGTTTCAAAATAGTCAACAGAATATTGATTAAATAGTAAGAGCAAACAATTTGTACAACAACGCATAGACCGTCTTCAAATATGCGTTCGTGACGTACTTATCGACATCATTCATGACATCATTCATTATGATGTCATTCTACACATCGCGCAGTTCATTATGATGTCATATGATGGGTGGGTACTCTGGAAACGTGAATTATGTGTAATAAAAATGTGTACAAAATAATTGTATTGTGACACCTGAAAAGTTTAGCTCACCTGTCACAAAGCTATGTTTCTAATCACGTAAATCTGATTGGTTGTATTTTCTGAAATGTTTATTAAATCAATTATAAGACAACTCCTCATTTACAGCGACTGATTTCAGTAACCCTATTTATGGTGGTAAGCTTCGGAACTTAATATAGGCCTGAAGAAATTTGATTGGTCAATATTTGGCATGCCGTGGTGACTGTCCATCATCCATCCATCAAATTTTGCGTTAAAATGTATCTCCTAAACAGCTTGGCAAGTTTTAGGTAAATTTGGATGGACTTAGGATCTTATGGTGGTAGGCTCTACAACTTCTTTTCTGAAATTTGATTTTCCAAAAATTTTACAGCAGATGCTACTACTACTTAATGAATGGTTCAATTTCAAGGAAACTTGGGTGGAACAATCCTATGAGGATATGCTTCAACATAGCAAATAAGAATTTTGATTGCTCAATTTTTAGCTCACCTAGCCTGAGCTTATGTCATGGCGACTGTCCGTTGTCTGTCCGTCATCTTTTCCTTTAAACGACTGATTTGAATTATATTTGGCAGGAAGCACCCTTAGGTCATAGGGATCCAAATTCGTTCAAATGAAGCCATCTTGTGTTTTGGCCGATTTTTAGAAAGTCTAAAAATCTTCTTTGAAACTCCTTGAGGGATCAATTCCGAACTCATGAAATATCATGTAGGGAAAGAGCTGAACCAAGTTTGTTCAAGGGAACTTGATTAGCCAAATATTTGGTGGCCATCTTGGATGGCCTAATTTTTGTGAAAACAACTTCTCCAGAACCGCTGAATGGATCAGGCCTAAATTTGGGAAATATGATTAGAAACTAAGTCCCATTAAAGTTTGTTCAAGGGAAGCTGATCCATAAAAAAACATGGCTGCCATGGGACAATCAAAATGTAGCATGTTTGGCGGCCATATTGGTTTTTTTTATTTGATGGATTTTGAGGCCGAAATTGGTTTTATATATGTTTTTGGGTATTCTGATCCCAGATTTGCCATTTTCGAAACTGTCGGATAAATGGTTTGGTAGCCATCTTGGAGCTTTTTCCCGCGAAAAGCTCACATACTAAAGCAATGGAAAATATGTCTTCTCGAGAACCACTGGGATGATTTTAATTATATTTGGCAGGATCAATCCTTAGGGCATAGAGGTTCAAATTCTTCAAATGAAGCCGATCAGCCAATTTGGCTGGTGGCCATCTTCGATTTTGGCTAATTTTTAGAAATATATTTTTAAATCTCCGAAACCACTTTGGGAATCGATTCCAAAACTGTTCACGAGAACTTCATTGGCCAAAAACAACTTCTCCAGAACTGGTGAAGGGATTAGGCCGAAATTTGGGAGATATGCTTAGGTACTAAGGACCATTATTAAAGTTTGTAAAGGAAGTTGATCCATCAAAAAACATGTCCGTCGTGGGCCAATCAAAATGTAGCGTGTTTGGTGGCCATGTTGGATTTTTTTATTTTGATGGATTTTGAGGCCGAAATTGGTTTCATAAATTCTTTTGCGTATTCTGATTTCAAATTTACCACTTTCGAAACTGTCGGATAAAGGGTGTGTCTGCCATCTTGGATGATTTCCCCACCAAAAGCTCCCATACTAAAGCAATGGGAAATTAAAGATTTCTTTTTCTCGATAACCACTGATTGACCAATTTCAAGTATATTTGGCAGGAAGCATTCTTAGGGCATAAAGAACCATGTTTGTTCAAAAAAGCCAATTGGTCAATTTGGCCTGCGCCCATCTTCGATTTTGGCCAATGTTTAAAAACGTCTAAAAATCTTCTCCAAAACCATTTTGGGGATTGATTTCAAACTCATGAAATATCAATTTGAGTAAGAGCTGAACCAAGTTTGTTCAAGGGAATTTGATTGGCCAAATTGTTCTGCGGACACCTTGGATGGCGTAGTTTTCACAAAAACGCTTTCTCCAGAGCCGCTGGACATGTCGGGACAAAATTTGTGATATATGATTAGGGACTAAAGGCCATTAGAGTTTGTTCCATGAAGATATGTCAAAACAACATGTCCAGCATGAATCAATCAAAATTTAGTTTTTTTGATGGACATTTGGTATTTTCTGCAAATTTCTGATCTGAGACTCAGAATTATCTCCCCTGAAATACTTGTAGTTTCTCAGAATATAGTTCGGCTGGATAACTTGATGATGCTTGTGAGAAGACATATTTTGTTCTAATGAACCTGTCCATATTTGTCAACGTTATCTCCCCTCGAAACTTAAAATCTGTTGAACCTTTTTTCTCCAAGCCATATCTCGAATAGTTTAGACATAAAGTTAAATTTTTTTTATTATTGCATATATTAGCGGGAGACGACATGTCACTATTGGGTTTCAGAGAAATCTGTTCCTCTTTGCCAGCATTGTCTCCCGCACATATTTGTATATGGATTCTGATCAAATTTGTAAAAGGCTACCACCGTGTGACAAAGAATCTTGGTTGGTATTACATCCTTCCCCCCCCCCCCCCCCCCCCAACGCCAAAATCTCAATTTTACCAGAGTTATCTCCCTTGAAAAATAGAATACTTGAAAATCTAACATGCCCCTTGTATAATATGCCTACCGAAATTCATCCAAAGTAACATACAAAATTTAATGCCCATTAAGCTTTTCAGCCCATTGTTAACATGATGGTGCCACAGATCATAGTAGGCAATTAAAATTGGTATTTACAGGTGTTTTAATGGCTTTGCAATCAACCCCATTAAACAAATAAAACAAGAATTCATGGGCTATTATCATGGGTTTGTCTGGTTTAATGGAATATTAATAGCCTTTTAATGGTAATTTAATGAGCAGTGCATGCAGTAGTGATCACACTGTACAGTAGATACAAGATGACATCACAATGTACACTAGATTCAAGATGACATCACAATGTACAATAGATACAAGATGACATCACAATATACAATAGATTCAAGATGACATTTTGATGTGCAATAGATTCAAGATGACATCATGATGTACAATAGATTCAAGATGACATCACAATGTACAATAGATTTATGATAATAACAATGTACAATAGATTCAAGATGGCATCACAATGTACACTAGATTCAAGATGACATCACAATGTACAATAGATTGGTGATGATATCATGATGTGCAATAGATTCAAGATGACATCACAATGTACAGTAGATTCATGATGACATCACAATGTACAATAGATTCATGATGACATCACAATGTATAATAGATTCATGATAACATCACACTATACAATAGGTTCATGATGACATCACAATGTACAATAGATTCAAGATTACACCACAATGTACAATAAATTCATGATGACATCACAATGTACAATAGATTCATGATGACATCATGATGTGCAATAGATTCAAGATGGCATCACAATGTACAATAGATTCAAGATGACATCACAATGTACAATAGATTCATGATAATAACAATATGCAATAGATTCATGATGACATCACCATGTACAATAGATTCATGATAACACCACAATGTACAATAGAATCAAGATGACATCACAATGCGCAATCGATTCATGATGCCATCATGATGTGCAATGGATTCAAGATGACATCACAATGTACAATAGATACAAGATGACATCACAACATACAATAGATTCAAGATGACATTTTGATGTGCAATAGATTCAAGATGACATCATGATGTACAATAGATTCAAGATGACATCACAATGTACAATAGATTTATGATAATAACAATGTACAATAGATTCAAGATGGCATCACAATGTACAATAGATTCAAGATGACATCACAATGTGCAATAGATTCAAGATGGCATCACAATGTACAATAGATTCAAGATGACATCACAATGTACAATAGATTCATGATGACATCACAATGTACAATAGATTCATGATGACATCGCAATGTATAATAGATTCATGATAACATCACACTATACAATAGATTCATGATGGCATCACAATGTACAATAGATTCGTGATGATATCCTGATGTGCAATAGATTCAAGATGACATCACAATGTACAATAGATTCATGATGACTTCACAATGTTCAATAGATTCAAGATGACACCACAATGTACAGTAGATTCATGATGACATCACAATGTACAATAGAATCATGATGACATCACAATATATAATAGATTCATGATGACATCACAATATACAATAGATTCATGATGGCATCACAATGTACAATAGATTTATTATGACATCATGATGTGCAATAGATTCAAGATAACATCACAATGTACAATAGATTCATGATGATATCACAATGTACAATAGATTCAAGATTACACCACAATGTACAATAAATTCATGATGACATCACAATGTACAATAGATTCATGATGACATCATGATGTGCAATAGATTCAAGATGGCATCACAATGTACAATAGATTCAAGATGACATCACAATCTACAATAGATTCATGATAATAACAATATGCAATAGATTCATGATGACATCACCATGTACAATAGATTCATGATAACACCACAATGTACAATATAATCAAGATGACATCACAATGCGCAATAGATTCATGATGGCATCATGATGTGCAGTGGATTCAAGATGGCATCACAATGTACAATAGATTCATAATGACATCACAATGTACGATAGATTCAAGATGACACCACAATGCACAATAGACTCATGATGACATCACAATATACAATAGATTCATGATGGCATCACAATATACAATAGATTCATGATGGCATCACAATGTACAATAGATTTGTGGTGACATCACGATGTGCAATAGATTCAAGATGACATCACAATGAACAATAGATTCATGATGACATCACAATGTACAATAGATTCAATATGACACCACAATGTACAATAAATTCATGATGACATCACAATGTAAATAGATTCATGATGACATCACAATGTACAATAGATTCATGATGTGCAATAGATTCAAGATGACATCACAATGTACAATAGAATCAAGATGACATCACAATGTACAATAGATTCATGATGTGCAATAGATTCATGATAACACCACAATGTACACTAGGTTCATGATAACAACATAATGTACACTAGCTTCATAATAACACCACAATGTACACTAGGTTCATGATAACAACACAATGTACAATATACTCATGATGACACCACAATGTATAATAGATTCATGATAATAACAATATGCAATAGATTCATGATGACATCACCATGTACAATAGATTCATGATAACACCACAATGCACACTAGGTTCATGATAACAACACAATGTACAATATACTCATGATGACACCACAATGTACAGTAGATTCACGATAACATCACAATTTACAATAGGTCAGTGATAACTTCACAATGTACAATATATACATGATAACAACAATGTACAGTATTTCCATGATGACAACACAAAGTACAATAGATTCATGATAATAGCAATATGCAATAGATTCATGATGACATCACAATGTACAATATATTCATGATAACAACACAATGTACAGTATATTCATGATGACATCACTATGTACAATAGATTCATGATGACATACAATAGATTCATCATAACATCACAATGTACAGTATATTCATGATGACATCACAATATACAATAGGTTCATGATAACACCACAATATACAATGGATTCATGATGACATCACAATTTACAATAAATTTATGATGACATCACAATGAACAATAGATTCATGATGACATTACAATGTACAATAGATTCATAATGATATCATAATATCAGGTCATTGATCATTCTATGTATGTTCCTGTTAAAGATGATGTTTACTGAACATGTTGAATTAGAGATAGGTAAATATTCTGATGGCTATCTTGAATACAATTTGACTTTGTCATTCAGTCATGTACAATAGGTTAATGATGACATCACAATGTACAGTATATTTATGATGATATCACAATGTACAATAGATTCATGATGAGATCACAATGTACAATAGATTTATGATGACATCACAATGTACAATACATTTGTGATGACCACTATGTACAATAGATTCATGATGACATACAATAGATTCATCATAACATCACAATGTACAATAGATTCACGATGACATCGCAATGTACAATAGATTCACAATGACATCACAATGGACAATAGATTTACGATGACATCACAATGTACAATAGATTCATGATGATATCACAATGTGCAGTGGACTGATGATGACATCACAATGTAAAATAGATTTGTTGATGACATCAAAAGGTACAATAGATTCACGATGACATAGTCATATCAGGAGGTCTTTGACCATTTTCTGTATGGTTCTGTTAAAAATGATGGTTATTGACCTATGTTGAATTAGACACAGGTGAATATTCTAATGGCTATCTTGAATACAATTTGCCAGAAAGGGTTTGTTGCCTGAATGTGCCCCAGCATTGTCAGGCAGTTTCCTTTCAAAATACTTAGGCAGTTTGCTAGCTTAGCTCAGACAAAAGCTAGTTTTAGAAACCTTGCATTTATGCTTAAAAGTGTTTATGATTCTTGTTGACGCTACCTATATTGTGTTTATGATACTTGTTGACGATACCTATATTGTGTTTATGATGCTTGTTGACGCTACCTATGATGTGTTTATGATGCTTGTTGAAGCTACCTATATTGTGTTTATGATGCTTGTTGACGCTACCTATATTGTGTTTCATTTTCCACAGCAGCAAGAATCAAGTGATGGCAAGGAGCAAGATGTTGCCAAATCAAGTAAGAAGTGCTAAATATCTTCCTTTCAACAAACTGCTAGTGGTATAGTGGCAAACTTTGAGGTGTAGGACAAGGTGTGCTCTCTGTGGTGGAGTGGGGTGTGTGGCAAACTTTGAGGTGTAGGACAAGGTGTGCTCTCTGGGGTGGAGTGGGTGTGTGGCAAGCTTTTAGGTGTAGGACATGGTTTGCTCTGTGGGGTGGAGTGGGGTGTGTGTGCGTGATTGCATGTATGCATGTGTCCTGTATTTCTCTGGTTAGAATGTCCCCAGTGTGGGAAGTAACAGAGTTAAGCTTCTGTGTGCTCGGGCAGCACTATGTCACTGCAAGCCAGTGGTATGCATGTGATGTAAGCCCCTACCCACCCTACCACCCTAACAGTGCCACACCAATGCAAGCCACTAGTATATGTACCACATTATGTAAGCCTCTGTGCTCCCTGACAGCACCACACCAATGCAAACCACTAGTATATGTAGCACATTATGTAAGCCTCTGTGCCCCCTGATAGCACCACACCAATGCAAACCACTAGTATATGTAGCACATTATGTAATCCTCTGTGCTCCCTGATAGCACCACACCAATGCAAAGCACTAGTATATGTAGCACATTATGTAAGCCTCTGTGCTCCCTGACAGCACCACACCAATGCAAACCACTAGTATATGTAGCACATTATGTAAGCCTCTGTGCCCCCTGACAGCACCACACCAATTCAAACCACTAGTATATGTAGCACATTATGTAAGCATCTGTGCTCCCTGACAGCACCACACCAATGCAAACCACTAGTATATGTAGCACATTATGTAAGCCTCTGTGCTCCCTGACAGCACCACACCAATGCAAAGCACTAGTATATGTAGCACATTATGTAAGCCTCTGTGCTCCCTGACAGCACCATACCAATGTAAACCACTAGTATATGTACCACATTATGTAAGCCTCTGTGCTCCCTGATAGCACCACACCAATGCAAACCACTAATATATGTAGCACAGTATGTAAGCCTCTGTGCTCCCTGACAGCACCATACCAATGCAAACCACTAGTATATGTAGCACATTATGTAAGCCTCTGTGCCCCCTGATAGCACCACACCAATGCAAACCACTAGTATATGTACCACATTATGTAAGCCTCTGTGCCCCCTGATAGCACCACACCAATGCAAACCACTAGTATATGTACCACATTATGTAAGCCCCTGAACCCCATAACAGCACCACACCAATGCAAGCTACTATTCCCCCGGCAGCACTACATAACTTTAAGCCACTAGCATGTGTGCCATGTTAGGCTACCTCCTCTGTGCCCTGGAATCACTATGCAACTGCAAGCTACTTATATATGTGTGTGATATATTATGTAAGCTCCTGTGCGCCATCCAGCAGCTCTTAGTCATTTCACATCAAGAGTATACTTACCACCCTGATACTCTATGATATTTCCCAAATATTGACCTAGCTTCAATAAGATTCAGAATTAAAAAGTAACCGCCCCCACTGGGCATGTTAGTCAACTTACAGTCCGGCAGATGCGCCACCCAAACTCACGCATGCGCAGGGCTGTCTCTTCCTCTTCTCAAATTATTGACCTGCCATTGCACACACCTTTTACTTTGTTAAAAGATTGCTTTTGGTGTGTCGTATTTTGAAGCTTCCTAAGTTATTATAATTTAGTTTTTTAATTGTGTAAGATGTTTGACATCACCAAATCTTTGGAGGATGTGCTCAGTCCTAGCCATCAGGTGTATTTTAGTAAATTTATTGATAAAAAAAATGTGTGTGTTGTATCGGATCATATATCCAGGACTCGCGCTTACACATGGAGGCATCTATATTAGGCTAGCTCATTTTTGGGGATGCCTAAATATTAGCTAACACATTATGCTTTGTATTTTCAGATAGTTTTAGCTGTTTCGTGACGTGTATCATGTGTATCCTTCATCTGAGCGAACATTTTTACTTGTTTTATGTGTCCAAAAAATTATGCCAGAGTTTGCACAGGGAATTATTACCATAAGAAGTAATTTTTGCGCATTCTCTCCCCTCTCTTTGCCACAAAATTGTGGATTTGAAGACTAATTGTTGCGACATTACAACCTACCTCCTTGCATTACTTTAGCTCTCCTTCTCTGAAGGGAAATATAGTAGGAAGAATTTTTACAGCCACTGCCTACTGGGTATTGTGGTTATTGAGTGACTGAAGGCTCCTTCAGGTATCTCCATACTCTCTCTAATGATGAGATCCATAGTAATTCACTTGAATGTTATATATAGATCTCAGAATGAGGCATTAAGAGGGCTAATCCAATACCCATAGCAACAGGTCATTAAGCTCAATGACAACCTCATTGGCTGATAGTAATCACATGACCTATGTTGATAGCAACCCTGACATCATTCATTTTTCCTACTTTTGAAGTGGAAGGTTTATAAAATTACAAGTGCCACAAAAGTTTATCTTTTGTAATACGGCATAATAATATATTATGGTAAAGTGTCACTGGTCTGTTCATCTCGGTGGTAATGTTATTCTTCTTATTTCCAAAGTCTGATCTTGATATGGAGTTCTTACAACCCTTACTGTACATTTAGATTCCTTTTTACCAATGCTCGCTAATTTGCCTGATTTTCCTTTAGGTAGTCAGTTAACCTTCTAGGACCATTGCTTCCTTTGTTTTTAGTTCGTTACGGTCATTACCATCTCTGATAGAAGATCCACCTCCTATTTCTCTTTTTCCTCATTGAACTCCAGTTCCCTCATTCCCTGAGAGAATCTTCAGGCTCTGGAATCAGATTCCAATCTAGTTTATTATTCATCCACGTTCCTGGTGTTAAGGAATTCAAGGGGTTTGAGGCTCTTCCTCATCCTCTAATGCTGACCCATTTCATCTTGGCTTCCAATTTCATAATGAATCGGTCCAGTCCATAATTCTTTTCCTTCATGTAGGTTTGTGGACTCTTTCTCTACTCCTGAAGGACTATTAATTTCTAGTCCCTTTTCTACTTTTACTATTCGAAAATTGTTCTGCTTTTCACATCACTAGACCAAGGTTGGCAGATCCAATTCCTAAATGTTAGGCTCTCCTCTTCTCCTTCCATGTTCTCCTGTATCCTTTCCTTCCTATCTACTTGTCTTCATCTTCAAGCGGTTCAGTTCATTTCTACATAGTTGATTGATTCTTCAAGGCTTCAATCTGTATATCTTGTTCTCAGTCGTCTCAGTAGCTATCCGAACATACCTTCATCTGGGCTGGGTTGCCATAATGGGAAAACTCATTTATCTACAATCTGGTGTCTCAGAGTTGGTCAGTTCATTTTGACATGGTCTTTCTTTGTACTATAGGCCTGATGATGTAGGGGGTTAAAAGGTGGTTCCTTAGACTTCTTTCATGAGAAGGCTTTTTCAGTTTTACCTCATCTTCCACTGGACTCTAGATTCTTGTTTCCTCATATGATTCCAACCTATGAGTCATTGTTAGTTCAGGATAGACTGCCAATCTCTCAATATGTGTCATTCTTCTTCCTTCTCCCCAATCCATTTTTTACTCTGACACATTTCGGCCAGATCTTTTCCTCATCTTATAGGCATGATGGTATCGGTCGAAAATTGGTTCCTTGGGCTCTTCTCATGAGAAACCCTTTTCAATTTTACCTCATGTCCCATTGGAATCAATCTCTGGACTCTATCTCATTTATCATTTCCTAATAATGTTCCATCTGATGGGTCATTGCCAGCTCTGGAAGACCATCAGTTTCTGTTATTAGGTGTCCACCCCTTCATCCTCCATCTCCACAAGACATCTTTTTATGGACGCATCCCTGGACAGATGGAGAGTGATTGGGACTCCAGAAAGATCTCGGATCTATGGTCCCATCAGGAATCATGAACCATTAAGAGTGGTAATGGTCAGTCTTAAACCAAATTAGAGTGTAATGGTCATTCTTAAGCCAAATGGTTTTGAGGAGACTTAATTAAGCAACAACAGTCCGATCATTCAAGAACAAACTGGAAGTCAACTTCAAGGAAGGAACTTATGAATTGGATTGAACAAGCCATACTGCAACAAAAACACTGAGACAATAACAAGCCAATGGCTTATGCCTCGTAAAATGATGATGATGATGATGATGATGATGATGATGATGATGATGATGATGATGATTATCAAGGGTTGGGAAATTCTCGTCCTTTCAGAAACCTTTTGCATCTTGGTCCTGTCACTTGTCCTGCAGGTTCTAGCAGGCAAACATTTTGAACTCTTAGGATCTGTATGTTTGAAACACCTCACCCTCAAGGCAGTTAGTTGTCTTATTAGCTGTATCTTCAGCCAGAGCTAGATCAGTAATCCATGCTTTATCAGCTGAATTTGCCCTGTAGGTGGGGCTTAGAATACACCTTCCATATCCTCTGCATGTCGTAAGAGGCGACTAAAGGAAGTAAGGGTGAGGTAACCCTGACAGAAACCTCGAGTGCTGAAGACGGAGGTTCCAGGCCGCACGGCGTACTCTAATAAACCATGGATCCACGCACTTAACGCTTATGATCATGTCGATAGTCACTTACAGGACTGGCGGTATGATCAGCGAACGAAAAGAAGAAGAAGAAGATCAGCTGAATCAGATAGATTCCAGATTACAACGAATAGTCTTATCCTATATCCCAGATCAGAATTTCTGTCTAAGACTCAGTCGGTTAAATTCTTAGGTAAACCTATTGTGTTACATAAGCTTACTTCCTTGTCACCAGATGATTCTGTTTTGTGTCTTATCAGGGGTCTCAACATCTATAAACTTTATACTGCTTGCAAACGTACAGATGACAGGCATCTATGGGTTACTTTTGCTGAAGGAGTCGATCGCCCGGCTTCTTTAACAACTATTTCTCGTTGGTAGATACGATCAAGCTTTGCCATGAATTGACTTCTCCAGGTGACAATTCTTTATTTGGTGTCAAAGCCCATGATGTCAGGGATCTTGCTACTTCTTGTACTCTTTTGAATGGTTCTCCTCTAGAAGATATCATGCAGGTGGCTAATCGGAAGTCGGAGAATACTTTTGTCAATTATTATCTTAAATATCTGGTCCGTCTTCCTTCTGCTATAAGAATATTCAGAAAGTTGCTTCGAGGTCAATGACTCGCATACCTAATTCATCTGCCCAATCATCGTTCTCTACTTCATTCTCATGTGTGATACTATTCACCTCATTTCCTTTCATTCTCATGTGTGTGCTATTCACCTCATTTCATCTCATTTCATATATCATCCTCTTTATTAATTAATTCTTTTTGCATGACTTTATTCTCTTACTAGTCATAATCCTTCCTCTCATGTTTTCAGGGTCTTATAGTGACCCTTCTACTCTTTCCACGTTATTCACTTTGAATCCCTTCTTGGGGATTCATTATGATAGTAATTCTGTAGAATTGCTGTCATTCGTAGTTTTCTTCACAACATGTTTTAACTTTTAATAACTTTGTGTTCAGTCGGTTTGGTTAATTTTGTACATCACTTCTGCTCGAAATTCGCCTCCCGGGTTTTTGTTCAATGTTGAAATCTGATTTTGAGCTAAAGTAATGCAAGGAGGTAGGTTGTAATGTAGTAACAACAACCAGTAGGTATATATAATTAGTAAAACATAAGACCAGCCCCTGCGGGGCATATGGTCGGTATGACAGTTGTTGTCCAATAGACCTCACTCGCTCACTTCTTCAGTGGTAAACCTTTACTTCTGAGGTCAGGTATTGAGCGTTAGTCAGTAGTCAATCAATTGTTTTAATGTTTCACTATTTATGACTGAGTTTATTATGCCTATCTCTCATGATGCTTATGCTTAGGTTCATTTACTAATGAAGCCTTTCTATGGAGTGTTGAGTCTAGTATTCGCCTAATAAGTGTTGAAGTTCAAATACTGATTATTTACTGTGTCTTCATTGAAGAAGAAGAAGTAGTTCAGTTTTGACGTCTTAATCTGTCAGGCCCATAGACTTTTCTATGGGCCTGGCTTTGTTTTTATCATCTCTCATCTAGATGTCTAAGTTTCCGTAGGGAAATTTTTTAGTCTTCAATTAATTTTTGGTTTTCGTTTATAAAACTAAAAACTGATTGTTTTTGTTTTGTGTCTTTCAGAGGGTCATTGACAAAAAAATGCCCTGCTTGCCACCATTTTGTAAAGGCCCGTTTCTTTCCACATGATGGCACTAGGTGCAGTACATGCAGACCTCTACTTAAATTTCTTTCCACATGACGGCACTAGGTGCAGTACATGCATACCTCTACTTAAATGGCATGTGTGTGAGACATGGCTGGTTGAGTTTTTCTCTGTTTTTTTAAATCAACAGGTGAAGGACCGGGCGGCCGATGACAAGAGGTGAGTCGAGAAGGAGATGAGTGATAAGAAGAGGAAGGCATCCATCTCTGCCATGCCAGACATGGAGGCCATCCAAGTAGAGATGATGGCAGAAATAAAAAAGACAATAACGGATCGTGTCCTTGAGTTGGTTCGCAGCTTGCTTCCCAGTTCAAGTTTGTTATTATCTTCTTCACTTGCTCCTGGACAGAGTGTCCCCGTCTCCAGGTCTGGTTCTATGGCTAGGGTACCAGAGGGATTTGAGCCAGAGATGGCTCCCGCAGGTCCGGCGCTGAGGCTTGCCTCGCCTGTGGACCCGGGAGCAAAAGCCATGGCCTCGGGCAGCTGCTTAAGGCTCCAGGTATCAGCACCTCTCGCGATACCTCCTGCCCAGGCGGAGTTTGATCCCTTCTCAAGCTTGGTGACTAATCTTTGTGGGCAGGAACAAGAGGACTCTGTTGTGGCCTGCCAATGGCCAAGAAAATGGAATTCCATACATAACGCATGGGTTACTTTTTCCATGGGACTCCTTCTTTGGGAGTAGGTTTCACGGCTCAATGGCTAGGCCAGCTCGAAGCTGATGGCCAGCTGTGCCATATCCCTCGGCTACTCGAGAGGTATACTACAGAAGGTCTGGACTATGACATCATGCATTTAGACCCTGATGATGCTGTAGATCCGGCTCCTGGAGTAGCCACAACGCACACCATTCCGGCCCTGGTCGGTCCATATGGCTTCACTGGCTATCCAGGAGTATCTCTAGCTCCAGCTGTTACTCCACCAGTGAATGTTGTTGAGGACAATGAAGGCCCAAGGCTCGTCGAACATTCAGAGGTGGCCTCTGAGGATGACTGGCTGGATGCCTGCCAATGGCTGGTAGGCATCAAGCTGGAACTCCAGGTGGATCCACCAGCTTCCCAGTGGGCCCAGCACCTGTGGTTGATGGGAAAGCCGGTGATGAGCACGATGCCATCTCTCCTGTATGCGGAACATATCGTGGATATGTTCGCTGTGGCAGAGATGTCCAGTCAACCCAATGGACGCCTTGCGAAGGCCCCTCGCGATGTGGCACGGTGCTGCCGATTTACTTATGATTTATATCAGTAGTACGGCGTTGTCTCAAAGCCAGGCATGGATGCCTGTGCGGCTTTGGGTGGGGGAACGCGGCCAGGGTCGCGTTCTGACATGGGACCCTTGTGCACTAGCACTGTGCGCAGTGCAAATTCTGCATTACGTGACATGGAGGAAAGTACGAGAGGAGCCATTTTCTCTCGCACGTTTCGCAGCTGCTACAGGGGGTAGTGGCAGCATCCGTGGCATGCTAGCCATCTCTTGCAGTCTAGAGAGCCATCCAGGATGGCATTAACCTGGCTCTGGATTGTATGATGAGATCAGTAATCAGGAGTTTACAGGCAAGGCATACTTTTGCCCTGGACAATTTGTGGCCCGCGCACGACCTGTGCAATTGGCTTCTTTGGACGCCGATGTCAGGTCCAGGATTGTTTGAAGGTGAAGGATGCCTGCACCTCCAACAAACTGTAAACCTGGTTAACAACCAGAGGGTGCTGTGTGAGCAGTTTGGGGTGCTCCGCAGGGAGTGCGTTCATGCAGCGCCCCTTGCCTTCAATCCTCAACAGGCTAGAGGTGGTGGTGGTGACCTAGTCAGGGGCCAACCACCAATGCAGCATAGGCCATGGCCACGCCAGCATAGGCCATTTGTGGGGGAGCGCAGGCTCCTCCAGCACAGCCTGCCTGGCAGCCCGCATACCGAGGTGCATGTGGCGCTGGCAGAGGAACGTGGGGTTGTGGTCATGGGAGTGAAGCTTGATAGGTCAGCACTCACAAGGATAACACCAGTGCTGCTGGGACATCCACCGGAGACAGAGCAGCTCTTACACTCTTCGGGTCCACTTCACTCCTTAGGTGGACCCATGGGAGGTCATCTGACCTTCCACATGCAAGAGTGGGAGCAGGTTACTGATGACTGCTTAGTCTTGCGATGGCTATCATTCGGTTACTATCCAGACTGGATAGCAAGTCAGCCATTGCGCCTGTCTCTGGTTCTGATCTGGACTCAAAATCCAAGAGATCCAGATCAACGGTTGTGTATAGGGGAAGAAATTCAATCCCTCATACAAAAACGAGTGATTCAACCCGCACAAAATTGCCGGGGTTTCTATTCAACCATGTTCCTAGTGACAAAAAGCACTGGAGGGTGGAGACCAATTCTCAAACTCAAACCTCTCAACAGGTTTATCCTCACATCCTCGGTGTTAGCAGGATTGAGGAAAGGAATGTGGACAGCATTGATAAATCTAAAGGATGCTTATTTTCACATTCCAATTGCAAAGAGCTTTCATCGGTTCCTGAGATTTGCCTTTCAGGGCCGCCAATGGGAATGCAGGGTTCTCCCATTTGGTATTTCAACAACTCCTCGGGTCTTCACTCGAGTGGTCCTAGCTATGACATCATACTTCTGCAGGAGACACATAGCAGTCCACACATACATAGACAACTGGCTGTTAAAAGCACATAGTCAAGAAAGTCTATCAGAAAATCTGGAAATAGTTTTGAAAACTGTTACAGATCTAGGCTGGATAATCAACTTTCAAAAATTAGAGCTGACTCCATCCCAGAAGTTTGTTTACCTGGGTATGTTCTTCGATCTAGAGATAGGTTATGTTTACCTATCTCAGGAGAGAGTAGAAGTACTTATCAGTGTGCAACAGTCGTTATGTCCTGGAACGTGTCTACTTAAGAATGCTGAGGTTGATGGTTTCTCTGGAACCAGTCATTCAACAGGCAGCCTTACGTCAGCGGCCTATTCAGTTATTTTTCAGGACACAGTGGACCCAGAGTATGGGATCTCTGGACTCAATGGTGCCAGTGTTGGAACCTCTTATTCACCACATTCAGTGGGGGATGAAAAGAGAAAATCTTCTGGTGGGGGTGACGTTGTCCCCTCCCCACCCTCAATTAAAGATGTACACGGATGCATCTATGAAGGGATGGGGAGCTTGCCTGGAAGAAGACAAAGTATCAGGACTTTGGAATCTGGGTCAGTCACAGGAACATATCAAACTGCTTGAAATGTGAGCAGTAGTCTTAGCCATGGAACAATTCTTGGAGAAGGTCAAGGTCAAGATTGTTCTGGTTCGATCAGACAATACAACAGTAGTGACTTATATAAACTGCCAGGGCAGAACGAAGTCGCCCAGTCTCTGTATGATGACATAGAAACTGCTTTGCTGGTGCCTAGATGATGGGATTTCCCTGAAAGCAGCTCATATTCCGGGAAGGCTAACTCTATTAGCAGATTCATTGAGCCAAAGAATGAGCATTCTTCCCATGAATGGCAACTAAATCAATGTGTGGCAGACCATCTGTTCAACCACTGGGGCAAGCCCAACATAGATTTATTCGCAACAAACAAGAATGTGAAGATGACGATGTACGTCTCTCCGATTCCAGATCCGAGTGCTATCGCAATAGATGCATTAGCTATCAGCTGGGAGGGAATGTATGTGAATTCCCGCCAGCAATCCTGATTCCAAAAATTCTACAGAAAATCAGGCAGCAGGAATGCCAAGTGCTTCTGATCACCCCAAATTGGCCAAGCCGATCATGGTATACTGATCTGCTGGACCTTCTGGTCTGCAATCCTGTTCCACTGCCTCTGATGGATGACATAATCTTCCAGGGCAAGTCCTTGCTCAACAACCCGTCAATGTTCCAATTGACTGTGTGGGATGTTGTCAAGGAATCAGCAGTTAATGACGGCTTTTCTGTGCAAGCATTCATGTTTATGGCAAGAGTCAGAAGGGGGTCAACCTCCAAAGCATATAATTATAATATCAACAGCTGAATGGTGCTCAAAAAGATGTATTAATCCAATGGATGCATCTATTCAGGTAGTAGCCGATTTCCTCTGTCATCTGTTTGATGACTATAGCCTCAAGCCTAATTCTATTGCTGGCTATAAGTAAGGTTTAATGTCAGTTATCCCTTGCTTGGCTAATAGGGGAAGTGATGAAGTATGTAATCTAAATACTTTAATCCAAGGCATGGGTAATGTAAGACCAAGGAATCCTCCAGTGATTCCGTCTGTGAGTTTATCGTTAGTGCTTCAAGTATTAGCAGATAAACCCTTTGAACCACTAAGCTCCATTTCCATGAAAATGTTGATGCTTAAAACAGTTTTTCTGATTGCTGCAGCTTCAGACAGACGAAGAAGTGAAATACATGCTTTGTCGGCAGAGCCAGACCATTTTGTGGTTACAGGGGAAGGCCTTAGGCTTCTACATAGAGTTAACTTTATGGCGAAAAACCAGTCTTTAAAATATCCTGTTCAGCCTATAGTTTTACCCGCTTTGACTAGGTTTGATCCTAATTCAAAGGGTTAGTGTCCTGTCCATGCATTAACTTGTTATAAACAATGTACAGAAGAAGCTTTATGGCTATCTTACATTGAGCCATGCGGGAGAGCTTCAAAAGATACCGTACCTAGGTGGATTGTGGAATACATCCAGCACTACCACAAAGCCGCCACATGTAAACAAGTTGACATGGCCAGGGCTCACAGTGTCCATGGCGTAGTGGCTTCCACGGCTCTGTTTAATGGTGTTCCGGTGGATGACATTATGTCAGTAGCCCAGTGGCACTGTGTGTCTAGTTTTACCGACCATTATCTCTGTGACATGACAAATCTGCTTGCCTTATTGATTTTACATAAATGTTAAACTTTAAATATTAGTAAATATTGGCCTTTAGTACTCACACACAATTCATTTAAGTGGGTGTATCTCTGCTGTTCCATACTGTACCTCTTATCGCCAGTGGTGAAGTGGAAATCACGGCAAAATAGGTCAGTCCTATATTTGCTGATGGTTATTTTTTTGTCACATTTTTTATTACTAATATGGCGATGGTTCGTGTTTTTTATGTAGTTCCATCAGAGACCATATGAAATGAAGGTTTTCATCCAATGTCCTTTAGTACATTAGTATGAGTACATAGAGAGCATGCAGGACATTGAGGTCATTGCTCCCCTTTTTCACAAAAGAGGGGGCTGGAGCACATGCTAAACAGTCATTACTCTTAACCTCGGTCATGTTAGCCGATGTCCAAGTCATTTCCTGTTTGTGTTTCATACACAATTTCAGATGTTTGTGCTCCAAACGCAAAAGAGCTTGTTCTTCCATGGATGAGCCAGTCTTCTGACCTCGCCTCCCTCCCTCCGAATTCACTTACGAATTCTGGCTATATCATAGAGTATCACAAGAGAGTTGATATTTACCATCCTGATACGATACCAGCCTCTCTGCCCCACAGAGGCTTGGTCTTTTGGCATTTTATGTTGCAATTTGTCAGCCAATAATTTGGAATAGGACGAGACAGCCCTGCACATATGCATTTTTGGGCGCCACATCCGCCGGTCTGTCAGGTGACTAACCTACCCAGTGGTGGCGGTTACTTTTTAATTCTGAGTCTTATTGAAGCTAGGTTGATATTTGGGAAATATAGAGTATCAGCGTGGTAAGTATCAACTCGCGTGAAAAAGGAAATCCGTCATTTCATTTATTGTGCAACATCCAAGGTGGAACTACAAAAAGGCAAATTGGAGTCTGTTCAGCATTCGTTCCAGTGAGCTTACCCAAAATATAGCAGTAGAAGGGAGCAACATCAACAATGTGGTCAAGGAATTTAATTCAAGTATCCTCAAGGCTGCCAACGAAGCGATTCCTCGAGGGTTCAGGAAAAACTACTGCCCCTACTGGACAACAGAACAGCAAGCAGCACATGATAAACTAGACACGGCCAGAGAAGATGCAGAGGGTAATCCCTGTCAGGAAAACCACTTCACGCTACAACAAACTAAAGCCAGGTATCTAAAGACCAAGCTAGAGGCCAAAAGATGAAGCTGGAGGGAAAAGATGGCAGGGTTTAATTTAGAGAGAGACACCACACAGCTATGGAGACTGACTAAAGCACTGAATGATGAGGGTGTCGGGAGAGAGAAGATTACTCTTGAAGAAGATGGACAAACACTGACAGGAAAGATGGCTGCAGATGCCTTTGCGAAGGCATATGCAAAAGAAAGCAACATTTCTAAACCACGGATGCGTCAAAAAGAGGTTAGAAAAGAGCAAAAGGAAAGAACAGACACCAACACTCATGATGCAATGAAAGTTGACATTAGTTTAGCAGAACTGAAGAAGGCTATCCGCCAATTGAAGAAGAAGAAATGTCCCAGGCCAGATGGCATTACGAATGAAATGATCCAACACCTTAGTAATGCATCTCTCCGCAAGTTGCTAGACATCTTTAATCTCAGTTGGACCAATGGAGAGGTTCCTCAGTGCTGGAAGGAAGCCAGAATGACTCCTATTCTGAAAAAAGGGAAGAACAAGACGAAAGTGCTGAGCTACTGTCCTATCAGTCTTACAAGCTGCATATGCAAGACCATGGAGCGCATCATCAACCAGCGGTTGCAGTGGTACCTGGAGTCGGAGAACATTATAGTTTCAGAGCAGGCCGGCTTCAGAAGATACAGGACCACAGAAGATCAAACAACACGTCTTGCATAGGTCATAGAGGACACTTTTCAAGTGAAGAAGGTGATGCTAGCTGCCTTTATCGATCTGCAGAATGCATTTAACAAGGTGTGGAAGGATGGGCTCCTCGTGAAGCTCCGGCGCACAGGCATTGGTGGCAACATGTTCCGATGGACCAAGTCGTACCTACACAATCGCAGAGCTAGGGTGCTGGTGGATGGACAATCTGGACAGAATGTATTGCTGAGACAAGGGGTGCCACAAGGCGGAGTATTATCACCAACTCTGTTCATACTCTTCATTAATGACATTGTAGCAGAGCTGCCCAATGGGATCCTAGCAGCCCTCTATGCAGATGACCTCGTACTCTGGTGTACCGAGGAGTACACAATGACTGCCACGTACAGAATGCAGCTCGCCTTGGACAGAATTACAGCTTGGGCCAATCGCTGGTGTATTACCATCAACAAAGAAAAATCATCAGCCATGCTATTCTCACTGTCCACCAAAACCAAGGTTGGCAATCTGACACTGGGCGGTACTCCACTCGAGTACGAGGACCAGCAGACATATCTGGGAGTCACCTACGACAGAAGATTAACATGGAAGGAGCACATACAGAATGCAGAGGCAAAGGCCAGAAGAAAGCTAAACATCATGAGGAAGTTGGCAGTAACAAAGTGGGGTGCCAATGAAAGGATCCTCAAGACCATCTACCTAGGTGCCGTACGACCACACCTTGAGTATGGATCCAGCTCATGGATGACAGCAGCTAAATCTCATCAACAGAACCTTGACAGAGTACAAAACCAGGCACTGCGTATCATCACAGGTGGAATGAGATCAACACCAATAGAAAAAATGGAGCAGACAGCTGGCATCCCCCCCACTTAGCAAAGGAAGGGAATGCAAAGCACTGATCCAAGCTGCAAGGTTCAAATCATTCAACAACCACCCGATGAAGATCAGGAAAGCACAGCTGTCATCAGGAAGCCTTAAAAGATCAAGTTTTGTGAAAGAGACAAAAGCACTTCAAAGGAAACACCAAGAAATGTTGCCAGCACAAATAGAAGACCCAAACCAGACCCTTGATCCTCCACCCTGGAAAAACAAACTAGAGAGCATAGCTATTCACAAAGATGAACACAGTGATGTGAGCAAGAAGGCCCTGCCATGCTGGAAGAAATGTACCCTCAGGAGACATGGATAAGGATCTACACAGATGGATCAGCCAAGGATGCAATTAGGAGCGGAGGTGCCAGACTGCACATACAGTATCCAAACGAACAACATGAGTCAGCTGCAATACTGACGGGCAAACACTGCACAAACTACAGAGCTGAAGTCGAAGCACTGGTTCATGCAGCTAATACCATCAGCAGAACAGCAGACCCTATTGCACAGATTGTCTTTTTATCTGATGCCCGCTCCGTCCTTGAGGCTATCACCAAAGGTAAGCTGCCACAACTTGAAGAAGCACTACAGTTTCGGATAGCACTGCAGTGGATCCCCTCACACTGTGGAGTCCAAGGAAATGAGGAAGCAGACAAGATGGCAAAGGTGGGTGCAGAAGAGAATCAGACAGAAAACATGGTTACCCATACAGAGATGAAGACTATCATCAAGTCACTCTATAGAACACCTCAATCAGAAGATGCCTACCATCATCTCTCGAGGCCAGAGCAAGTGACCATTTTTCAACTCAGAACTGGACACAACAGACTAAACCAACACATGTACAGGCGGTTCCACCTTACGACATCGGCCGCTTGTCCTTGTGGAGAAGCAGAACAGACCACAGAGCACATACTTCAATGTTGCAGTACGTATCAGCTGCTAAGAGAAGAGATCTGGCCTTTGTCAACCTCTTTTCTTGAAAAGCTGTATGGGCCTGTGGAAGAACTGTAGAAAACCACAGATTTCATCTTGAGAATGGCTCTCCAAGTGTGATACCAGCGATCAAGAAGAAGAAGAAGATTTATTGTGCAGTATAAAATCATTCCCAGAACCATAACATTAGTCAGTGTACTGTTAGCCTCCAAGGTGAGAAGCGCTACCTAGATGGTGCAATTTAAGAGTGTAGTAGTTCCATTCTTATGTGTTTCCTATCATGTTGGCACATACTAGTGTGAGGATCAGTGTGAGGATTTATTAGTCTTCTGGGACTAGTCTGTTATGCACTGCTAGGGGGAGATAATCTATCTGATTCAATAGTGAAGTTATCATTCACTGCTAGAGGTAAACTGATTATGTTGCTGCGACAATGCCTCTAACTACGAATAAGGTGTACTTAGTCAGGTCACCTTCTCTGGATCAAGATGAAGAATATTTCTATTAACACCGAGCCTGTTTACTACTATCTGACTATACATTCCAACTAGGGAAAGCAATGTTCTTCCTAGACGACCACTCATAACTAACGAAACTGGTAAATTGCAACTAACTACATTTTATTTACTTATATTACAACGATAATTTCCAAGCATAATCGCCCACAAATAAAACAGATACTTTGCTATTTCTACTATCTGATTCAAAAGACTAGTGAAGCAATGATGCGAATAAAAAGCTCTGCAGCAGGCGATGATAATCGCATAGCATCAGAGGAAGATGCGTATATACTACACTCCAACCTACCAGTTTCACTTTTGGAGGGAGTAGTATATAATTTAGGGTTGTTAGAAATGAGGGTGGTGGTAGCTGCGGTTCGCCCATAGGCAGCTACAGGAGGGAGGTGGGCTATCAGAACAGAGCCCTCTGAATTCCTGGGCTGGCTGGCTGTGATGTGTTTCACAATGTATGGTCCACCCCAACCCCCCGGTGTGCCCCCATCCATTGTTCAGACCATGCCAGGCAAGTACAAAACTTCCATTTAGACCTACATCATAAGTTTATTCATGCTAGGCAAGTACAAAACTTGCGCTACAAACCCATAGGTATACTCATAAGATTCCGAACTATGGATACATGCAATCACAATATGTTCACAGATGAGGATGTGTATTACAACATAGGGCCCACCATGACCCCTCACAGCGAGCCACCCATTCCAGCACCATACAGGAAGCCCAAAGCAGAGACATGCATCAGCTTCTCCATCAATCCACGACCACCGATCAACCTTGCAATCGTCATTAAGGATGCGAAGAAAGCTCATACCTGGATGGCAGGCCCGAATCTCTCGTTCTGGAACCAACAGCTGAACTTCGCTGTGTTGTGTGCCACGGCAGGATGTGGTGTCGGCGCGGGTTTGCTGCACTCCTATTCTGGTACCCCCAAAGCTGTGCTCATTGCCAGCTGCCTCAGATTCCATGTGTACTACACTGTGAGATGAATCCTCCATGAGCTGGGCGCAAGTGGCCTGATACAAAGGATTTTGATTCCCAGCCTCTCAGCAGCCAGTAAACTACAACGAGAGTTCAACGCCCACTCAGACTATCGTTTGCACGTGGAGACAACAGCGGTCTAGGCATTATGTATGGCAACCCAAGACGAGACTACTCGGGCTTCCCCTATAAAACAGCCCGAAAAATTGGTCGTCGGAAGACGATGATGTTCTCATTCAACTCAGACTCCGAGGCTGAGGCACTGGTGCAGAATATGCATATCACCAAAATCAGGCAGGACCATCCAGTGGCGTGGAAATACTTTATCCCACACACAACCTCAGGGTTCACACCAGTAGGGATCGTTTGAATCAAATGGTCCTTAGAAGCATTATGTTATTGTCTCCTGATGGGGTGAGTGGAAAAGAGGTGTCGGCCATGTTCAGCAGTCTCCTGGAGGACATGATCATTGTTGGTGATCCAGGTAGCCTCATTTCCAAGTTCCAGCAAGCCTTACAGAAGGCCCGTCATATGCTTGACTTCGCTATATCACCATACCTATGACTTATTCCGAGCAATATGATCGTGAATGTCGACGATCTAAAGGTCAGGGGCTACAATAACATGATCGTCGAGGGGAATTCCCCAGGTGTGCACTTTGGGTTTAACACTGACATCAACGCAGCTGCGCATGTCATCCCGACACCCATGACACCTAGGTCGCTGTGGTCTCCTACGAGGGCCAGTGCTACCATTGTTCTGACTGTCATTCTGACCGCTGGAACAGCAGGAGTGCTGGATGACAAACGGCGACCCATGCTGACACCCACCACCCCACCCAGCAGTGTTACGAGTGGTGTCAGGTCTGGCTATTGCTGTGCTCGTCATCAGTCTAGTAGATCCTGCTCATAGAGTAATAGATCATGTCAACAGTCACTTACAGGACTGGCGGTATGATCAGCGAACGAAAGGAAGAAGAAGAGTAATAGATCATCCTGACTCTCCAGTCCAGGAGTCATGGCAAATGGGATTGCCTGAACTAGCGTGGCCTGCCCGACAGCCCCCAAACACGCTGTCAGTATACACACCCAAGGACTGTATGGTTCAGTGGTACAGCCTTTTTCCAGCTTGTAGTAGCGCAGAGCCTTATTCAACTCAGAGTCGGGGGATGCCATGGACGCCTGCAACTTCTGGAACACGTCCGACCGATACTCCCAATCCTTGTAGAATCCCTTAGTACGCAGGAGCTGCTCTATGGTACTGCCACCCATGATGAGGTATTCGATGATGCAGATCTGCCCCTTACCAAATCTTAGGTACCCTTACAGAAATTTAGGCGTGCGATAAGCGAACGATGTTAGCTCGCAGTGTTAGTTCGCGCAAGCTATCCATAAGCACACAGCATTAGCTTGCGCAAGCACACAATAGGCTCATATTTGAAACAAACATAACATTTGCCTACCCGCATGCTCCCGCAACCTTAAGTGCGCGCTCACTCCCGCAACCTCACGCATGCTTAACCGTGTGCTCCCGCAACCTTGCGCATGCTTGACCACGCACTCCTGCAACCTTGCACATGCTTGACCATGTGCTCCCGCAACCTTGCGCATGCTCAAATGTGTGCTCCCGCAACCTCGCGCATGCTTAACCTTAGTTAGAGATGGTAATCTTTTTGACAGGCTCCAGGTGAGCTAATAATGGATATCAAATATATAATTTCAGCAATGCATTAACGCTGTATCATACCCTGTTTGATATGTTTGCTATTAATGGCCATAACAGCCAAATCAGCCTCTTCTATGGTCTTGTCGAATGTCCATTGACAGACCAAGCGAATACATTTTTTGAAAATTAACCACTGGAATGTTACTGGCTCGATAACCCATCCAGTCATTCATTTTAGCGGTAAATTTTTAAAAATTGTGTTCTTGGCCTGTAAATGTACATTCAATCAGCAGGTATTTACATTTTCTTGACCAAATATGATCAATAAATGGTTAACCAGAGGATGTTAACATACTATATGCATGTATTAATAGAAGGCCAGACTGGTCACTGAATTATTATAGAGTATAGAGCGTAAGAAGTTGTACCAAAACTGGTATCTGTCAATAAATTGCAGCAAATCAACAAAATACATACCTCCCAAGACAGCTATTTCCATTTTAAGGTTACTAGTGCTAAGCATTCTATTTAACAGTTATGTCAGACTTTTCAAAATAGTAAATTCTGTATCCATAACTCATACATGTAACCCATGCACATACTAATAGTCAACACACTGGATTTCTTCAGACTAAGACTTAAATGTACCGACAAATTTAGCAGGTCATGGCCAGGTCAACTCAACTCAAGAGTTATATTACCTAGAACCAGTGTTATTGCCTTTATTTATATATGTATGCACAGACTGAATGAGAAAATGATGTTAGTTTGCGTAAGCTCGCTCGAGTTTCTGCAAGTTTGTGCGAGGTCGCGCGACCTAACATGAAAATGACGTTTGCTTGGGTGAGCTCGCGAAGAAATAATGTTTAGCTTCCGCAAGGTTGCACCAACTCGCTGCGAGCTTGTGCAAGGTTGCGGCGAGCTTGTGCAAGGCTGCGGCGAGCTTGCACAAGGTTGCAGAGAGCTTGCGTAAGTTCGCAGCGAGCTGCCGCAAGCTTACACAATCTAAAATTCTTACCGCACGCTCGCTGCATGCTTAAATTTCTGTAAGAGTAGAGCTTCATGGCTGTCAGCTCCTCTGTTACCTCAGCAGTAGAGAGCTGGGAGAGCTCATCTGGTGACTTCTTCTTGTAGCCCTTCAATTCGGTGTGGAAGACGTCATAGTACCTGAAGCATAGGTCCATTGTTTAGGCCACTGTATAGTGCTATGGATATTCCTGAATACCAATCTAAGCTGCTGACAGATGCAGACTGGTTAGAGTTGCGCAGCGCTCTCGAGGTAGAATGTACACATTTAAACGTGTTGTATACTCAGGGCGTAAACAATGACGTCAATGGTACAGATTGTAAAGCAACTTCCGGAGAGCCAGGCGAATCTCCAGAAGGTGGAGAAGCTGCTCAAAACCAAGACCCAGAAGTTACTGACACAAGCTAAGCCCCTGGCCATTCATGTCACCAGTAATGCCAAGATTATGGGTGAACGCATTCCTCTAATGGAAGCCGCGGTTCTAGGGCTAGCGACAAGTGCTATGGCTGAGATCATTATGGCCTATGTCTAGCGTTAAGATGCTATACTTAGTGGAAGCTTGGCAGGTCCATGACACAACAGTAGCCTATGAGGCATGGCAGGCTATGTCAGAGTCAGTAGCACATAGTTGACCACACAGACTAAGGATTTCCAATTCCCAGAAATGGTGGTTAGCCCATAAGGCACGCCCCTGTAGAGAGGGCCAGTATCTGGAGCATTGTTACCTATTTCCTTGGCCCACTGCATGGGCCCACTGCATGGTCTACCTATGCTCACCTATTCCACTGGGGATATGACTAGGTTTAAGACATATATATATATATATATATCTATATATATATCTATATCTATATATATATATATATATATATATATATATATATATATATATATATATATATATATATATACACCACAATGTCTCTGTCACTCACAGACCTAGAGTGCAAAGAGCTAGGTGATCTTGCTCACTTGGGCAAGGCATGCCTCGGTTCAGAGGACACTGTTGCCCCTATCTCCTTCCTAGACTTCAATGAGAAGGGAGACCCTTGAGAGATCCAAGGTACGATCCCAGCCAGAGATCTCATTGGAAACACTGACATGGTAGGACAATCAGCCATCAACAAGGCCAAGACTGTATACAAGGGGATGGCATCAAAGATAGGGCAGTGATGCGAGGTATGCTTGGATTTGATGAGGCTGGTACCATCAAGGTTATGGCCGAGTCCTATGCACAGGACCTGGTTAAGGATCTCCTGAAACCATGGAGCTCATTCCAACAAGATGGGGAGAATCTCAAGGTAGGCACCATCGGCCTGAGCCATATCACAGTGGATGGCCAAGCGAATGCAACAACAAAGCTCCAACTACCCGAGGTGAAGAAGTCGGGATTCTTTGGTCTGCCGTTTAAGATCACATAATAAGCATGGCTGCTCGAGCTTGCATCATACGGATACTCGAGGTGCTAGACACTGCGGACACTGACACAGGCCCTCTGCGTTACATGCTCAGCTGTTGTTGGGATTTCATGCTTGACGCCTCTATCGCATCCTTCAAATCTGCCGGCAGTACAACGCTACCCACACAGCAGCCAAAAGAGCTGGTACAGGAAGTACTGCCATTTAATCTCCCAGATATAGATGAGGCTATGGCTGAAGAGCTGCTGACCATCCTTCATGCGCACATGCAACATGTCAGCGCCATACAGCAGTAGACCAGATGATGCCGGTCAGGTGGTGCTAATCATTGACCCGTCAGGACACGGGGAAAACATCTTGCTGCGGGCCCTGCTCACCAAACATCTTCAGTCTCGATACATCCTCCTGGTGTCCGACTACGCCGCTGAGGCGGTCGACCATAACAATCAGTGGTACAACAGTCCAATCACAAGATGCACAACCTGCAAGCACTGATGGAGAAGCTGCTCGTGGTTCGACTAACTGAACCACTTGTTCTAGTTATCAGCGACCACGCGATGGACCAGAAGACAGTCACATACCTCAGCAACATCACCAGACACATTCGGCACACCAAGATCACTGTCTTCATCCTCTTTCAGAAGTATACCTGTGAGATATCGCCAGATATCCGGCACAATGCGAGTCTCCTGTACTTTAGCTCGAGGAGTGGTCCTGCCCTGCTTGAGACGATATATGACAGCCTGACCCTCAAGGAGACCATGCAAAACTTCATCGCAGCCGTGCAGAAGGTCACAGATCTATACCTCTTCATCTTCAGCAACAAGGAGACAGGGAGCTCACACTCTTCAAGCCCTCAATGGAGAAAGCTCAGAACTTCAGCTACAAGTTGAATTCTGCCAGGAAGCTCACATATCAGTCAGGTCGACATACAAGATGTGTCAGTCGGGATGTTTTTCAGGCTTGAGGAACTTCGTCCGCAGTCTCTGCTACTTGCGGAACTTCGTCCGTGGTCTCCGCTACTTGCGGAACTTCATCCACGGTTTCCGCTGCTTCATCCGTAGACTCCGCTGCCCCAGAGGATTTGAGTAGGTGTTTCTGAAACACTATCAACTGAGGATCAGATGCTATGACTCTTCTGAAACTCCAAGCGGAAGATCCACTTCGCCCATGCCCTCTTAGCATTTGCGTTTAGGTAAGTTTTGATGAGGTAGTCCTGGTAGTTCTTCTCGGTGAACTTTAGAAATGCCTCCAGATTATTCTCTATCTGCTCGCGCCCTCTTTCATTGAAGATGTGCTCAGTGGCCTCCTTATGGCTAGCAGCCAACACCTCCTCTACCTTCGGTATAACCAGTGCCATGCCCAGCCTCACGGCCCTCAGTCACAACTGTACTGATCTCCGCTTGGAAGTAATCTTTGGCTCAAGTCTGTAGAGCATCCAACATCTGGTGGTCATCATCAGTGTGGATATCGAATATGCCAGCCCACTTCCCTACTGTTAGGAGAACTTTGGGATCAACCCTAGCCTTCTGGAGAGCTAGAATTACAGAATTCTTAGTCAGTGTCCTGGGGAGATCTAGTGACCTGCCCTGGGCACTGTCAAACTTCCGGTAGAGCTTCCGAGTCAATAATTCCTTCATACTATGGGCCGGTGTGGTCTCTATAGCAGTCAGTATCTCCGCATCAGACGGAGGTGGGACCTTGGCTCGCTCGTGGATAATGTTGATGTCACAAAGTAGTCGTCGGACCCCGTCAATCGGCAGCTGTACTGGTTTTTTCTTGGAGGGTGATACAGGTTTCTTCTGCCCTCCAAAGATGATCTGCTGGAGAACTTTACCAAACATCACCATTTAAAAACCTGTATATACAGATGTTTAAACATGCAGCAGAATGTACAGCATCCAGATGGGGCAGTTGAACCTGTGGCCTCGCACAACACTGGTCCTCGGAAGGACTGTCTGACAGTCATTTGAACTAGTATCCATGATGCGAACCCGAATCTTCAGTGGGGAAGTTCATTGACTTCGCCCTCTCAGGACAGATCCATGAGATTAGGAGCATGATGCTCAAGTTCAAGCTCAAGAGCACAGCGGCGAAGGAGGTAGAGCCCCCGCAGGTGGTTAGCAGGTGGGAGATTATGCAGAGCAACAACACCCTGGACACCACCTATGTGAACGATGAGTACTGGGTCATGGCTCCACTGGCTCCTGGACCTTCCTACTACGCGAAGGGGAAAGGGTACTATGCTGCAGGATGTAATGATGGCATCACAGAATTCGACTTACAACGAGACGTAAAAATACCTGGCACGGTGCCACTCGTCTCCCTCGTTGAGAACACATGTGAACCCAGCCTTGATGCAGGACAAGCTGTTCCTCTGGGTGTACACCGAACATCTTACGGATGTAATGATAACCTGTCCACAACTTCAGGTCTGGCATGATGAGAACGACCAGAAACTTAAACCGGAAGGCTCTAGACAACGAATCCTACATGTAGAGCGAGAGCATCAGCAGGTCCAGACCACGGCTAACCAGCATCTAGAGTTGACATTGCAATGAGGTGCCTCGGATTGTGTAGCTGTAGCAGTCTTGGTTCAGAAAGGAGGAGTGGTCCAGAAGGTGGAAAAGCTAGACAAGTTCAAACTTGTGGTGGCTGGGACCAACGTTTACATTCCCTACTCTGCCTAACCAGTGGTCACGAGGATTTGGAGTTGGCGCTCGAAGGTACCACCTCCGAGGAAGTGACATCCTGCCTAACCATGGCAACCAGCTCACCTTTCATATTTGGAAGTTGTTTGGAGAGCGAGGGGGCACTCACCTGGTCGGAATAACAGTGCTGTACTTTGGATATAGCAAGGTTCACTTCTCGCAAAATGGAGGTATTCAGCTTGAACGCGCATGGAGAATAACTCCAGCAGCTGTTCCAGCTACCACTGCTGCTACAGCAGTCACTACTACTATGGGCTTGGCTGTTTTCTGACCTCCTAATGCCTCATAGTCGAGCATCGGCTCGGAGAGCTTTATAGCCGCATAGTACTCATCAAGACTCTCATCGGCCCTGTGGATGTTCTGGGTGGCTTGAACCTTTTGTTGCCATCAGTGTGCCTCCCTTTGGTCCATATGCTCGAGTGCCTTGCTGTACTCAAAGTTCTCCTTAGACAGCGTCTCCATCGCCTGGTTATGACGTTTTCTCTCTACCTATGCCACCTTATGGTCAGCGAAGCTTAGACCCCAGTTCGCCAACACAAACACGCCTGCATTCAAGATTGCAGATGCCATGTCTATACAGGTGATTTAAATTCACCATATAGTCAGCAGGAACTACAAGCAATGTATGAACCAGATTCTTTCGAGGATTCAGTTGAGGACTACGATGACGACAATGATGAGGATGCTTATGATGAAGATGAGGACAATGATGAGGATGCCTATGATGAGGACTATGATGGTGATGATGTAGAGCCAGAATCCCGCCGACTAATCCACCGTGCCAAGGGAATCTATTGTGCCTACATGAAGGGCTCTCTTGGCCCACTAGCGGCAGTTGGGTATCTGATTGCTCTGTTCATGACGAAGGCTGGCCAACAATGCTCTCCATGGAGTTGAGAAGATTCAAGATCTCTGAGACTATTCAAGCCATCGCCTTGGGGGTAGGCACATTCTTTGGCATTGCCGGTCCATGGCTCCCATATGTTGCGATAGCACTTGCAGTCATCTGGGATGCCGAACATTTAAGACATGCTATATAAGATGGCTTCTCTGTATGACCTGGTCAAGTCCCTTAACTGGCAAGCCTTTGTCGATAAGCTTCCTTTCAGTAATGGCGCCAGTTCTGCAGAAATTAGACAGCAGTGTTCACAGGTATTCGAAGAGGTGTTCATCGATGGTCAGATGAATGATGATTGTCTGTTCATCTGTCTAGAGTTTGCCCGAGCTGTACAGGAGAGGACAGGTGTCAACATCAGAGATGAAGTCCGAGGGTTCATCAACTGCCTGTCTTGAGACCCTGTACTACCAACCTGGTGGATATTACTGTGAGGCTCACCAGCTGCTTGAGGCTGCATGTTGCAAGGGTCATAGATTCACCTTAGAGATGGTTAGCCCATGGCTCACCAGGCAGGCGATGTGGCATATCTACAGACCTCGTCCACGGCATATTCGGTATGCACACTTCGATGAACCTGTCCCGAGCAGAGTCCATCAGGCTGATGTGCTGTTCCTTCCGCATGATCGGGTCTGTTCCAGAGGAACATGCAAGACCTATAAGTATGCCTCACCATCGTCGATGTCACCAGTAGATACAAGGCGGCAGTGCCTCTCACGGATAAGTCCGCCGCTCAGATGGCTGCCGGGTTCCAGAGTATCTATGAGGACCCGCAAAAGCCCCTCCAGTGGCCAGAGTTGCTGTATGTGGATGAGGGTAAGGAGTTTAGAGGTGAATCTGCGGATCTCATGCGGAAACATGATGTGGTGATTAGGCGAGGCGAGGTGGGATATCACTTTGCCCAGGCTATCGTTGAGCGGTGGAACCGGACACTGGCAGAGAGGCTGTTCCCATATCAGTATGCTCAGGAAATGGCTGTCCTGTTGTTCCAGGATATGGGTGAGAGGGTTGCCCATTGTGGAGAGATCAAATCCTGAGGTTACTAGGCTGATAGGACAGAAGCCAGTCAAGGCCATTCAAAGATCCTCTGTGCCCCAACAGTTGGAATGACTATGCTCTGTTCAAGAGCTGTGCTTGGAGGATAGACTTCCATCCAATTCCCTGGTTCAGTATATGTATGAGCCTGGCGAGTTGGAGGGTGGACGTAGGCGGGTGACTGACCCCAACTGGTCAATAGATGTACACAAGATTGACAGGTATGTGGATATGGCTGGACAGCCTATGCTGTACTACCTAGCACACCAGGGTGGAGTGCGGAGCAGTCCTAGGCAGCCATTTGTATGAGAGGAGCTCCAGCTTATCCCTACAGACAGCCAGCTACCTCCACCGGGAGTGCTTACATCGAGTAGACATCCTCCAGATGGTGTCCACACCGAGCCCTGACTGTTGGTTGATGTCACATGATGCTCATACGTTACCCAGCAGCTCTTCGACATCCATTGGAGTGATGGCATCCTTGTGACCAGAAGCCAGGGTGTGAATGCCATCGGGAGCGATCTATTGCTTTGTGTCTGAAGGATACTGTAGTGTGTGTAATTTTTATGTGATTGGGAGTAATATTTCATGAATTCGCACTGGTTTCACAGAGCAGAGGGAATATATGCCTACAGATTGCCATCAGAATGCCAGTAAGCATACATTTATACATATTGCTGTAAACTGTTGCCAATAATTTAAAAATGTAGTTATCAGTGCGTTATCTCTGATTGATCTGTTTGCTATTATTGCACAACAATTCATAAAAGATAAATGTCATTATTTGTGGGCTAGTTATCGGTTCCTCATTGGCTCAATTCATAACGGTGCCGAAATAAACCATGATTCAATTCTCTCAAAAGACCAGCTAGATGGTACCAAGTTTTGAAGCACAAATCAAAGGGTATGCACTAGTGTAGGGGTACAATGACTAAATAGAAAATAGGAGCAATGGGAACCACATAAAAATTTTTTAAAAACAGAAAAGAGAAAAGAGAGAGAGGCCAGCTGGGCAGCAATGATTTGGGGGTTCTCCTGGACAGTGGGGTATGGGAGTTTTTTCAGGTTTTTTTGTTTTCTTAAGTTTTTGGGGTTTTTTTTTTGGTTTGCTGCAATGTTATCACATCTCTGTTCTGTTTGTAATATGTGGTTGATCACAGGTGATCGGTATACCACTAAGGATGTGTCTCTAAATGGGTGTTCGGATGAGCTGCTGCAGCATTATCACGCCTCTGTTCTGACAGCCCACCTCCGTCCTGTAGCCGCTGATCGGCGATCCTCTGTTCTGACAGTCTTTTGTTCTAGCAGCCTTAATTTCTCTACTACTGAGGGAAACAATTATACCCTTAACCAATCAGTTCCATGCTTGTGCAGATGCATATATACTACACTCCAAATCACCAGTTTCACTTTTGGAGGGAAGAAATTATACCCTTAACCAATCAGTTTAATATTTCTATAGCTTAAGTTCGCTGACTTTGGCTGGAAAAGATACAGTCAGTGATTCGTGCCACAAAACCTAGTCTTTTTTCATTGGTTATACTCTAAGTTGTCTTTTTGGTAGTCGACGTATGTCAAATTTCCATTGTTTCAATTCAAACATTTTGATTGGTTAATAGTCTGAAATCATCAATCCACTTCAGCCTGATTTTGTCAGGCATGTCAGGCAAATCTCCTATAGTAAACCTATGGACATTTCTACATAAGGAGCAATGGGCATCACATGACCCGATGCTTCTAGATGGTTCTGATTGACATCATCTCCGATTTGCATATATATTTAACTTTTGACCTTCTTAGGCAACGGACTGCTGAGAGTAACTAGGTAACCGGCTGTCGGAACCTCTTAGTTCGTGACTTGGACTAACCTGTCAGTATGTATGATTACTGTATTCTGCGGCTGCAGTAGTAGAAACCTCCTACAGCTGCAATCAGTCCTTCTTCACTTTTGCCCACTGTGTCTTGTCCTCAGCCGAAATCCTTAGCTTCCTCAGGTCCATTCTTGACTTGAGTGTACCGAGTCCTGCTTTCTTGAGGTCACCTCGTAGCATGGTTAGCAGATTTATGCAATGACGTCCTCTCCTGGCTTTGTATTTTCTGGCTCCAAGTAGGGCAAATTCCAAGGCTCTCTGTGCTGGTCTCTCTTCTGGCCTCCTTAGCACATGACCAAACATGGACCATCTTTGCTGGGTGACTTTTACAAACAGTGTCGACATATTGCACATCTTGTATAGTGCATCGTTGGAAATTATGCTGTCTGGCCATCGGTGTCCAGTGATGGTGCGTAGGTGTTTGCGCTGGAAGGCATCGAGTTTTCTAGAGCTGCCTTTGGAGTTACCCAGCTGTTACAGTTATACAGCATCAAGGATACGCAGGTTGCATTGTATAAATGTAGCCTTTTTATCAAGGGCATCTTTGATCTACGAATCCATAGATGGAAAGCTATGTTCCCCATGACGCAGCATGCAGCAATGTCAGCAGTACTGCAAAGCAGTGAGCCCAGGATTTTACTTTTCCTCCGTGGTTCGCCGCCACGAAGTGGGTCATCATTTTCTTTAGTTTCATGCTTTGTGGATAGGTATATGTGGGTGAACTCTGTTTTGGATTCATTCATAAAGAGGTTCTAAATTTTTAGTTTGCTTGCAGCTATTGGGAGAAGTTCGTCAAGCGGTTTCTTTTCCTTGTCTATGAAGTCCACATCGCATATTCCATCTCTAGCGGCATACCCAGTATTGACACTGGGGGGTTTGGTCTTGTGGAACTTTCCCGCGCGGATTTCAATGTGGCAGATAGACCATCTCCCTGTGGTAAACCTGTCAGTTGGTCTCACAGAAGGTTACGTAAGTGCAGAATTTACTATAGGAATGGGGAAATGTTCTGGAAACTTTAGTGGTGCCAGAATGTCTTCAAAACAGCCGGTCCATTTGCTTGTTTTACCCCAAGTGGTTACATCCATCATTGTGCATATATTGTGCTTAGGGACTCCAAGTTGCACATAAAATGGATGGGCCAGGCTGTCATTTTACTGCTCCTAAATATCTATGCACTGGCCTGAGCTGTCAATTAAATGGGAACGAGCTAACCCATCATTCTTGCTGGTCTCGTCTATTTATTCTCTCATGTTACAAGCCTGTGTGAAATGAGTGTAATTATGCTGGTCTTGTCTATTTATTCTCTCATGTTACCAGCCTGCATGAATTGAGCGTAATTATGTTGGTCTTGTCTATTTATTCCCTCACGTTACCAGCCTGCATGAACTGAGTGTAATTATGCTGGTCTTGTCTATTTATTCTCTCATGTTACCAGCCTGCATGAACTGAGTGTAATTTTGTTGGTCTTGTCTATTTATTCTCTCATGTTATCAGCATGTATGAACTGAGTGTAATTATGTTGGTCTTGTCTATTTATTCTCTCATGTTACCAGCCTGTATGAACTGAGTGTAATTATGTTGGTCTCGCCTATTTATTCTCTCATGTTACCAGCCTGCATGAACTGAGTGTAATTATGCTGGTCTTGTCTATTTATTCCCTCACGTTACCAGCCTGCATGAACTGAGTGTAATTATGCTGGTCTTGTCTATTTATTCTCTCATGTTATCAGCATGTATGAACTGAGTGTAATTATGTTGGTCTTGTCTATTTATTCTCTCATGTTACCAGCCTGCATGAACTGAGTGTAATTATGGTAGTCTCATCTATTTATTAGTCCCCTACTGGTAAAACCGGGGGGGGGGGGGGGGGGGAACTATAGGGTTGCACTCCGTCTGTCCGTCCATCCATCCATCCTTCCGTCCGTCCGTCCGTCCGTCTGTATGTCTGTCCATCTGTCTGTCTGTCTGTCTGTCTGTCACAGTTGGTTTTTCGCACTTTTTTCCGCAGTCCTTCAAGGTATTCAACTGAGAATTTGTATATTGCTTTGTTGTGATAAGTTACAGACCAAGTTCGAGTTTCAGGTGTATACGTCAATTTTTTTATGGAGTTATATCCCCTTTCGTCTTAAGAAATACAAAAAATATCAGCTTTCCGCACTTTTTCGCTCTCCTTCAAGATATTAAAGCGAAAATTGGTGCATCGCTTTAGTATACAGAGTTACAGAGCAAGTTGGAGTTTCAGACATTTCATCAATTTTTCATAGAGTTATGCCCCCCCCCTTTCGGCTTATGAAATACGCTTAAGATATTTAAGGAAAAATCGGTACTTTGCTTTAGTATAAGGGGTTACAGAGCAAGTTTGAGTTTCAGACATTTTCGTCAATTCGACTTATGAAATACAAAAAATATTAGTTTTTCACACTTTTTTCACAATCTTTCAAGATATTAAACTGAAAACTGCTACATTGCTTTGTTATTAGAAGTTACAGACCAAGTTGGAGTTTCAGGCATATGCGTAAATCTTTGATGGAGTTATGCCCCCTTTCGACTTAGGAAATATGAAAAATATCAGCTTTCTGGACTTTCTTTCGTACTCCTTCAAGATATTTAAGGAAAAATCGATACTTTGCTTTAGTATAAGGGGTTACAGAGCAAGTTCGAGTTTCAGACATTTTCATCAATTTTTCATGATGTTATGCCCCTTTCGTCTTATGAAATACGAAAAATATTAGTTTCCCGCATTCTTTCAAGATATTCTACTGAGAATTGCTACATTGCTTTGTTATGAGAAGTTACAGACCAAGTTCGAGTTTCAGGGGTATGCGACAATTTTTTATTAGAGTTATGCCCGCTTTTGACGAAAAATATTAGCTTCCCGCACTTTTTTCGCAATCCTTCAAGATATTTAAGGGAAAATTGGTACATTGCTTTAGTATAAGGAGTTACAGAGTAAGATTGAGTTTCAGATATTTTCGTCAGTTTTTCATGGAGTTATGCCCCCTTTTGACTTATGAAATACGCAAAATATTAGTTTTCCGCCCTTTTTCTCGCAGCCTTTCAAGATAATCAACTGAGAATTTGTACATTACTTTATTATTTAGGATTTTTGTTGAAAACATAAATCAGGTTTATGCGGACCAATAGCCAATCCAATCAGAACTGCTAAGGCAGTGATCAGGTCATACTGACTAATTACTGTTCATGCAGGCCGTGGCAAGGATCTACATTTTTGATGGATTCCATTCTCTTTGTCCTCCAGTTGTTGCAAAATCGCCTATTATGTCTTTAAAATATTTATCTTCAGCTATAGTTCCACAAAGTTTTATAAGATAACTCATCTAATGTTTATATAGATAGTTAATTTATGCATTAAAAATAAGTTTAGTGTTATAAGTTGTCGTTATCGAAGCAGACTAATGCAGATTATTAATGGAAAAATTATTAAATTAGCTGTGCACAAATCATGGCTAATCCGGTAAACGTTGGTAGAGGTAGATCTTTACAGAGGACTGCGCAATGGGATTCCTCTAACCCTAGCAATTGGACCACTAACAAGCTTAAATTGGAACTCAGAATTATTGGCATCCACGTACCAGCAAATATGACAAAATCAGTGATGAAAAACTTATATTTAGAGAACATTGGACATCAGCGGGAAGCTCACGTTCCTCAGTCCCGTCGTCGCGCATTCGTTTTATGTGTTGGGAGTGTGGTTTAAATTATCAAGAAACCAAGCACATGCAGCGATTGCACACCATCTTAAATGGAGTAAAACGAGGTAGATCTTTACGGAGGATGGCGCCATGGGATTCCTCTAACCCTAGCTCATGTTCCTCAGTCCCGTCGTCGCGCATGCAAGCACATGTAATGATTGCACACCATCTTAAATGGAGTAAAACGAGGTAGATCTTTACAGAGGATGGTGCCATGGGATTCCTCTAACCCTAGCTCACATTCCTCAGTCCCGTCGTCGCGCATGCAAGCACATGTAGTGATTGCACACCATCTTAAATGGAGTAAGACGAGGTAGATCTTAACGGAGGATGGCGCCATGGGATTCCTCTAACCCTAGCTCACGTTCCTCAGTCCTGTCGTCATGCATGCAAGCACATGCAATGATTTCACACCATCGTAAATGGAGTAAAATGAGGTAGATCTTTACGGAGGATGGTGCCATGGGATTCCTCTAACCCTAGCTCACGTTCCTCAGTCCCGTCGTCGCGCATGCTAGCACATGTAATGATTTGTACACCATCTTAAATGGAGTAAAACGAGGTAGATCTTTACGGAGGATGGCGCCATGGGATTCCTCTAACCATAGCTCACGTTCCTCAGTCCCGACGTCATGCATGCAAGCACATGCAATGATTGTACACCATCTTAAATGGAGTAAAACGAGGTAGATCTTTACGGAGGATGGCGCCATGGGATTCCTCTAACCCTAGCTCACGTTCCTCAGTCCCGTCGTCACGCATGCAAGCACATGCAAGCACATGCAATGATTGCACACCATCTTAAATGGAGTAAAACGAGGTAGATCTTTACAGAGGATGGCGCCATGGGATTCCTCTAACCATAGCTCACGTTCCTCAGTCACGACGTCGTGCATGCAAGCACATGCAATGATTGTACACCATCTTAAATGGAGTAAAACGAGGTAGATCTTTATGGAGGATGGCGCCATAGGATTCCTCTAACCCTAGCTCACATTCCTCAGTCCCGTCGTCGTGCATGCAAGCACATGCAATGATTGTACACCATCTTAAATGGAGTAAAACGAAGTAGATCTTTACAGAGGATGGCGCCATGGGATTCCTCTAACCATAGCTCACGTTCCTCAGTCCCGACGTCGCGCATGCAGGCACATGCAATGATTGTACATCATCTTAAATGGAGTAAAACGAGGTAGATCTTTACGGAGGATGGCGCCATAGGATTCCTCTAACCCTAGCTCACATTGCTCAGTCCCGTCGTCGCGCATGCAAGCACAGGCAATGATTGAACACCATCTTAAATGGAGTAAAACGAGGTAGATCTTTACGGAGGATGGCGCCATGGGATTCCTCTAACCCTAGATCACGTTCCACAGTCCCGTCGTCACGCATGCAAGCACATGTAATGGTTGCACACCATCTTAAATGGAGTAAAACGAGGTAGATCTTTACGGAGGATGGCGCCATGGGATTCCTCTAACCCTAGGTCACGTTCCTCAGTCCCGTCGTCATGCATGCAAGCACATGCAATGATTGCACACCGTCTTAAATGGAGTAAGACGAGGTAGATCTTAACGGAGGATGGCGCCATGGGATTCCTCTAACCCTAGCTCACATTCCTCAGTCCTGTTGTCGTGCATGCAAGCACATGTAATGATTGCACACCATCTTAAATGGAGTAAAACGAGGTAGATCTTTATGGAGTATAGCGCCATGGGATTCCTCTAACCCTAGCTCACGTTCCTCAGTCCCGTCGTCGGGCATGCAACCACATGTCATGATTGTACACCATCTTAAATGGAGTAAAATGAGGTAGATCGTTACAGGGGATGGCGCCATGGGATTCCTCTAACCATAGCTCACGTTCCTCAGTCCCGACGTCGCGCATGCAAGCACATGCAATGATTGTACACCATCTTAAATGGAGTAAAACGAGGTAGATCTTTACGGAGGATGGCGCCATGGGATTCCTCTAACCCTAGCTCACCTTCCTCAGTCCCATCATCGCGCATGCAAGCACATGCAATGATTGCACACCATCTTAAATGGAGTAAAACGAGGTAGATCTTTACGGAGGATGGCGCCATGGGATTCCTCTACCCCTAGCTCACATTCCTTAGTCCTGTAGTCGCGCATGCAAGCACATGTAATGATTGCACACCATCTTAAATGGAGTAAAACGAGGTAGATCTTTATGGAGGATGGCGCCATGGGATTCCTCTAACCCTAGCTCATGTTCCTCAGTCCCGTCATCGCGCATGCAAGCACATGTAATGATTGTACACCATCTTAAATGGAGTAAAACGAGGTAGATCTTTACGGGGGAGGGCGCCATGGCATTCCTCTAACCATAGCTCACGTTCCTCAGTCCCGACGTCGCACATGCAAGCTCATGCAATGATTGTACATCATCTCAAATGGAGTAAAACGAGGTAGATCTTTACGGAGGATGGCGCCATGGGATTCCTCTAACCCTAGCTCACGTTCCTCAGTCCCGTCGTCGCGCATGCAAGCACATGCAATGAATGATTGTACACCATCTTAAATGGAGTAAAACGAGGTAGATCTTTACGGAGGATGGCGCCATAGGATTCCTCTAACCCTAGCTCACGTTCCGCAGTCCCGTCGTCGCGCATGCAAGCACATGCAATGATTGTACACCATCTTAAATGGAGTAAAACGAGGTAGATCTTTATGGAGGAGGGCGCCATGGGATTCCTCTAACCATAGCTCACGTTCCTCAGTCCCGACGTCGCGCCTGCATGCACATGCAATAATTGTACACCATCTTAAATGGAGTAAAATGAGGTAGATCTTTACGGAGGATGGCACCATGGGATTCCTCTAACCATAGCTCACATTCCTCAGTCCCGACGTCGCGCATGCAAGCACATGCAATGATTGTACACCATCTTAAATGGAGTAAAACGAGGTAGATCTTTACGGAGGATGGCGCCATGGGATTCCTCTAACCCTAGCTCACATTCCTCAGTCCCGTCGTCGCGCATGCAAGCACATGCAATGATTGTACACCATCTTAAATGGAGTAAAACGAGGTAGATCTTTACGGAGGATGGCTCCATGGGATTCCTCTAACCCTAGCTCATGTTCCTCCATCCCGTCGTCGCGCATGCAATGATTGTACACCATCTTAAATGGAGTAAAACGAGGTAGATCTTTACGGAGGATGGCGCCATAGGATTCCTCTAACCCTAGCTCACATTCCTCAGTCCCGTCGTCTCGCATGCAAGCACATGCAATGATTGTACACCATCTTAAATGGAGTAAAACGAGGTGATCTTTACGGAGGATGGCGCCATGGGATTCCTCTAACCCTAGCTCACATTCCTCCATTCCGTCGTCGTACATGCAAGCCCATGCAATGATTGTACACCATCTTAAATGGAGTAAAACGAGGTAGATCTTTACGGAGGATGGCGCCATAGGATTCCTCTAACCCTAGCTCACATTCCTCAGTCCCGTCGTCTCGCATGCAAGCACATGCAATGATTGTACACCATCTTAAATGGAGTAAAACGAGGTGATCTTTATGGAGGATGGCGCCATGGGATTCCTCTAACCCTAGCTCACATTCCTCCATTCCGTCGTCGTGCATGCAAGCACATGCAATGATTGTACACCATCTTAAATGGAGTAAAACGAGGTAGATCTTTACGGAGGATGGCGCCATGGGATTTCTCTAACCCTAGCTCACGTTCCTCAGTCCCGTCGTCGCGCCTGCATGCACATGCAATGATTGTACACCATCTTAAATGGAGTAAAACGAGGTAGATCTTTACGGAGGATGGCACCATGGGATTCCTCTAACCATAGCTCACATTCCTCAGTCCCGACGTCGCGCATGCAAGCACATGCAATGATTGTACACCATCTTAAATGGCGTAAAACGAGGTAGATCTTTACGGAGGATGGCGCCATGGGATTCCTCTAACCCTAGCTCACATTCCTCAGTCCCGTCGTCGCGCATGCAAGCACATGCAATGATTGTACACCATCTTAAATGGAGTAAAACGAGGTAGATCTTTACGGAGGATGGCTCCATGGGATTCCTCTAACCCTAGTTCACATTCCTCCGTCCCGTCGTCGCGCATGCAATGATTGTACACCATCTTAAATGGAGTAAAATGAGGTAGATCTTTACGGAGGATGGCGCCATAGGATTCCTCTAACCCTAGCCCACATTCCTCAGTCCCGTCGTCTCGCATGCAAGCACATGCAATGATTGTACACCATCTTAAATGGAGTAAAATGAGGTAGATCTTTACGGCGGATGGCGCCATGGGATTCCTCTAACCCTAGCTCACATTCCTCAGTCCCGTCGTCGTGCCTGCATGCACATGCAATGATTGTACACCATCTTAAATTGAGGAAAACGAGGTAGATCTTTACGGAGGATGGCACCATGGGATTCCTCTAACCATAGCTCACATTCCTCAGTCCCGACGTCGCGCATGCATGCACATGCAATGATTGTACACCATCTTAAATGGAGTAAAACGAGGTAGATCTTTACGGAGGATGGCTCCATGGGATTCCTCTAACCCTAGCTCATGTTCCTCCGTCCCGTCGTCGCGCATGCAATGATTGTACACCATCTTAAATGGAGTAAAACGAGGTAGATCTTTACGGAGGATGGCGCCATAGGATTCCTCTAACCCTAGCTCACATTCCTCAGTCCCGTCGTCTCGCATGCAAGCACATGCAATGATTGTACACCATCTTAAATGGAGTAAAACGAGGTGATCTTTACGGAGGATGGCGCCATGGGATTCCTCTAACCCTGGCTCACATTCCTCCATTCCGTCGTCGTGCATGCAAGCCCATGCAATGATTGTACACCATCTTAAATGGAGTAAAACGAGGTAGATCTTTACAGAGGATGGCGCCATGGGATTCCTCTAACCCTGGCTCACGTTCCTCAGTCCCGTCGTCGTGCATGCCAGCACATGCAATGATTGTACACAATCTTAAATGGAGTAAAACGAGGTAGATCTTTACGGAGGATGGCGCCATGGGATTCCTCTAACCCTAGCTCACATTCCTCAGTCCCGTCGTCGTTCATGCAAGCACATGCAATGATTGTACACCATCTTAAATGGAGTAAAACGAGGTAGATCTTTACGGAGGATGGCACCATGGGATTCCTCTAACCCTAGCTCACGTTCCTCCGTCCCGTCGTCGCGCATGCAATGATTGTACACCATCTTAAATGGAGTAAAACGAGGTAGATCTTTCCGGAGGATGGTGCCATAGGATTCCTCTAACCCTAGCTCACATTCCTCAGTCCCGTCGTCTCACATGCAAGCACATGCAATGATTGTACACCATCTTAAATGGAGTAAAACGAGGTAGATCTTTACGGAGGATGGCGCCATGGGATTCCTCTAACCCTGGCTCATGTTCCTCAGTCCCGTCATCGCGCATGCCAGCACATGCAATGATTGTACACCATCTTAAATGGAGTAAAACGAGGTAGATCTTTACGGAGGATGGCGCCATGGGATTCCTCTAACCCTAGCTCACATTCCTCAGTCCCGTCGTCGCGCATGCAAGCACATGCAATGATTGTACACCATCTTAAATGGAGTAAAACGAGGTAGATCTTTACGGAGGATGGCTCCATGGGATTCCTCTAACCCTAGCTCATGTTCCTCCGTCCCGTCGTCGCGCATGCAATGATTGTACACCATCTTAAATGGAGTAAAACGAGGTAGATCTTTACGGAGGATGGCGCCATAGGATTCCTCTAACCCTAGCTCACATTCCTCAGTCCCGTCGTCTCGCATGCAAGCACATGCAATGATTGTACACCATCTTAAATGGAGTAAAACGAGGTGATCTTTACGGAGGATGGCGCCATGGGATTCCTCTAACCCTAGCTCACATTCCTCCATTCCGTCGTCGTGCATGCAAGCCCATGCAATGATTGTACACCATCTTAAATGGAGTAAAACGAGGTAGATCTTTACAGAGGATGGCGCCATGGGATTCCTCTAACCCTGACTCACGTTCCTCAGTCCCGTCGTCGTGCATGCCAGCACATGCAATGATTGTACACAATCTTAAATGGAGTAAAACGAGGTAGATCTTTACGGAGGATGGCGCCATGGGATTCCTCTAACCCTAGCTCACATTCCTCAGTCCCGTCGTCGTTCATGCAAGCACATGCAATGATTGTACACCATCTTAAATGGAGTAAAACGAGGTAGATCTTTACGGAGGATGGCACCATGGGATTCCTCTAACCCTAGCTCACGTTCCTCCGTCCCGTCGTCGCGCATGCAATGATTGTACACCATCTTAAATGGAGTAAAACGAGGTAGATCTTTCCGGAGGATGGTGCCATAGGATTCCTCTAACCCTAGCTCACATTCCTCAGTCCCGTCGTCTCACATGCAAGCACATGCAATGATTGTACACCATCTTAAATGGAGTACAACGAGGTAGATCTTTACGGAGGATGGCGCCATGGGATTCCTCTAACCCTGGCTCATGTTCCTCAGTCCCGTCATCGCGCATGCCAGCACATGCAATGATTGTACACCATCTTAAATGGAGTAAAACGAGGTAGATCTTTACGGAGGATGGCGCCATGGGATTCCTCTAACCCTAGCTCACATTCCTCAGTCCCGTCGTCGCGCATGCAAGCACATGCAATGATTGTACACCATCTTAAATGGAGTAAAACGAGGTAGATCTTTATGGAGGATGGCGCCATGGGATTCCTCTAACCCTAGCTCACCTTCCTCAGTCCCGTCGTCGCGCATGCAAGCACATGCAATGATTGCACACCATCTTCAATGGAGTAAAACGAGGTAGATCTTTACGGAGGATGGCGCCATGGGATTCCTCTACCCCTAGCTCACATTCCTCAGTTCTGTCGTCGTGCAAGCAAGCACATGTAATGATTGCACACCATCTTAAATGGAGTAAAACGAGGTAGATCTTTATGGAGGATGGCGCCATGGGATTCCTCTAACCCTAGCTCATGTTCCTCAGTCCCGTTGTCGCACATGCAAGCACATGTAATGATTGTACACCATCTTAAATGGAGTAAAACGAGGTAGATCTTTACGGAGGATGGCGCCATAGGATTCCTCTAACCCTAGCTCACATTCCTCAGTCCCGTCGTCGTGCATGCAAGCACATGCTATGATTGTACACCATCTTAAATGGAGTAAAACGAGGTAGATCTTTACGGAGGATGGCGCCATGGGATTCCTCTAACCCTAGCTCACGTTCCTCAGTCCCGTCGTCGCACATGCAATGATTTTACACCATCTTAAATGGAGTAAAACGAGGTAGATCTTTACGGAGGATGGCGCCATGGGATTCCTCTAACCCTGGCTCACATTCCTCAGTCCCGTTGTCTCGCATGCAAGCACATGCAATGATTGTACACCATCTTAAATGGTGTAAAACGAGGTAGATCTTTACGGAGGATGGCGCCATAGGATTCCTCTAAACCTAGCTCACATTCCTCAGTCCCGTCGTCGTGCATGCAAGCACATGCAATGATTGTACACCATCTTAAATGGAGTAAAACGAGGTAGATCTTTACGGAGGATGGCGCCATGGGATTCCTCTAACCCTAGCTCACGTTCCTCAGTCCCGTCGTCGCGCATGCAATCACATGCAATGATTGTACACCATCTTAAATGGAGTAAAACGAGGTAGATCTTTATGGAGGATGGCGCCATGGGATTCCTCTAACCCTAGCTCACGTTCCTCAGTCCCGTCGTCGCGCATGCAAATTCCTGAAACAGAAGCAGAAGTCCGAGTGGATAATAATATTGTAATACAGTAACTCCCATACTTATTTTGGGGCAACTCAGGTAATTTCTTTGTCATCATTATCCGAGTCTTGGCCATTTTAATCATTCATCCGGGAATAATAGGAGTTTGTCTTACTCATCTTCCATCTAGCCATCTACTGTACTGTAGCACTATCTAACTGCAGTACAGCCGGCGCCCTAGTTGATGAGTGCTCATCTTCTGCTTAGTGGCACCTTTACCGTTCTTGCAGACCAATACCATATTCATATCTTATAGAACACCATTGGCTATATTGCCTCCAATCTAACTGCAATTATGGTCTGCTGCTAACCAAGGATGAGGTTCTGACAAAAAAGAAATGCTATTTTTAGTACAGATTCTCAGTTTTTGTGGCTTCAAAAATCAAACTTACTCAAAGATCAAATCTACCACAACTGAGCTGAGGGTGAGTGCTAATAAATAGTCAAGCTGAGTCTGCCCCTTGTTCCCAAAAGTAAATATGTTAATAAATTTAGAAATATATCCAACTCTTGCGTTATTTGTCCAGCATAAACAGAAATTACAGACCAAGTTTGAGTTTTTTTGTTGAAGTTATGTCCCCTTTCGACATATGAAATACAAACATATCAGCTTTCAAGACTTTTTCCTTCTACTTCACCATATATAACTGAAACTTGGTTTATTGCTATGTTATGAGAAGTTACAGATCAAGTTCGAGTTTCAGCTGCTTCTGTCAATTTTTAATGGATATTTTGACTGTCAATTTATATCACCAGGTAGGGGACATGTATTGCAAAGCAATACTTACAGAATGCATGTTCTCTCATGTTACCAGCCTGCATGAATTGAGCGTAATTATGTTGGTCTTGTCTATTTATTCCCTCGTGTTACAAGCCTGCATGAACTGAGTGTAATTATGTTGGTCTTGTCTATTTATTCCCTCATGTTACCAGCTTGCATGAACTGAGTGTAATTATGCTGGTCTTGTCTATTTATTCCCTCATGTTACCAGCCTGCATGAACTGAGTGTAATTATGTTTTTCTTGTCTATTTATTCCCTCATGTTACCAGCTTGCATGAACTGAGTGTAATTATGCTGGTCTTGTCTATTTATTCTCTCATGTTACCAGCCTGCATGAACTGAGTGTAATTATGTTGGTCTTGTCTATTTATTCCCTCATGTTACCAGCCTGCATGAACTGAGTGTAATTATGCTGGTCTTGTCTATTTATTCCCTCATGTTACCAGCCTGCATGAACTAAGTGTAATTATGTTGGTCTTGTCTATTTATTCCCTCATATTACCAGCCTGCATGAACTGAGTGTAATTATGTTGGTCTTGTCTATTTATTCCCTCATGTTACCAGCCTGCATGAACTGAGTGTAATTATGCTGGTCTTGTCTATTTATTCCCTCATGTTACCAGCCTGCATGAACTGAGTGTAATTATGTTGGTCTTGTCTATTTATTCCCTCATGTTACCAGCCTGCATGAACTGAGTGTAATTATGCTGGTCTTGTCTATTTATTCTCTCATGTTACCAGCCTGCATGAACTGAGTGTAATTATGTTGATCTTGTCTATTTATTCCCTCATGTTACCAGCCTGCATGAACTGAGTGTAATTATACTCGTCTCATCTATTTATTCTCTCATGTTACAAGTCTGCATGAACTGAATGTAATTATACTTGTCTCATCTACTTATTCCCTCCAGAATATTATGTATTGATTTAACTTGCATGCAGCTTTTTTTCGCACATGTCTGTGATTCTCTGGCCATGGTGGATGGGCCGGTGGAGGTGACATGGATCGGGTGATCACTCCGACCTATGCCAGTGGAGGTGACATGGATCAGGTGATCACTCCTACCTATCCCTAATCCACAATAAGTAACAGGGTACTGCATGATCGCTACGTCCACCAGCCAGTGGGATGCTTAGTACAGGTTTCCAAACAAAAAATCTTCTAAGGCTTGTCTTATTGTATTAAATATTAATTGGTTCATTGGACTAGGTCTAGAAATCTATGGAAATTGATTAAATTCAGATATACAATCACAACAGGCAGCCATCTTGGAAATTGGTTTTCTAGCTAGTGTGATAAATATACTTTTGTTATTATTATTTTTTATAGAAACCAAAAAGCGACTGAGAAAGGACTCTAAAGGCAAACGGTGAGCGGTAATTTATGGATAAATTAATTTCATTAATTAAAATAAATATCAGTTTTCTTTCCTAAGATAAAACTTCTGTGCCTGAATGTAGATGACAATTGTGCCAGGAAATTCAAATCTGAAAATAATGCATGACCCATGAATTGCTGTTTGTATGCGAAAAGCTTCCTACCTGATTTATCGTCCACCTTAATACAATTGCTAAGCTGATATTCAACCATTGTTGTGTTATGGTTGAGGTTATTATAGCTGTGCTCATCTACTAGCAATGGACCTTTCCATTTTTAGCTATGCCCCGCCCATCAATAGCTAAGCTCCACCCACACCTCGCAGTGTTTGGATTGATTGATCCCCGAATGCCATATCTATCAATTTCCTGAAAACTATGCAGGGAAGCTGTTGAATATTTTGTAACTAATTTGACTGGGTGCTGTTGCTGCCTATGGCAGCAACAGTGCCCAGTCAAATTAGTTTCAAAATATTAAACAGAATATTTATTAGATAGTAAAAGCAAACAATTTGTACAACAACGCATAGACCGTCATCAAATATGCATTCGTGACATACTTATCAACATCATTCATGACGTCATCCATTATGATGTCATTCTACACACTGCGTAGATGATTATGACGTCATATGATGGGTGCATACTCTGGAAAGGTGAATTCTAAGTCATTGTACAATCGTTGTTGTGTTATGGTTGAGGTTATTATAGCTATACTACGCTGGTAGTAATGCTAAGCTGTATTTCAGTCATTATAGTTGATGTTGTAATAGCTGCTATGGTAGTAATGGTAATCTTGGTTCCATCATTCTTGAACTGTAGAAATCTTTAGATGTTCGCCAAACCAGAGAGGCTCTGGGATTCTGCACTGCATGTGCTGATCACCAGGCAAAAATCTGGCTACAGGTAGACCAGAAAGATATAGCTTTCCCCATTCACACATCAGTCTAGAAGGAGGAGTCGGCTTACGTGAAGAAAGCTCCGCCATGATGATGATGATATTGTAGTTTCCTCCACTATTTGGAGAACCACTGTATTGATACAACAGATTGTCCAGGATACATAATATGGGTAGATTGTATATTGGCAGTTTTGGTTGGCTGGTGATCTATTGGGAGATAACATGGTCTACCAGAGGGAACACAACATCTGCCAGATAGTTTTAGTTTAGTTGTTTGAGTATTTGAGTTTCTCTCTGTGTAAGGCATAGAAGAGATATATAGTGATCTCTTCGATTCCTGACTTCAAGTCCTTGGGAATGAACGTGTTCCCTGAGCAGTCTAGTAACAGTTGTGTCAGCTCAACGGGATCTGCCATAATTCTTATAATTGTATTAGTTTCTATTTCTGCATCAGTCAGTCTTTTTTGAAGATCTAAGTATTGTGTTCTGATAGCTTCAAGTGATGGACATGAAGGGATGAAGTGAATATGGTCTTCTACCCCTGTATTGCAAAGGGGGCAATCTGCCTTCACCGTCTGCTGATTGAACTTATTTCTATTAGCTTGTAGAATGTATGTCCCGATGAGAATCTTACATTTGATTGAGGCTCTAGCGATAGAGTAACAAGTATAGCCATCACTGTTTCAGATTGGATGAGTTTTTCCTATCTTCAGGTTGTCGATGTTCAGATATTTTAATAATGTCTTTTCACATGCTGTTGCCTTTAGTCTATTCTCCCAGTAGGTATTAACAGTCTTTGATACTACAGTCTTCCACTGATATTTTGTGGGGGTTTCTTCCAATAGTTCATAGGGAGATGCTAAGTTATATCGCTGCAGAATATCTTTTATGCTGCTAAACCAACTGTGTGAAGCTTTGGTTTTGATGGCAAGCTGTCGTTCTGCAATTCTGCATTCGATGGAGTCCCTATCTCAGATTATATATATTGCAAAGGCTGTTAATATTCTTTTGAATATTAATATTACAGTACACCAGCCAAACACATGTTTGGCATGTGTTTGGCTGGTCTACTGTATGAGGATGCATTGTCATGCTCTGCTAGTTAAGCTCAACACAGGTGCCATGTTTTGTTTGTAAATATGAGGATATATTGTCACGCTCTGCTAGTTAAGCTCAGCACAGGTGCCTTGTTTTGTTCGTAAATATGAGGATGTATTGTCATGCTCTGCTAGTTAAGCTCGACACAGGTGCCTTGTTTTGTTTGTAAATATGAGGAGATATTGTCACACCCTGCTAGTTAAGCTCAACACAGGTGCCTTGTTTTGTTTGTAAATATGAGATGGTGTCACGCTCTGTTAGTTAAGCTCAACACATGTGCCTTGTCTTGTTTGTAAATATGAGGATATTGTCACACCCTGCTAGTTAAGCTCAACACAGGTGCCTTGTTTTGTTAGCTCACCTGACCAGAATGGCCAAGTGAGCTTATGGCATGGCGACCGTCCGTCGTCTATCTGTCCGGCGTCCGTCCGTCCGTCCATCTGTCAACTTTTGCTTAAAAACGCTACTCCTCATTAACTGTTTGGTGGATTTCAAGCTAATTTTGTGGAAGGTCCCTATGGGGGTAGGCATCAGAACCTATGTACAGAATTTTGATTGGTTAATTTTTTCGGCGCCCATCTTGGATTTTCTGAAAATTTATGCAATTCACTTAAAAGCCTACGTACTTCTCGATAACCACTTAGCCGATTTCAGTGAAACTTGGATGAAAGAACCATAACGTGGTATCCTTCAGAACTTGTATACAGAATTTTGATTGGTCAATTTTTTCGATGGCCATCTTGAATTTTCCAAAAAATGGCGGGAAATCCTTTAAAATGCTACTCCTCATTAACTACTTGAGCAATTTCAACCAGACTTGGCTATAAGGATACTAGCCTGGTAGTTTTCAAAACATGTGTACAGAATTTTGATTGGTCAATTTTTCCGGTGGCCATCTTGGATTTTCTGAAAATTTCTGCAAATCACTTAAAACCCTACTTCTCAATAACCACTGAGTCGATTTCAATGAAACTTGGATGAAAGAACCCTAGCATGGTATTCTTCAGAACTTATATACATAATTTTGATTGGTCAATTTTTCTGGTGACCATCTTGGATTTTCTGAAAATTTCTGCATATCACTTAACAGCCTACTTCTCAATAATCACTAGGCCGATTTCAATGAAACTTGGATGAAAGAACCCTAGTGTGGTATCCTTCAGAACGTATATACAAAATTTTGATTGGTCAATTTTTCCGGTGGCCATCTTGAATTTTCCAAAAAATGGCGGGAAATCCTTTAAAAAGCTACTCATTAACTGCGTGAGCGATTTCAACCAGGCTTGACTGGAAGGATACTAGGCTGGTGGCTTTCAAAACTTGTATACAGAATTTAGATTGGTCAATTTTTCCAGTGGCCATCTTGGATTTTCTGAAAATTACTGGAAATCACTTAAAAGCCTACTCCTCAATAACCACAGGGCTATTTTCAATGAAACTTGGATGGACGAACGCTAGCCAAGTATGCTTCAGAAGCTGTATACAAAATTTTGATTGGTCAATTTTTCCGGCAACCATCTTGGATTTTCTGGAAAATGTCAGGAAATCGTTTAAAACGCTACTCCTCATTAACTGCTTGAGCAACTTCAACCAGACTTGGCTGGAAGGATACTAGGCTAGTAGATTTTAGAACTTATATACAGAATTTTAATTGGTCCATTTTTCCGGCGTCCATCTTGGATTTTCTGGAAATTTTGGCAAATCAGTTAAACGGCTACTTCTCATTAACCACTTTAATGAGTTCAAGCAAACTCGGTTGGAGGGACTCTAAAGTGATATGCTTCAGATCTTCTATATAGAATTTTGATTAGTCAATTTATTCGGTGGCCATCTTGAATTTTCCCAAAAATGGCTGAAAATCGTCTACTCATTAACTACTTGGGTGATTTCAACCAGACTGGCTGGAACGAGCCTAGGGCGATAGGCTTTAGAAGTTGCATATAGAATTTTGATTGGTAAATTTTTCTGGCGCCCATTTTGGATTTTTAGAATATTTTGCCAAATCAGTTAAAAGGCTACTCCTCATTAACCGCTTAGCCTATTTCAACCAAACTCAGCTGGAAGAACCTTAGGCCCGTACGCTTCAGAACTGGTCTACAGAATTTTGACAGCTTGATTTTGATGGTGGCCAAAACTCTGGGGATCTAGTGATGACCTGAAGCTGACCAGCCTCTTTGTCGGCACCACCGGACTAGATGTCTAAACACAGCCATGGAACGCAGAGGAAGAAGAAGAAGAAGATGGTGGCCACTTGGGTTTTCCGATAAATGGGAATTCATATAAAATGCTACTCCTCATTAATCGCTTGGGCAATTTCAACCAATTTTGGCTGGAAGGGTCCTATTGTCATAGCCTCTAGAACTTTTATTCAGATTTTCGATAGGCCAATGTTTTGGAAACAAATCTCTGACATTCTGAAAGTTTTCCGGAACCACTCAATAACCCGATTTCAACAAAACATGGGTGGAATGATCCTATGATGGTAGGCTTCAACATATTAAACGAGAGTCTTGATTGGTAAATTTTTTGGTGGCCATTTTGGATTTTCTGAAAATCATCCATCATGTCTCTTTAAATGCAAATTGTTTAAATGCCAATGGTCCACGTGAGTGCCACGGGCCCTTGGGCCTCTTGTTTGTAAATGTGAGGATATATTGTCACAGTCTGCTAGTTAAGCTCAACACAGGTGCCTTGTTTTGTTTGTAAATATGAGAATGCATTGTCACGCTCTGCTAGTTAAGCTCAGTCCAGGTGCCTTGTTGTGTTTGTAAATATGAGGAGATATTGTCAGGCTCTGCTAGTTAAGCTCAACACATGTGCCTTGTTTTGTTTGTAAATATGAGGAGATATTGTCACGCTCTGCTATCTAAAGTTAACATTGATTATTTATTTGTAGATATGAGGAGATTATCCTACCTCTTCCAGATGAGCCACTCTCAGGCGTATGGTCCAAAACACAATCAACTCTTCCAGAAGAACAACATCTCAAGATTGCAGTGCATGCTGGGCCACAAGCTGAGATGATTGCCATGGCAACAATTCAAATGGATGACATTAAAGAATTGGTAGAAATATATGTTAATAAATAGACATCTAAATGCACACACGCACGCATGCATGCACGCATGCATGCATAGACACACACACACCATACTACTACTTCTACTATGACTACTACTATGACTACTATGACAAAAAATAAATAACATATCTAACTAATGAACATTAATACAATCTATAAATACATACCGCTTAAATGGTTTAGATACAAAACAATAAGCTGATAAATACCTGATAGCAAAACAAAACTTAACAAAGGCATTACTATTCAATCCAGGTGTGGTAGTAGGCCCATGTGGCAAGTGCAACTCTCCAACAATTGAAAAGTGACTCGTCAATCAATGACAAATAAGTCAATCATTGATGCCAGTGGGCTGATGTTTCCAAATGGCCCAAACACCTATGGTTAGCATTGTTATTAAAATAGTCTTATCAGACTTTGCGATATTTACACTGCTTGATCCAAATTCTCTAAATAAGACTACATGTGTTTCTAGAACAATGGGCTTAACTCCAAATTGTGCCAAGATTTGGCTGATATGCTCCCAAAATTGTGACGATATTGGACATCCTGCAAATGATGTTTCCAAATGGCCCAAACACCTATGGTTAGCATTGTTATTAAAATAGTCTTATCAGACTTTGCGATATTTACACTGCTTGATCCAAATTCTCTAAATAAGACTACATATGTTTCTAGAACAATGGGCTTAACTCCAAATTGTGCCAAGATTTGGCTGATATACTCCCAAAATTGTGACGATATTGGACATCCTGCAAATAAATGCTCGATTGTTTCCTCGTCTGTTTGACATAAGTAACACCTACTACTACTACTACTACTACTACTACTACTACTACTACTACTACTACTACTACTACTACTACTACTACTCCTACTACTCCTACTACTACTACTACTACTACTACTACTACTACTACTACTACTACTATGACTAGTACTATGACTGTGACTACTACTACTACTACTACTACTACTACTACTACTACTACTACTACTACTACTACTACTACTACTACTACTATTTGGCAACACACAAAGGCAGAGTTTGATGAATTTTTCGAAATTCTGAACAATCATGATCTGAATATCAAATTAAAAGCAACCATTGACGAGATGTCTGTAGATTTCATGGATGTAACTGTATATAAAGGTCTAAAGTATGAGACAACTGGCTACTTAGACTACAAAGTGTATTTCAAACCAACCGATTCGCATCAGCTATTACACAAAAAATCTTTCCATCCGCCGCATACTTTTAAAGGAATTGTAAAATCATAAATAATCCATTTTCACAGGAATTCGAGTGATAGGAAAAACTTTGAAGAAGCGTGCTCTACACTATTCAAAGCCCTCAAACCACGAGGTTACTCCTTTCGATTCTTGCGCAAATTCAAATCTGAAACATTGGACGGCTTGGAAACCATTCCAGATAATGCCTCAAATCATCGGCCTACCAAAATTTCTCACAATCGTCCGATTATAGGTGTAGGCGAATCTCACAAATGTGGAAAGAAAAGGTGCAAGTTAGATGAATTTCTCCCAAACCAGAATACTTTCACAAAATTTCAGAACAAAAGCAAGTTCCAACTTCAGTCTAATCTAGATTGTGACTCTGAAAATGTTATTTATCTAATTTCATGCAAATTGTGCCAAAAACAGTATGTCGGCGAAACTAAATGTCTATTAAGATGGCGGGCAACCTGACACCTCTCAGATATTAGGCTAGTGGAAGACACACATGTTTCCGAACATTTTAATCTTCCTGACCATCTAGTCCCTTGTGCCTTTGAAATTAGGCCGATTGAACAGCCACCCCTTTCAGATACGGCAGAAGAAACTGATAAACAAAGAAAACTTTGAGAATCGTTTTGGATTAAAGAACTCGAAACACAGTAGCCAAGGGGAATAAACTCGGACCCAGGCTTATCTGATCAACATGACAAAATTCCATTCATTCTGACCTATAATCGGAAAAATGTTGAAATTTCCAAAATCTTGAAAGATGAGTATCAAAACCTACAGGAGAAACTGAAACAACCCTTTAACAAGCGTCCAGTAATTGTGTTTAAGAAAAACCCGAATCTACGTGATGTCTTGGTAAAAGCAAAACTCAAATAGCTGTCCAGAATATCCATCTCAATCATTCAACATTAACCCTTTCATGATGGTCAGCCAAAAGTGGTCCTTTTAGTGATCTTGGCCAATGTCCGTTTGCCGGCGGGGATTGGAGTATTTTTGAAAATTTACCACTGTAATGACTGGATCGGGAACCGAGACAGTCGTTCCAGTGGTGTATTCTCGGGAATGACCTTGTCTGTGCCTGCAAATATACATTAAATAAGTAAGCGCATATTTGGATTTTACTGAACAAATTTAACCAGTAAAGGGTTAACATTAATGCCATATGGCTTTCCTCAAACAAAATGACAAATCTCAGGCAGTAAGATAAACCAAAATATCTTAAATTTTTTAATCTTTTCAATTATTGAAGATTCTGAGCCAGTGCGTTGACAATATTGACTACTACTACTACTACTACTACTACTACTACTACTACTACTACTACTACTACTACTACTACTACTACTACTACTACTACTACTACTACTACTACTATTATTATGACTGTGACTACTATGACTACTACTACTATGACTACTACTATGACTATGACTACTACTACTACTACTACTACTACTACTACTACTACTACTACTACTACTACTATTATTATGACTGTGACTACTATGACTACTACTACGACTCCGACTACTACTATTACTACTATTATGACTGTGACTACTACGACTTCTACAACTACGGCTACTGCTATGACTACTACTACTACTACTACTACTACTACTACTACTACTACTACTACTACTACTACTACTACTACTACTACTACGACTACTACTACTACTACTACTATGACTACTACTATGACTACTACTATGACTGTGACTACTACAACTGCTACGACTACTACTACGACTACTACTATTGCTTCTGTTATGACTGTGACTACTACGACTACTACTATACTATTATGACTGTGACTACTACGACTACTACTATGACTACTACTACTACTACTACTACTACTACTACTACTACTACTACTACTACTACTACTACTTCTTCTTTTATGGATATTCTTCTAATTGGTAGGGGCACCCACACTAATGTGTGGTAATATTGAAATATTTATTAATTGATAAAAATACATAAAACTACTGCTTCTACAACTACTACTACTACTACTACGACTGCTGCGACTACTACTACTTTTTTTTTTGTTTTGAAAATCCGACGCTGACGCAGTCGGACACACCTCACGGAGGAACTCCTTTAAGAAAGGCTTGCAAACACCCATTAAAAATCGGGTGAAATAGCAGGCTTTATTAATAGTATATGAATAACAATACAAACTTAACATATCAAAACAGTGCAAGCTAAAATACTCTTTTGCCATATACCACACCCATGGCATAACTACATAGAAAAAATAAAACTTAATAAAGAGCTGATAACATAATATAATTCAACAAAGCCATTACTATTTGCACACCGTGTAGTAGTAGGCCCAAATGGCGAGCATAGTTACCCAATAAGTGGTAAAGCGACTCATCAATAATTAGCAATAAGTTACTGCTACTCATTGATGCCATTGAGCTGATTCATGACCGGCAGGCTAAGTAGATCATATGTAGTTTAACGTAGCACACCGTATAGTATTCGGCCCAAAGGGTGAGTGCAGCTTGCCATCTAGCGGTGAGGTGACTTGTCAATAAGTAACAAGAGGTCACTCATTGACGCCAGTTGGCCGATTCTTAAATACCAAGCAGGCGTAGTAGCCTTTATGTCATAAAATGCACAAAGCAAAAGTATACAAACTGACTACATAGATGCCGCTCTGGGTTCACATTTTAAATTTACTTCATTCTAAGTTTTTGTAAATTACCCTGGAGCAAATACACCTACAGGAAACATTTACAACAGGATGTTAATTGTATATATGTAAGATGTCATACTCTGTTAACCTAATGAACTCAAAAGTCAGATCACCTCCAGAATATTGACGCGATGCTCAATTGATATTTAAATATACCGATTCCCAAGGTTAGGTTATTCGTCAAAATTATCATCTAAGACATTAAAATTTTAAAATTAACTCAATTAAATAAAATAAAATAACATATATCAATATACAACAAGCAGTGAGTGTGTTAGCTTATAGAAGTTCTGCTTCTGCTATTTTTAGATATCCATGTTCAATTGATACTAGGCCAGTTTTGCACCATATATCTTTAAATCTACTTTCTTTCCACTAGCCTGTAAAATTCACAATGAATGCAGTTTATCAACAATGATCGAAATATAGCTTGTATGGCCCTTTGGTGGTTGTTTCCTGTTTTATCTCTGGCCTCTGAACACCGATGCTTCCAAATGGCCCACAATCCTACAGATAAAGGGTTACTAACAATTCTTTCTCCTTGCTATTAATGATTCATCTGATAGTTGAGCAATCTTTGAACATAATTGTTTCAGCCATTAATTTCACATATTTGATTCCAAATTTAGCAAGGAGCATATTGATATATACCCAAAAGCATGTAGCTATACAACACTGTGTAAACAGATGGTTTATTGTTTCCTCCTCGGTATTACATAATAAACACCAGTCTGTACTTGTTATTTTGCACATATAAGTCAGATGGCTGACCCATAGCCTTCGATGGAGTAATCGCCATGCCAGGTCCCGTGCATTTGCTTGTAGACAAGGTAGATGTATTGTTTTCCATGCATTTTTCCAGTTCTTTGGCGTGCATCCTAAAGTGTTCCAATGCCTAACTGCAACAGGAGTCTGTCTCCGACTTTGCATTAGCATTCCATACCAGGCTCTAGATGCCATGTTGTATTTTATTTGCTCTGACTTAAATACTAATGTTGGTTGCAACATATCTCTGTTGCCACATGCTTTCGGCAATTTGAACCATTCACCAGGTATTGCATTCCTTATTCTAAGAAATAAGCGTTGGGCATCAATATGCCTCATTGATGTTGCTCTTGCTACATCCTGCATCGCAATCCATTTGCAAGCTTTTGGATTAACTAAATCACGTAAATATTGAATGCCATTTTTGGCCATGGAAGGCAAATATAATACAGCATCATTATCACGAATCAACTCGTTGCCCCAAAGACGTTGCTCTAAGGCATCTAACCAACAACTGGGTTGTGGCATTGATCGTGTAAATATCTTTAAAGCTTCGAGCTGTTCTTTATATACGTTTGGTATCTTCTGATGGTTAGGTGGCAGTTTATTGCACAAAAATAAACATTCTACTGGAAATGGATCTACGTACCTTTGTAGAAGTGTCCTTGCAACACTTGACCAAGATGAGTTTGAAGTGAGTAACTTATTCAAGAATTTCATTTTTAGCGAAGCACACTTTGCTAAAACATTAACCAAATCTAGGCCTCCATCATGCTTTTCATTGGTGAGGATTGACTGCGATACTAAATGGGCTTTGTCCTCCCATAAGAAGGACAAAAGTAACGTGTTGATCTTTGACTCTACTGATTTGGGCATATGAACTACAGTAGCGGTATACCACAGTCCAGATAAAATTAAATTATTACGGACAAATGTCCTGCCAAATACAGTTAGGCGACGTCGTTTCCAATTTACTAATGCACACTTTAGCTTGGATAGCCTTTCTTCCCAGTTTATTGTTACATCCTGTTCTCTACTAAAGTAAATACCCAAAATCTTTATGACATCATCTGACCAGTTAATATCCATAACATCGTCAGTTCTGTCCTTCCAAGCAGCCAAAAATAATCCCTTAGATTTGTCTCTATTGACTTTAAGCCCTGAGGCCTTTTGAAAATCTGATAATACTCCATTTAAAATTCTAAAATCTGAATTTTTACCTGCAAACACGGTCGTATCATCTGCATATTGAGACACCTTTATTGGCCACGTATACATATTCCTTGAAAATCATTACATTGCCTCAATGTGGCCCCCAATGATTCCATAGCTATGATGAATAGAATCGGAGACAATGGGCAACCCTGTCTGACACCTCGTTCCAAGACTACAGGTTCAGATAGATGATTATTTACTAAATAGCAACTTGTTATATCAGTATATAAAATATTGACCCATTTAATAAATCTGGAACCAAAGCCAATATGGTCTAAAGACTTAAACAAGAAATCCCATTCAAGTCTGTCAAATGCCTTCTCGTTATCAAGTGCTATTATTGCTGCTGGGATGCAATCCTGTTCAACTAATTGAATAAGGTCCCGTATAAGCAATGTGTTGTTTAATATCGTTCTTCCTGGTACAGAGCACGTTTGATCATCATCAATTACTTTGCCTAGGACTGCGCCAAGTTTTAATGTTAGTGCCCGAGTAATAATCTTATAGTCTACACTGAGTAGAGAGATTGGTCTATAATTCTGTATTTTATTTCTGTCACCCCTCATGTATATAAGCTGAACATATGCTTGGGCCATCGATGGAGGGAGATGCCCTTGCTTAAAAATGCTAGCTGCTATTTCTTCTAATACTGGACCAAATTTGTGCCAGAATTTTCGATAAAATTTGACTGGAAGTCCATCGCAGCCAGGAGACTTTTCTAACTTCATACCCTTGAGTGGTTTTGTCAAATCATCAATGGTTAGTGATTGGTCACAGCTTTCGGTACATGCATCTGGAAGTTTTTGCGTTATATTAGCTAAAATATCTCTAGTTGCAGTTTCATCACTTCCCTCAGATTTATACAATGATTTGTAAAATTTGGATACTTTTTCCATCATCTCTGCATTTGAGGACACTGATACACCATCATTAGTCTTCAGTGAGCGCATTAATTTCTCTATACCTCTTGCTTTTTCCAAGTTACAAAAGTAAAGTGTAGGCTTTTCACCCTCGGTGTGCATTTGTGCTCTTGCCCTTATTTTGGCCCCATCAAACTGATATTGCTCTATTTCATTTAGTCTACCTTTTAATTTAACTAATAGTTCATAATAATTATATTCTCCATCATTAATTTTCTTATTAATTTTACACACCGACCTCTGAAGCGCCTTTTTACGCTTTCGCATTTCTCGTGCTTTCCTGATAGAATACTACCTTGAAATATGTTTCAGGTCGGATTTAACATCCTCCCACCAGTCTGTTATACATTCATACAAACTTCTCTTTTCATCCCAATGCCTCCAACAACTTTCTACACATTTGCGATAGCAACTATCTCGTAACAACGCAACATTGAGTTTCCAAAACCCATCTCCTCGTTTAATCCAGTCATCATTGTCTAATGTGATGGAAAACATATTGTGATCAGAGAAGGTTACTGGTTTTATGTTAGTTTTACACATGTAACCTTTCAATGATCGATCTACATAGATCCTGTCCAAGCTGGTTGCTTTCTTTCCATTGGTTGAAAACCAAGTAAAGTCCCTGCCTTCTGGATTTATATTCACAGATGTGTTTCAAAATATTATGAGATGTGTCATTAAAATTAGACCTAGCGTTTCTGTCTTTAACTTCATCTAATATGCAATTAAAGTCACCGCCCATAATTAGGTTTTCAGGCATTCTGTCTTGAATTATTGTGGAAACATCATTTAGAAATTCACGACGCAATTGATGAGAGGTTGGCGCATAAAGTGTGGGGCACCAACACTAATGTGTGGTAATATTGAAATATTTATTAATTGATAAAAACACATAAAACTACTACTACTACTACTACTACTACTACTACTACTACTACTACTACTACTACTACTACTACTAGTCACTGCTGCTGCTGCGAACATCCATCATAAAAGATTGCTTCATAGGAATGATGCTACTACTACAGGTAGTAATGCTTCAGACCAACTTGTGTAGTTCTTGTGTAGTTCTGGCAGTATCAAGTCTTGAGTAAACAGTCCATGTTTAGAATAGAATGATGTAGCGATGTGTTGAGTGATTAATAGCTTTCATCGCATGACTTGTTTCAGAATCTTCATACTCTGACAGAAGATCTAGAAGAGAATGAAGAACAACATGAAGCAATCACAGAAGATGTCGCTAAACACATCGAGTCTGTTCCATTCCCTCTTTATTCTCTGCATGTTAGTGGCGCGGACTCTGAGCACAAGCCATGTGGAAGCATGCCACTGGTTATGTACTGGGGTCAAAGATTACAGCTCAGGACGCATGACAGGAAAATAGGTAATTCATGTTTATAAACAGACACTGCAATGATAGTATCTGCACACTCTGTGGATTAATTAACCCTCATAAAAAGTTGTTGGACTAAAACCAGTGTGACATGATGTAGTTGTGATATAGGTGGCTTCGTCAGGAATATCACCACATTTGTCTGACCAGCTGACACAGTGACCATATCCGTTTGTGAGTCATAAGTTACAGAATTCTTCATGCAAAGTGTGTAGTTAACATTAATGTTATAGAATATCAGCCAAAATGTAGATGTAATAATATTAACGTTAACTACACACTTTGCATGTAGAATTCTTTTTAGTTATGACTCGCAAACATTTCACTATTAAAGCCTGAATATCTCTCTCTCTTCAAGAGTATACTTACCAGCACGAATACTCTTTGCGATATGTTAATATATCTAACTGGCTCTATTCAACACAGAATATAAATTAAACCTGGCCCTATTAGGCAGGTGACCTAGCTGTCAGACTGGCACATGCACAAGCTGCACCACAAATCTGTGGTGCATGTGCCTCTGCGGTGCATGTGCTTCGGACTCGACCTCATGTTAATGAATTGGCTCCAATTCTGACATGTTTTCTGCTCTTAGATCAATTTTGATTTAAAAAGTCAAATTTATCACAGATTTTGGTGTGATAGAGATAGAAGGATATGCCAAAGATGGAATCTTTACCCTCAACATCTGATTACACACCAGGTGTAGCATATCTAATAGCGAGCCACACATCTGCTCTCTCCTGTTTTCGGGATTGCAAAAATCCAGGTTCAAGCCGTGTTTAGTATCAAAATATGGCTTATTTACTACTTGGTTAAACATAATGTGTTCTCCGTGGTTACTAGGAGGGTAAAGTCCACTAACCTAACCACTGGGTTCTAGCTCCTTCCCTGCTAGGTAGCTTATTGGAGATTTAGTATGGGTCTGTAACAGAAACCTTTACATCCCTCCACCCTTTGATTCCTTGAATAAAGTATGCATTTAACATACAGGTTTTTTTTCTCACACATGCATCTGGTACATTAGCCTTTTCAATACACTTTAGGTAGGGAAGATGCTGCAGGAGGGCTTCTCTAATCTCGGAAACCACCAGGGCGATCGATTCAAAACTTATGAAACATCATCTGGAGTAACAGCTGAACCAAGTTTGTTTAAAGGAACTTGATTGGCCAAATGCTTCAGCAGCCATCTTGGATGACCTGGTTTTCACAAAATTAACTTCTCCGGAACCGCTGAATGGATGGGGCCGAAATTTGGAAGATAGGTTTAGGGCCTAAGCGGCATTAAAGTTTGTACATGGAAAGTTGATGCATAAAAAAAACATGTCCGCCATAAATCAATCAAAATTTGGGTTTTTTGTCGGACATGATGTAGTTTCTGCAAATTTCTGAGAAAATCATTAAAAGACTGCTTATTAACCGCTGGGCCAATTTTAATAAATCTTTGCTAAACCTTAGCAGAAATCAGATTGATAAAATTTTTCCAGTGGTCATCTCATTTTGTTTGTTTGTGCCAGTGGCCAATAATTCCAGGTGAGCGATACAAGACTTTTGGGCCTCATGTTATTTGGCTACTAACATAAACACATCTCTAGGTCTTGTCGGAGAATGATGCTCAGATATGTGTGCGTGCGTGCATGTGTGTGTGTGCGTGCATGCATGCATGCGTGCGTGCGTGCGTGCGAGCGAGCATGCGTGATGAATTGTTGGATAATAATAATTTGCATCGTTGCTTGGAGATTATATTTATTTGATAATTATCCATTAATGAGTATTTCTCCCATAAAGAAACATGTCATAATCATTAGTCCCTTACTTATTTCATTAAGTAATCACTAATCTATTAATGACCTTAATCAGTTTTAAAGTTTCTTAAACAAGAGGTGGTTGCACGAGTCTGTGTAATTTTTTATAACGAAGTTAACCTTCTCATGACTAAGAACTAATTGTCAATCTGCTATGTCATTTCAGGTTGTTGAAAACTGGCCTGTATGCCATCATTTTGTCAAAGTTTGCTTCACCAGCCATGAGTGCTCCACATTATGTGTGATACATGTAATCGGTGGCCACATGAGCATTTCACTTCAAGAGATATACTTACCTCCCTAATACTATGATATTTCCTAAATATCGACCTAGACTCAATAACCCCAGATTTAAAAAGAAAGGTGACCCTACTGGGCAGGGAGTCAGATGTCAGTCTGCCAGATGCCAGCCCCAACATCGCGCATGTGCAGACAGACACTGCCACATTCTTGACCATTGGCCTGAATGCATGCTTGTTTACTAATTAGTTCTTGCTAAGTTTTGCTCAGTTATCTTTTTTGGAATTGTTTTTGAGCATGTTGGATATGTCTGACCATTGTGGAACACCTGAGGCTTCACCAGGACCATGTTACCAGGTGATCTCTATTACAATTTTGTTTATTTCCATCTTAATTACGCGATGTCACCTATTTGCATGATGTGTTATAGACATGATAAGCGCCCAGAAAACTGCTTTATTATTATCTGGCACCATGAAATACTAATCTCTCTTTATGTTTGTGTCCACAGGTTCCTGTCAGGAGGTTTGTGCACATCTAGGAGGGTTTTCCCTAAAAATGTTAGGAAAAAAGTCTGCCCAGAATGATATATGCTTGTCATTCTGCGCTTTGGTTTCCCCCCCCCCCCCCCCGTTAATTATGGTGGCAAGGTGTGGTACTTATGGTGGAGTTGTCAAGAGCGTTGGACATGGTAGTATGCCTTTACTAAAGATGCAGGTACTCTAGTTATGCTATATATCACTCTAATATATTAGAAAATATTTGTGATTATTTGCTGCCAATATTTTTTGTCATACTGTTTATCTGTATCATTATCATGGGCTATTGCTGTGTTCAATTACTGTTGATCATGCTCTTGTGTTTGCATACGTTCGTCTTTACACCTGGATGATGTTTGCATACATTTGTCTTTACACCTGGATGATGTTTGCATACATTTGTCTTTACACCTGGATGATGTTTGCATACATTTGTCTTTACACCTGGATGATGTTTGCATACATTCGTCTTTACACCTGGATGATGTTTCTAGTCCATCTGTTTCCATTTTATGGAAATTTTTTGACATCATAATCAGCCCTGTTATTATTAATAACCACCTTGAGGGTAGGATGTTCATCTTTCTTACAATTGTCCCTTTAATGGCCTGTTGTTTTTGCTCCTCTTTAAATGGGTTGATTGCTTTAAGCTTTATTAACTTTAAACTCATTGTCATCGTCTTATGCCCTTTTTTCAGAAGCCTTCTTGTGTGGTCTGTAACCGTTCTATTACATTGAAGTTTACGTCCCATCTGTGTGTGAAATGTTCACCTTGTGGTCCATTGTTAAAAGGTGAGGTCTGTAAACAGTGGGGGTGGGTGGTGGGACTTATTCTCTGAATTCTTTTTTGAAGGTGTCGGAGCAGGAGAAGCATGTGAAAAAGAGTTTAAGTTGTAAGGGTGAGAGAAAGTCCTCTGTTTGCTCGGAAATGGAGACTTTCAGGTTGGAAATGATGGGGGAGATGAAAAAGACAAACAAAGATCTGGTTCCAGAGTTGCTTCACGGCATGCTCCCTGGGCCAGGTGTTTTATTGCCTTTTTTATCTGCCCCTGAGCAGAAACTCCCCACCACTGATTCTGGTGTCCATCGTGGTCCGTGGTCCGAAAATGTACATGAATTAGTGGTGGCTCCAGTAGATCTCGGAAGGCCCGTCGCCATGCCGATGCATCCAGGAGCGGTCCTAGATGATTCCGGCTTGAGGTTTGCCTTGTAGGTAGATCTTGGGGCAGGAGTGGTGGACCATGATCCACACTCTTGTGGTACTGCTACCTCTTACAGTACCTTCCCTGGCCAGCCCAGGTTAGTGCTCTTTGCTGACCCTGAAGCTATCTATCAAGACCAGGATGAAGAGGATTTTCTGCTGGGTTCACCCGTTGATGCCGTGGCCATGGAAATGGATGAACTTGCACCCCTCATGGGGAGTACGGGTGAACTTCTCCATGGGACTACTCTTGCAGGGGTAAGCTTCATGGCTCAAAGGGTGGCCCGGGTTGGAGCAGATGGCCATACCTCAGCTTGCCATGGTATAACGGCGGCTGGCCTGGGAAATGGCATACTGAATTACACCCCACACGTTTCCATGGCACCGGCTCCTGGTTTACCCATGGTGAAAAACATGCCTGCTCTCTCGGGGCCCACATTCTTTCACCGGCTTGCCAGGAGTATCCATGGCTCCAGCCACGTTTGCACCTGCGAGTGCTGTAGAGGACAACGAGGGCCCGTGCCTAGTCGAGCACTCACAGGTGGCCACAGAGGAGGACTGGTCTGATGCATGCCAATGGCTGGTAAACGTCAGGTCACAGCTCAACATGGATCAGTCGGCTAGCCAGCGGGACCAGCGCCTGTGGTGGGCTGGAAAGCTGACAGTTACCACTATGCCATCTCTGCCGCTAGCAGAGCAAAATGTAGATATGTTGACAGTGGCAGGGACATCTGTTAAATCAAATGGACGCCTTGTAAAGGCTTGCGAAGGCCCACCACGAGATGGCTAGGCAATGTTGAATCATCGCTGGTTAATGCCAGCGGTACAGTGTAGTGCCAACGCCAATCACGGATGATCGCGCAGTGCTGGGCGAAGACACGTGGGCAGGCTCCCATTCTGACATGGGAGTGCTGTGTTCGATCATACTGCGCTCAGCAAACACCTCATTGCGTGATGCAGAGGAGAGCTCGAGAGCATCCATAATGGCACTCTTGCCTTTCGCACCAGGCAAGCCCTGTTTCAGTTCAGAGAGCCAACCTGGATGGTATTAACCTGGCTCTGGACTGCATGATGCGGGCAGTGACTAGGAATGTCCGGGTGTGGCACAGTTTTGCCTTAGATAATCTATGCCCATCTCAGGACTTGTTTAATAGGCTGCGTCGAACGCCTATGACAGGTCCTGGTCTCATTTGGGGGTAAGGGATGTAAACACCTCCAAGAGACAGTCACCCTAGTTAACAATCAGAGGACACTGCGCGAGCACTTTGAGGGGCTCTGTAGGGAGCGCGTTCGTGCAGCGCCCCATGCATACCGTCCACAGCAGACCCGCAGTGGCGCTGGTCAAGTCAGAGGCCAGCCACTGGTGCAGCATAGGCTACGGCCATGCCAGCACCGGCCTACAGTGGGTGGGGGGATAGCTCCTCAAGCACAGGCAGCTGCCCACGCATTGAGGTGTGCGCAGCGCAGGCTCTGGCGTGCAAGGATCTGGTCATGGTAACCATGCCTGATGGGCTGGTTACCACAGGGACCACTCTAGTGCTTCTAGAACGAATGACAGTCCCACTCTTGCATTGCTTTTGTCCACTTCTCTCCCTAGGTGGACCCGTGGGAGGTCGCTTGACCCTCCACAAGCATGAGTGGCAGTGGTTAACCGAGGACCGCTTAGTCTTGTGGTGGCTTTCAGCCGGGTACCAGCCTGACTGGGTGATAGGCCTGCCATCGCACTTGTCTCTGGTCCCAATCTGGACTCAAATTCCAAGAGATCCAGATCAGAGGTTGTGTATAGAGGAAGAAATGGATTCCCTCATACGAAAAGGATTCAAACGGCACAAAATTGCCTTGGGCTCTACTCAAACATGTTTCTAGTAACAAAGAGCACTGGGGGGTGGAGACCACTTCTCAACCTCAAGCCATTGAACAAGTTCATAGACACACATCCACATTCCAATTGCAAGGGGTTTTCACCAGTACCTGAGATTCGCATTCCAGGATCGACAGTGGGAATTCAAGGTTTTGCCTTTTGGAATTTCAACGGCTCCTCAGGTTTTTACCAGGGTGGTTCTTGCAATAACAGTGTACCTCCACAGGAGGAACATAGCAGTCCACACTTACATAGATGACTGGCTGTTAAAAGCACACAATCAGGAAAATCTATCAGCAAATCTGGAGATAGTTTTGAAACCTCTCACAGACTTAGGCTGGATAATCAACTTTCAAAAATCAGAGCTGACCCAATCCCAGAAGTTTGTTTACCTGGGCATGTTCTTCGATATAGCGATAGAATATGTTTATCCTACTCAGGAGAGAGTAGAAATACTCATTTCAGTAATACAGTCAGTGTGCAACAGTCACCATGTTCTGGCATGGGTTTACCTGAGAATACTGGGATTGATGGTTTCTCTGGAACCAGTCATTCCACAGGCGGCCTATCCAGTTATTTCTCATGACACAGTGGACACAAAACCAGGATCACTGGACTCAAACATGTCAGTGTTGGAACCTCTTACTCACCACCTTCAATGGTGGATGAAGAGAGAAAATCTCCTTGCGGGGTTGATGCTCATCCCTCCTCAACCTCATATAACGTTGTATGCATATGCATCAATGGAGGGATGGGGAGCTTGCCTGGAAGAAGCCACAGTATCAGGGCTTTGGAATTTGGATCGGTCACAAGAGCGGTAGAAAGTTTGTGGCACGATAGTTCTAGTTTGATCAGACAGCTCAACAGTAAAAGATGATCATGTGTATATAGTGTAGATACAGTAGACTCACTGTCTTCAGACAGCACATTTTGTTTATGGAAACAACCACATAAACATGTGTCATTGTTCTTCACCAAAGGGAACTGGATGGACACTACTCATTTTCTCAAGGTCAGTCTTGCATTTTGTTGCTACATAACATTATTGTCACGTTTTTACCCATTTTTTACTAAAATGGTGATGGTATGTGTTTATTATGTGTTTCATTTACTGAGAGTTTAAGAAAATGAGGCCTTTCGTCTCATGTCCTCTAATACTTTGCACCAGTACTTAGAGTGCATATGGGACATTGAAGTCATAGCTTCTCCTTCCCCAAAAGGGGTGGGGTGGGGGAGTGCATTTGACATATGGTCATTACTCTCAACCATTGGTGGTGTTATCCAATGTTCAAATAATTTCCTGATTGTGTTAAACACAATTTCAGATGTTCGTGCTTCATGCGCAACAATGCACAAGGGATGATCTGGTCTTCTGACCTCGCCTCCCTACCGCTGAATTCATTGACAAATTCTGGCAATATCATAGAGTGCTAGGGAGGTAAGTATATCTGTTGAAGTGAAATAAACGAAATCACGGATTTCTTTTTTCATGAGAGTAGCTATACTTACCTCCCTAACACAGACCTGGCCCCTCCCTCCCACAGAGGCTCAGTCTTCAGGCTTGTTAGTTGCAATCAGCCAATAGTACAGGTTGACCAGTGTCAGTCTGCGCATGCATGAGGTTGGATCTGGCATCCAGCAGACTGACAGCTGACACCCTGCCCAGTAGGGGCAACTTTCTTTTTAAATGGGGGGTTGTTAAGTCTAGGTCGATATTTAGGAAATATCATAGCATTAGGGAGGTAAGTATAATAAAGATATCCATGATTTTGTGCTGTTCCTGGCATTTCTCGCAGTCCAGGAGCAGGATAAGGTTAAAGAAAATCAAGTGTAATACATGTAGTCAGTGCCCACACAAGCGGCTCCTGGCATTTCTCTCAATCCAGGAGCAGGATAAGTTAAACGAATCATTTAGAATGAAAGAGGGGTTCTCCTGGAAGAGGAAGGCTCCCGTGTCAGCCATAGTAGCTATCCCTGACATGGAAGCCTTCAAGGCAGATATGATGAATGAGATGAAGAAATCTCTGAGGGAATGGATGCCGGAGATGCTGAAAAACATGTTTCCTGGCACCCAGACATCAGAGCCTTCTTCATCAGCATTTTAGCGTAGCTTCCCCGCCTCTGGTTCTGGTCTTTCCTGTAAGGTTAAACCAGTTTCCACAGAACCATGGCAGCTCATGATGGTCCATGTCTATTTTTCAGCCTGGTGACCCGAGAGCATGGTCTGGAAGTTCGGCCAGCTGCTTATCATCCGGCCTTGAGCCGAAAGCCCTAGGTGCCACTTCCTCCAGTGGCACCATGCCTCCTCAGGCTGAGTATCCTCCATTGAATTACTCAGAAACCTTTCCTGAGGAGGATGATGAGGAAGCCTTACTCAGTTATGGTCAGTCCGATGAGCCGGAGACCATGTATGTTGATTCCCGCCGGCCCCTGGCAGGGCCATCGGGAATGTATTTCCATGGAGTTACCCAGGGAGGGGTAGCCTTCACGGCTCAGCGGATTGGCCTGATGGGTGTGGATAGCCAGTCATACCGAATCCCTTGGAAATCTGAGAGACTAGGCATGGAAGGTATGGACTGCCTCATAGGTCCATATGGCTTTCCTGGCTGTTCCGGAGGTATCCAGGCACCTATCGTAAATCCACTTATTATGCTGGCTCCCTCTGATGAGTCCAGCAAGCACATTTTGGAGGATGACGAGTCTGGTCCTAGGCTCATCAAAATGTCGCAGGTGGCAACTGAGGAGGACTGGTTCGATGCTTGCCCGTAGCTAGTGGGCATCAAACCAGACCTCCAGGTTGACCCGATGGTTTTCCCTCCCGAGCCCATGCCATATTGCAGGTGGTCTATACTTAAAAGATGGAATGGTCCCAATGCCTGTAGTAGATGACTGCATGGCTTTGGGAAGAGATGTGCAGCCTGGGTCCCATTCTGACACAGGACCCCTGTGCTCTAGCACTATCTGGTGTGCAAATACCGCACTGCAGGATGCAGAGGAAAGTGTGAGGATTACAATTTCATCCCTCTCACACATTTTTAACCTGCTACAAGGGGTGGTAGCAGCTTCCACATCCAGTGCTCCTATAACAGTCCAACAAGCCATACAAGATGGCATCAACTTGTCATTGGACTGCCTCACTAGGAGCATCACGAGATCATGCAGGACGTAACGCAAGTTTGCCGTAGACAACTCGTGTCCATCCCAGGAGTGCTCGTATAGGCTGATGACGATGCCTATGCACGCCCCTCGTTTGTTCGCCGGCAAGGGATGCAAGTACCTGAATGAAACTGTTATTCACTTCACAAATAGTTTGAGGTTCTAAGGCAAGAAATTGTTCGCGCAATACCCGGGGGCCATGTCTCCCATTTTGTGCAGTCAAGAGGTGGCCATGTCAGAGGCCAGGCTCCTGTGCAATGTAGGCCACGGCAATATCAGGGGAGGGGGATGGACAGGCCCCACTACCCCAGCAAGCTAGGCAACACACACTGTGAGGTGGGCATGGTGCCATCAGGTATGGGTGTGTGTGACGTGGGAACCATGCCTGAGGGTGTGGTTCCTGTGAGGACCACAGTGCTGCCAGGAATGACTCTGTAGTCAGCGCCGCCATTGGTGTTCCAGCTTAGCCTATAGATGGGCCCATAGGAGCTCTATTCTCAATCTAAAGCCACTCATCAAATTCATTCAAACACCGAGTTTCAAAGTGGAAACTGTGAAAACGATGTAGGCAGGATTGAGAAAGGGAATGTGGATGGCATCCATCGATCTAAAGGATACTTATTTTCAAATCCTGATGGCCGAAAAGTTCAGACAGTACCTGAGATTTGCATTTCAGGGACCGTGAGTGGGAATTCAAAGTTCTCCCATTTGGAATTTCCATGGCTGCATGGGTCTTCATCAGAGTGGTCCTTGCTATCACCATTCCTCAGCAGGAGAAACATAGAAGTTCAGATGTACATAGACGACTGGCTGCTAAAAGCACACACGAAAGAGTTTATCAGCTATTATTCATGCGGTTGTCAAAATTTTGACAGGCCTACGCTGGATAATAAATTACCATAAATCAGAGCCAGTTCCATTCAAAAAGTGTGTTTACTAGCAGTTGCAGATCTAAGCCACCCTCCCCCCAACAGGGCTGTTAATAATTATTTTTTTACTTACCTGCTGGTGGCGGAGTGAGCCCATTGCTGTTGAATGGAATAATTTCTGAATGACCTGGATCCACCCCTGACCTGGGAATGTTCTTCAAGCTAGAGATAGGGTATGTTTACTCGACTCGGGAAACAGTGGAAACTCGTCTTGCTACCTCATCTCCGTGTGCCGCTATCCCATCCCTCCTCTTGCTATCTCATCTCTGTGTGCCACTATCCCATCCCTCGTCTTGCTATCCCATGCCGTGTGCCACTATCCCATCCCTCGTCTTGCTACCTCATCTCTGTGCCACTATCCCATCCCTCGTCTTGCTATCCCATTCCATGTGCCGCTATCCCATCCCTCGTCTTGCTATCTCATCTCTGTGTGCCACTATCCCATCCCTCTTACTATCTCATCTCTGTGTGCCACTATCCCATCCCTCCTCTTGCTATCTCATCTCCGTGTGCTGCTATCCCATCCCTCTTCTTACTATGTCATTTCCATGTGCCGCTATTCATCTCTGTGTGCCACTATCCCATCCCTCATCTTGCTATCTCATTTCTGTGGGCCGCTATCCCATCCCTCGTCTTGCTATCTCATCATGTGCCATATCTCATCCCTTGTCTTGCTATCCCATTCCTCCTCTTGCTATCCCATTCCTCCTCTTGCTATCTCATTTCCATGTGCCGCTATTCACCTCTGTGTGCCACTATCCCATCCCTCCTCTTGCTACCTCATCTCTGTGTGCCATTATCCCATCCCTCGTCTTGCTACCTCATCTCTGTGTGCCACTATCCCATCCCCTGTCGTGCTATTTCATCTCAGTGTGCGCTATCCCATCCCTCCTCTTGCTACCTGATCTCTGTGTGCCTCTATCCCATCCCTCGTCTTGCTACCTCATCTCTGTGTGCCACTATCCCATCCCCTGTCGTGCTATCTCATCTCCGTGTGCCGATATCCCATCCCTCGTCTTGCTATCTCATCTCTGTGTGCCACTATCCCATCCCTCGTCTTGGTATCTCATCTCTGTGTGCCGCTATCCCATCCCTTGTCTTGCTATCTTATCTCTGTGTTCCACTATCCCCTCCCTCAGCTTGCTATCTCATCTCCGTATGCGGCTATCTCATCCCTTGTCTTGCTATAAGATTTGATTCAGAAGGAATTTAGTTTTACGAATAATAAGTGAGAATGATTTAGGGGAATATGTCAATGTTAGTTGACTTCCATTTGGACTTTCTGGTCATTCGTTGAAATGGTATGAAGGTCAATGTGTGTGCGTGCGTGCATGCCTTTGTGCGTGTTCTGATCTCTCACATATCTTTATTCTAGCGACTGAATCTGTAAGAGACCTGGTCTTGGACTTGACCGGTATAGACCTGGACGTCACTACAAAAGATGACCTGCAGAAGGAATATAAGGATGAAGCTCTGTCCAGCATAACATTCACTCCAGATATACAGGAGGTAAGTGTTTCCATGGCAACCATCCACTCCAGATATACAGGAGAGATGAGAGGTAAGGAACAACGCATGGCACCATGACAACCACTCATTATGGATATACAAGAGGGGGCAGGTACCACACATGTCACCATGACAACCATTCACTCTAGATATACAGGAGAGGAGGGAGTAAGGAACCATGCCTATCACCATGACAACCATTTACTCCCGATGTACAAGAGAGGCAAGGAACTAATAATGTAACATGTATGTGCAGGATATGACACCATATGTGGATTATGACATACTAATAACGTAACATGTATGTGCAGGATATGACATCATATGTGCATTATGACATACTAATAGTGTAACATGTATGTGCAGGATATGACATCATATGTGGATTATGACATACTAATAATGTAACATGTATGTGCAGGATATGACATCATATGTGGATTATGACATACTAATAATGTAAGATGTATGTGCAGGATATGACATCATATGTGGATTATGACATACTAATAACGTAACATGTATGTGCAGGATATGACATCATATGTGCATTATGACATACTAATAGTGTAACATGTATGTGCAGGATATGACATCATATGTGGATTATGACATACTAATAATGTAACATGTATGTGCAGGATATGACATCATATGTGGATTATGACATACTAATAATGTAACATGTATGTGCAGGATATGACATCATATGTGGATTATGACATACTAATAATGTAACATGTATGTGCAGGATATGACATCATATGTGCATTATGACATACTAATAGTGTAACATGTATGTGCAGGATATGACATATGTGGATTATGACATACTAATAATGTAACATGTATGTGCAGGATATGACATCATGTGTGGATTATGACATACTAATAATGTAAGATGTATGTGCAGGATATGACATCATATGTGGATTATGACATACTAATAATGTAACATGTATGTGCAGGATATGACATCATATGTTGATGATGACATACTAATAACGTAACATGTATGTGCAGGATATGACATCATATGTGGATTATGACATACTAATAATGTAACATGTATGTGCAGGATATGACATCATATGTTGATGATGACATACTAATAACGTAACATGTATGTGCAGGATATGACATCATATGTGGATTATGACATACTAATAATGTAACATGTATGTGCAGGATATGACATATGTGGATTATGACATACTAATAATGTAACATGTATGTGCAGGATATGACATCATATGTGGATTATGACATACTAATAATGTAACATGTATGTGCAGGATATGACATCATATGTGGATTATGACATACTAATAATGTAACATGTATGTGCAGGATATGACATCATATGTGCATTATGACATACTAATAGTGTAACATGTATGTGCAGGATATGACATCATATGTGGATTATGACATACTAATAATGTAACATGTATGTGCAGGATATGACATCATATGTGGATTATGACATACTAATAATGTAAGATGTATGTGCAGGATATGACATCATATGTGGATTATGACATACTAATAACGTAACATGTATGTGCAGGATATGACATCATATGTGGATTATGACATACTAATAGTGTAACATGTATGTGCAGGATATGACATCATATGTGGATTATGACATACTAATAATGTAACATGTATGTGCAGGATATGACATCATATGTGGATTATGACATACTAATAATGTAACATGTATGTGCAGGATATGACATCATATGTGGATTATGACATACTAATAATGTAACATGTATGTGCAGGATATGACATCATATGTGCATTATGACATACTAATAGTGTAACATGTATGTGCAGGATATGACATATGTGGATTATGACATACTAATAATGTAACATGTATGTGCAGGATATGACATCATATGTTGATGATGACATACTAATAACGTAACATGTATGTGCAGGATATGACATCATATGTGGATTATGACATACTAATAATGTAACATGTATGTGCAGGATATGACATCATATGTTGATGATGACATACTAATAACGTAACATGTATGTGCAGGATATGACATCATATGTGGATTATGACATACTAATAATGTAACATGTATGTGCAGGATATGACATATGTGGATTATGACATACTAATAATGTAACATGTATGTGCAGGATATGACATCATATGTGGATTATGACATACTAATAATGTAACATGTATGTGCAGGATATGACATCATATGTGGATTATGACATACTAATAATGTAACATGTATGTGCAGGATATGACATCATATGTTGATGATGACATACTAATAACGTAACATGTATGTGCAGGATATGACATCATATGTGGATTATGACATACTAATAATGTAGCATGTATGTGCAGGATATGACATCATATGTGGATTATGACATACTAATAATGTAACATGTATGTGCAGGATATGACATCATATGTTGATGATGACATACTAATAACGTAACATGTAAGTGCAGGATATGACATCATATGTGGATTATGACATACTAATAATGTAACATGTATGTGCAGGATATGACATCATATGTGGATTATGACATACTAATAATGTAACATGTATGTGCAGGATATGACATCATATGTTGATGATGACATACTAATAACGTAACATGTATGTGCAGGATATGACATCATATGTGGATTATGACATACTAATAATGTAACATGTATGTGCAGGATATGACATCATATGTTGATGATGACATACTAATAACGTAACATGTATGTGCAGGATATGACATCATATGTGGATTATGACATACTAATAATGTAACATGTATGTGCAGGATATGACATATGTGGATTATGACATACTAATAATGTAACATGTATGTGCAGGATATGACATCATATGTGGATTATGACATACTAATAATGTAACATGTATGTGCAGGATATGACATCATATGTGGATTATGACATACTAATAATGTAACATGTATGTGCAGGATATGACATCATATGTTGATGATGACATACTAATAACGTAACATGTATGTGCAGGATATGACATCATATGTGGATTATGACATACTAATAATGTAGCATGTATGTGCAGGATATGACATCATATGTGGATTATGACATACTAATAATGTAACATGTATGTGCAGGATATGACATCATATGTTGATGATGACATACTAATAACGTAACATGTAAGTGCAGGATATGACATCATATGTGGATTATGACATACTAATAATGTAACATGTATGTGCAGGATATGACATCATATGTGGATTATGACATACTAATAATGTAACATGTATGTGCAGGATATGACATCATATGTGGATTATAACAAGCTAATAATGTAACATGTATGTGCAGGATATGACATCATATGTGGATTATTTCATACTAATAACGTAACATGTATGTGCAGGATATGACATCATATGTGGATCATGATATACTAATAATGTAACATGTATGTGCAGGATATGACATCATATGTGGATTATAACAAGCTAATAATGTAACACGTATGTGCAGGATATGACATCATATGTGGATTATGACATATTAATAACATAACATGTATGTGCAGGATATGACATCATATGTGAATTATGACATACTAATAATGTAACATGTATGTGCAGGATATGACATCATATGTAGATTATGACATACTAAAAATGTAACATGTATGTGCAGGATATGACATCATATGTGGATTATAACATACTAATAATTTAAGATGTATGTGCAGGATATGACATCATATGTGGATTATGACATACTAATAATGTAACATGTATGTGCAGGATATGACATCATATGTGGATTATGACATACTAATAATGTAAGATGTATGTGCAGGATATGACATCATATGTGGATTATGACATACTAATAATGTAACATGTATGTGCAGGATATGACATCATATGTGGATTATGACATACTAATAATGTAACATGTATGTGCAGGATATGACATCATATGTGGATTATGACATACTAATAATGTAAGATGTATGTGCAGGATATGACATCATATGTGGATTATGACATACTAATAATGTAACATGTATGTGCAGGATATGACATCATATGTGGATTATGACATACTAATAATGTAATATGTATGTGCAGGATATGACATCATATGTGGATTATGACATACTAATAATGTAACATGTATGTGCAGGATATGACATCATATGTGGATTATAACAAGCTAATAATGTAACATGTATGTGCAGGATATGACATCATATGAGGATTATTTCATACTAATAACGTAACATGTATGTGCAGGATATGACATCATATGTGGATCATGATATACTAATAATGTAACATGTATGTGCAGGATATGACATCATATGTGGATTATAACAAGCTAATAATGTAACACGTATGTGCAGGATATGACATCATATGTGGATTATGACATATTAATAACATAACATGTATGTGCAGGATATGACATCATATGTGAACTATGACATACTAATAATGTAACATGTATGTGCAGGATATGACATCATATGTAGATTATGACATACTAAAAATGTAACATGTATGTGCAGGATATGACATCATATGTGGATTATAACATAACTAAGATGTATGTGCAGGATATGACATCATATGTGGATTATGACATACTAATAATGTAACATGTATGTGCAGGATATGACATCATGTGTGGATTATGACATACTAATAATGTAAGATGTATGTGCAGGATATGACATCATATGTGGATTATGACATACTAATAATGTAACATGTATGTGCAGGATATGACATCATATGTGGATTATGACATACTAATAATGTAACATGTATGTGCAGGATATGACATATGTGGATTATGACATACTAATAATGTAATATGTATGTGCAGGATATGACATCATATGTGGATTATGACATACTAATAATGTAAGATGTATGTGCATGATATGACATCATATGTGGATTATGACATACTAATAATGTAACATGTATGTGCAGGATATGACATCATATGTGGATTATGACATACTAATAATGTAACATGTATGTGCAGGATATGACATCATATGTGGATTATGACATACTAATAATGTAACATGTATGTGCAGGATATGACACCATATGTGTATTATGACATACTAAAAACGTAACATGTATGTGCAGGATATGACATCATATGTGCATTATGACATACTAATAGTGTAACATGTATGTGCAGGATATGACATCATATGTGGATTATGACATACTAATAATGTAACATGTATGTGCAGGATATGACATCATATGTGGATTATAACATACTAATAATTTAAGATGTATGTGCAGGATATGACATCATATGTGGATTATGAAATACTAATAATGTAAGATGTATGTGCAGGATATGACATCATATGTGGATTATGACATACTAATAATGTAACATGTATGTGCAGGATATGACATCATATGTGGATTATGACATACTAATAATGTAACATGTATGTGCAGGATATGACATATGTGGATTATGACATACTAATAATGTAACATGTATGTGCAGGATATGACATCATATGTGGATTATGACATACTAATAATGTAATATGTATGTGCAGGATATGACATCATATGTGGATTATGACATACTAATAATGTAAGATGTATGTGCATGATATGACATCATATGTGGATTATGACATACTAATAATGTAACATGTATGTGCAGGATATGACATCATATGTGGATTATGACATACTAATAATGTAAGATGTATGTGCAGGATATGACACCATATGTGGATTATGACATACTAATAATGTAACATGTATGTGCAGGATATGACACCATATGTGGATTATGACATACTAATAATGTAACATGTATGTGCAGGATATGACATCATATGTGGATTATGACATACTAATAACGTAACATGTATGTGCAGGCTATGACATATGTGGATTATGACATACTAATAATGTAATATGTATGTGCAGGATATGACATCATATGTGGATTATGACATACTAATAATGTAAGATGTATGTGCAGGATATGACATCATATGTGGATTATGACATACTAATAATGTAACATGTATGTGCAGGATATGACATCATATGTGGATTATGACATACTAATAATGTAACATGTATGTGCAGGATATGACATCATATGTGGATTATGACATACTAATAATGTAACATGTATGTGCAGGATATGACATATGTGGATTATGACATACTAATAATGTAATATGTATGTGCAGGATATGACATCATATGTGGATTATGACATACTAATAATGTAAGATGTATGTGCATGATATGACATCATATGTGGATTATGACATACTAATAATGTAACATGTATGTGCAGGATATGACATCATATGTGGATTATGACATACTAATAATGTAACATGTATGTGCAGGATATGACATCATATGTGGATTATGACATACTAATAATGTAACATGTATGTGCAGGATATGACACCATATGTGGAGTATGACATACTAATAACGTAACATGTATGTGCAGGATATGACATCATATGTGCATTATGACATACTAATAGTGTAACATGTATGTGCAGGATATGACATCATATGTGGATTATGACATACTAATAATGTAACATGTATGTGCAGGATATGACATCATATGTGGATTATAACATACTAATAATTTAAGATGTATGTGCAGGATATGACATCATATGTGGATTATGAAATACTAACAATGTAACATGTATGTGCAGGATATGACATCATATGTGGATTATGACATACTAATAATGTAAGATGTATGTGCAGGATATGACATCATATGTGGATTATGACATACTAATAATGTAACATGTATGTGCAGGATATGACATATGTGGATTATGACATACTAATAATGTAATATGTATGTGCAGGATATGACATCATATGTGGATTATGACATACTAATAATGTAAGATGTATGTGCATGATATGACATCATATGTGGATTATGACATACTAATAATGTAACATGTATGTGCAGGATATGACATCATATGTGGATTATGACATACTAATAACGTAACATGTATGTGCAGGATATGACATCATATGTGGATTATGACATACTAATAATGTAACATGTATGTGCAGGATATGACATATGTGGATTATGACATACTAATAATGTAATATGTATGTGCAGGATATGACATCATATGTGGATTATGACATACTAATAATGTAAGATGTATGTGCATGATATGACATCATATGTGGATTATGACATACTAATAATGTAACATGTATGTGCAGGATATGACATCATATGTGGATTATGACATACTAATAACGTAACATGTATGTGCAGGATATGACATCATATGTGGATTATGACATACTAATAATGTAAGATGTATGTGCAGGATAGGACATCATATGTAGATTATGACATACTAATAATGTAACATGTATGTGCAGGATATGACATCATATGTGGATTATGACATACTAATAATGTAAGATGTATGTGCAGGATAGGACATCATATGTAGATTATGACATACTAATAGTGTAACATGTATGTGCAGGATATGACATATGTGGATTATGACATACTAATAATGTAACATGTATGTGCAGGATATGACATCATATGTGGATTATAACATACTAATAATTTAAGATGTATGTGCAGGATATGACATCATATGTGGATTATGAAATACTAATAATGTAACATGTATGTGCAGGATATGACATCATATGTGGATTATGACATACTAATAATGTAAGATGTATGTGCAGGATATCACATCATATGTGGATTATGACATACTAATAATGTAACATGTATGTGCAGGATATGACATATGTGGATTATGACATACTAATAATGTAACATGTATGTGCAGGATATGACATCATATGTGGATTATGACATACTAATAACGTAACATGTATGTGCAGGATATGACACCATATGTGGATTATGACATACTAATAACATAACATGTATGTGCAGGATATGACATCATATGTGGATTATAACAAGCTAATAATGTAACACGTATGTGCAGGATATGACATCATATGAGGAATATGGCGAGCTAATAATGTAACATGTATGTGCAGGATATGACATCATATGTGGATTATGACAAGCTATTATTATATTTTCAGGATATGGTGTCACGTGCAGATTATGACAAGTTAATAATGCAACACAACGATGAACTAAGATCTGTACAACATGAATATGAGTAAGTTATAGACAGTAATTAGTTATAGACAGTAGTTAGCTATGGACAGTAATTAGTTATAGACAGTAATTAGTTATAGACACAAATTAGTTATAGATTGTAATTAGTTATAGACAGTAATTAGTTATAGACAATAGTTAGTTATAGATAGTAATTAGTTATAGACAATAGTTAGTCATAGACACAAATTAGTTATAGACACAAATAAGTTATAGACAGTAATTAGCTATAGATAGTAATTAGTTATAGACAGTAATTAGTTATAGACGGTAAATAGCTATAGACAGTAATTAACTATAGACAGTAATTAATTATAGACAGTAATTAGTTATAGACAGTAATCAGTTATAGACAGTAGTTAGTTATAGACACTAATTAGTTATAGATGGTAATTAGTTATAGACAGTAATTAGGTATAGATACAGATTGGTTATAGACAGTATAGTTAGATATAGATAGTAATTACTTATAGACAGTAATTAGTTATAGATAGTAATTAGCTATAGACAGTAATTAGTTATAGACAGTAATTAGTTATAGACACAAATTATATATATATATATATATATATATATATATATATATATATATATATATATATATATATATATATATATATATATATATAGTAATTAGTTATAGACAGTAATTAGTTATAGACAGTTGTTAGTTATAGACAGTAATTGGTTATAGACAGTAATTAGTTATAGACAGTAATTAGTTATAGACACAAATTAGTTATAGACAGTAATTAGCTATAGAACGTAATTAGCTATAGACAGTAATTAGTTATAGGCAGTAATCAGTTATAGACAGTAGTTAGTTATAGACAGTAGTTATCTATAGACAGTAGTTAGTTATAGACAGTGATTGGTTATAGACAGTAATTAGCTATAGACACAAATTAGTTATAGACAGTAATCAGCTATAGACAGTAATTAGTTATAGACAGTAATTAGTTATAGACAGTAGATAGTTATAGACAATAATTGGTTATAGACAGTAATTGGATATAGACAGTAATTAGTTATAGACAGTAGTTAGTTATAGATGGTAATTAGTTATAGACAGTAATTAGTCATAGACACAAATTAGTTAATAGATATTAATTAGTCATAGACAGTAATTAGTTATAGACAGTAGTTAGTTATAGATAGTAATTAGTTATAGACGGTAATTAGTTATAGACAAATTAATTATAGACAGTAATTAGTTATAGACACAAATTAATCATATACACAAATAAGTTATAGACAGTAATTAGCTTTAGACAGTAATTAGCTATAGACAGTAATTAATTATAGACACTAATTAGTTATAAACAGTAGTGAGGTATAGACAGTAATTGGTTATAGACAGTAATTAGTTATAGACACAAATTAGTTATAGCTGGTAATTAGTTATAGACAGTAATTAGTTTTAGATGCAAATTAGTTATACACAGTATAGTTAGATATAGATAGTAATTAGTTATAGACAGTAATTAGTACACAAATTAGTTATAGACACAAATTAATTATAGACAGTAATTAGCTATAGACATAATTAGCTATAGACAATAATTGGTTATAGATAGTAATTAGTTATAGATATTAAATAGGTATACTAGATAGTAATTGGCTATAGACAGTAATTAGTATTAGACAGTAATTAGTTATAGACTGTAATTAGTTGGCCCCAAGTTTTAAAAAAATGTTGGGATATTAAAATGGCCTCTGTCCGTCCGTCCATTAGTCTGCTATCTCCTCCAAAACCATTTGGTGGAATTAAACCAAACTTGGTATGTTGGTTACTCAATGTTTAGATTTGTCTCCACCCACATTGGGGCTGACACATGGGTCAATAGGTAAAATTGATTATAGCGCATCTCCAACACTGTGGGATGGAACTTAGCCAAATTTGGTATGTGAGTTTCCCATATGATTGCGGAGTGCAAGAGGTCATTTACATTTGGCTCCACTCCCAGGGGCGGGATGCGTGTGGGCGTCAAATGTTCAAAACAGTGAATGTGAGCATTTGCGATGAAGCATCATCGGCCGAACTGTCTAATTATAGATTGTAACTAGAACACATTTACTGAAGTAACTGTAAATCTGCAATGTCTGGCCATTAAGGACCATCTAATATCATGTAACATGGACATGCATAATTAACGGGAATCCATTTCTGCAAAAATAAACGAAAACTGATAACATTTATGCGTGGCTGAGATTGACATTGAGCTCCGATCACTCCAAAATCATAACCATTAGATCAGGCATATCTGATATACCATTGGTAAACTTTTCATGAAAATCAAGGAGAAAGCCCTGATGGGTCAAATAACTGAGAAATTTGCAAAGATAGTTGGGTCGTTCTAAAACCTAACATTTCACTCAATCTAACAATCTCAATCAGCTTGTATGGGTAAAGTGAGGTAATAAAAAACTGGTAATCTTGAGTCCCAAAGGGTGCCTTACCACCTGGGCCTGTGGCCAGGGGGTGGTGGAAAGATGAAATAACATCACAGGGTACCGTCTTAAATATGTCCTTTGAGCTTTTCTGATGAAGACGAGTTCATTTCTGCAAAACAAAAACTAGGAATTTTGATGTCCAAGTGATACCCTTCAACTTGGACATGTTCCCTGCAGATATTATGTTGAATTCTCGGCAAGGTGGATCCAAATACTGTGAAATGTCAATACAGGCCCTATGATGTACTAGTGCCCCAAGTTTGGAGATGTTTGTCCAAAATCTGTCACTCATCAGCAAATCTATTTCCAATACATTTTCTATGGAAGAATTGGTTTGTGATGCAAATCTAAAACCCCTGCTCAATGCACCATAAACATTTGGGTTGGATGTGTGTCTACAGATGGTGGAAGAATGTTATGTTTCAACATGATCTGCAAAGACTCTAAGGGGAGTCGCTATCAGAATATCACTCTCAGACTTTTTGTGCCCCAAAAAGCGGATCTTTCAGAAACTATTCACCAGATCCAAGATAAAAGTAAGAGCAGCCCAGGTTGTGTGGTGTACTGAAAGTATCTCAAGGTTGGAAGTGATAGGCCAAAAAATACACCATTTATCAGCAAATCAATATACAATAGCTTTCCTATGGAATTATATGTTTCTGATAGAAGTCTCAAACAGTACTCAATGGACCAGAAACAAATTTAGGTGTCACATGTGTGTTAACAAATGCTAGAAGGCTGATCAGTTTCACCATGATCTGCCAGAAACTCTAGAAGTTGTAGTCCGAATATCACTCCAATACATTTCCTATGAGCTTTTTTGGGCAAGGAAAAGGGGATTTCTCGGAAACCATACCTCAGCTCCAATTTCTATAGAGGGCCTATACATCCCCTGTGCCGTACTAGAAGTGTATCAAGTTTAGAGGTGATCGTTCCAAATCTGGGTCATTTATCATCAAATCAATTGCCAATACATTCCCTATGGAAATATTTGTCTACATTGCAAATATCAGGATATCTCATGAACCAATGGTGATATTGGAATTCTGTAAATGGCGTCTGAGAGGCAATTTCACTCCGGATCATCTGCATGAAATTCTGAAACAACTCGACTATAAGTACGTAATCTATCGCCAAATCAAGGGAAATATTTGTCAGTGCACAGATTTGCAATAACAGAAATGTTAATTGAATTCACTAAAGATTTTATATCTTTAAACAATAATACCATGTAGTATATAGGTAGTATCTATGTATGTTTAAAATTATAACTCTGACAATCAAAGAAGTAAGAATTATAATGATGCCACAAATTGTTTTTATGCATCATTTTCTCAAAAACAGATCACTGGACCAAAAAATATTTTGCGGTCAGTTTGCGGGTCAAGAGATGCTAGATGTATTTTAAGTTGGAAGACGATCAAAACAAAATCCTAGGGGCAGTCGCTGACCGAATATTGCTCCCATACATTTCCTATAGGCCATGGAAATGCTTATTTCTGAAAGGCTTGTATGTTCGCTAAGGATTTTAATTTCTTAATCTATAGTAGTATGATTCATCTACGTATATGCAAAATTTCAACCGTCTGACCACCCTTGAAATATGAATTATCTTGATTTAAAAAATTGTTGCTTATGCCAGATTTTCTCAAAAACGGGTCGGCGGATAAAAAAAATGTGTTGGTCAAGATGCGGGTCAAGAAGTCTTAGACAGCTGTAGTTTCAAGGTGATGGAGAAAATGCCCACATTCACTGCTTTGAACTTTTGACACATCCCACAACCCACCCCCGGGGCGGAGCCAAACGTAAACGTCCTTTTGCACTCCGCGATCGTATGGATAACTCTCATGTCAAATTTGGTTGAATTTCGTGTAGTAGTGTCAGAGGAGTTGCATTACAATCAATTTCATGGCCTTTTGACCCATCCCACACACCATTGGGGTGGGGCGAAATGTAAATGTGCTCATCCACTCCACATTGATATGGGTAACTCACACACCAAATTTGGTTGAATTCTATCGAACGGTTTCGGAGCAGATGCGTTAAATCAATTTCGCAGAATAAAGTTTGACCCTTTGACCCCTCTCCCACCCCATGTAGACAGAGCCAAATCTAAATGGCCTCTTGCACTCCGCAATCATATGGGTAACTCAGATATCAAATTTGGTTGAATTCCCTCCAACAGTGTCAGAGAAGTTGCATTACAATCAATTTCATAACCTTTTTACCCCATCCCCCACCCCCTGTAAATGTTCTCATCCACTCCACATTGATATGGTTAACTGACATACTAAATTTGGTTGAATTCCATCCAGCAGTGTCACGAGTTGCATTGCAATCAAATTTTTTTACCTTTTGACCCTCAAATGTAAATGTGCTCACGTACTTCACATTGATATGAGTAACCCACATACCAAATTTGGTTGAATTCTTTACAACTGTTTTGGAGGAGATGCATTACAAACAATTTCCGCATGTTAAGATTTGACCTTTTGATCCCTCTCCCACCCACTGGGGAAGGAGCCAATCTAACTGGCCTCTTGCACTCCGCAATCATATGGGTAACTCAAATATCAAATTTGGTTGAGTTCCATGTAACGATTTCAGAGGAGTTGTGTTACAACTGGTTTGACCTTTTGACCCTTGCCACGCCACCCTGGGGGCAGAGCCAAATCTAAATATCGTCTTGCAAAGCGCAATCATATGGGTAACCCACAAACCAAATTTGATTTAATTCCACCCAATGGTTTGGGAGGAGATAGCGTGATGGAAGGACAGATGGATGGATGGACAGATGGACAGAGGTGATTACAATATCCCCGACGGTTTTTTTAAATGTGGGGATAATAATAAGAATAAAGATCCTGGGAGAAAACAATAATCTGTGATAGATCGCAGATTAATAATAATAAGAAGAATAAAGATCCTGAGAGAAGACAATAATCTGCGATAGTTCGCAGATTAATAATAATAATAATAATAATAATAATAATAATAATAATAACTAGATTTGTTCCATGAACAAATATACGGCTTCCAAGAGGACCTGCACTCGAACTAGATCCTCTTTTCTTGTACTTCCCGCTGAATCTAGATCTCTGGTGAAATTCCATTTCTAGAACTGCTTTAGATAATACGTCTTGTCTTTCGGATCAATTGCCTACGTGGCTTAGGAGAAGATCTATATACAGACACAAAACAGGTCACAAAAATCATGTAGATGATTGGCCATTCAGCAGTGAATAGGTAAATCAGTGATTGGCCATTCAGCCATAAACAGGTCTAGAAATGCATGACAATTCTTCTATCTTTACAATATGCTTAATGGACACTGGCGATTAGTACAAAATCAATGAAGCAAAAGTTAACATTCTGCAGTATGAGTTAATACAACTCCAATATTTCACCAGTAGAAGGGTTAATAGGAAGGAACAACTTCCAGTCAGATTGTTTTGAAAAATATTCTGTGGGTATCCTTAGCATCTGCAATAAGCGATAGGTTTGTATCAGCATTCATAAGTTCATGGGTTAATCAGCCCTTTGGTCAACTGGTATTATATGATAATTAAATCCCTATTACATTAATATGTTTGCCTAGAGCCTTTACAGTCGCAAATCCAGTTTATTACCCTGTGGTAAACAGATATGAAATGACAATTAAATGTCACATCAAATCATTTTTATTAGAACCTCTACCAAACTGTTTGCTGCTACATAATAAAGAGGAAAATTAAGATCTAAATATCTTGGCTGTTTACTGATGGATGTGGTTTACTTTCTCAGCCCCTCTGTGGACACTAAATCTGGTAACACGGAACCAGTTTGGTTGCTCTAGACCCAGTGGTTCTGGAGAACCACCCAGCAGAAAAGTGGATAAATAATCCAAGATGGCTGCCAAACCAATCATCGCTCATTTTGAACAAATTCAAATTCAGGATACCAAATAACAAACATAGCAATTTTCGGTATCAAAATCCATCAAGTTTAAAAGTTCAAAATGGTCGCCGAGCTGTGCAAATCTGATTGGTCCAGTGCCTCCATCTTTGTTTAAATATGAACTTTTTACGAACAATCTTCAATCACCCACATGGACTAATCGTAATCTCCGAATTTCAACTTGATCACACCAGTACTCCAGAGGAGAAGATTATTTTGTGTTTTATGACATCATCAAGGTGGCTATCAAACCCAGCAGCCACTCATGTTTCTTTTAGCAATTTTGATCCTAGTGCATAAGTAGACCAGAGATCCTGAGATTTGGGTCGATTGACTTGCTGGTTTCGGAGAAGAAGGATTTTGAGATTCTGACAAAGCTGGCAGAAGAATAAAAATAATAAACGGAACAATCACTATAGTCTTCCAGAGCGTCTCTCTTGAAAGCCTAAATATAGTCGCAAGCGGCAATGCACCAGGGGCCAAGCAGCTAGCATCCCGGTCTCTAAGACAAGAACCTTATCTGAGCCGGGTCTTATATGTGGCTTAGAGCCTAAATAGCCTCTTAGATTTGATCAAGTTGGATTAATGCTGTCAGTTTTATGGAATTATGTGAGACGGTTACAGTAGGAAACTTCTTTATCCGACCAGTCTAACCATCATTGAATGTGGATTTGAAAAACAAACAATCGTGTGTCATCAACGGCAGTAAAAATAATATAAATGGAATCAGCCCAGTTCTTCTTGAGAAGAAGACAATTCAATTCTCCAATTGCTTTAGTATTGGCAATTTTGGTGGGAAAATTATCCAAGATGGCCACCAAACCGTTCGTCCAACAGTATTGAAAATGGCAAATTTGGAATCAGAAGACCCATAAACCTATGTAAACCCAATTTCGGCTTCAAATTTCAACAAATTAAAAAATTTTAAATGCCCACCAATCATGCTGAATTTTGATTGGTCGATGGCAGCCAGGTTTTTGGATGTATCAATTTCACTTGAACAAACTCTAATGCCCCTCAGTCCCTAATAATATCAGCCAAATTTCAGCCCGATCCATTCAGCGGTTCTGGAGAAGAAGTTGTTTTCACGAAAACTGTCATTCAAGATGGCCACCCAAGTTCTCAGCCAATCAAATACCCTTGAATAAACTTGGTTCAGCCAATGCCCTAGATGATATTTCATGGGTTTTGAATCAATCCGCCAAGTGGTTTCAGAGAAGATTTTTAAAAACGTTTCCCGAAATACTACAAAATCCAGAATGGCTGCTGGCCTAATAGGCCGACCAGCGTTTTTTTAACAAAATCAGATCTCTATTACCTAACGATGCTTCCTGCAAAATATAATTGAAATCCACCCAGTGGTTTCCGAGGAGAAGGCATTTAAAATTTTCAATTGCTTTTCTATGGGGAATTTGGCGGGAAACGAATCCAAGATGGCAGCCAAGTCGATAGAAAAAATTTGAAAATGCCAAATTTTGATTTCTCGACCCGACAAACATATATAGGCCCAATTTGGGCATCAAAATCCATTAAATAAAAAATTCAACATGGCCGCCAGAAAGCTTGATGCTGATTGGTTCCATACGGAAATCCGTTTTTCAAGCTCTTAACTTCTCTTGAACAAATTTTATAGTGACCCACTCTCCGCTGCTTCTGACCAAATTTCAGCTCATTCCGTTCAGTGGTTCTGGAGAAGATTTTTTAAAATGCAGGAAAATTTTCCGGAAATCCAAGATGGCCACCAACCTTTATAGAAAATCATATCCATTCACACGTAAAAAGATTGCTCTAATAAGGCCCTCTTGCCATGCATGGTTTCAATTTCATCGGCATTTTTGTTTTCACACTATTCGTGAACAAAAAAAAGCACGGAATAATAAAAAAAATAAAAAATAAAAATAAACAGAACGAAAACAATAGGGTGCCAAGCACCAGCTTGGCCCCCTAATAATAAGAAGAAGAATAAAGATCCTGAGAGAAAAAAATAATCTGCGATAAATCGCAGATTAATTAGTTAAAGACTATAATTAGTTATAGACAGTAATTAGTTATAGACAGTAATTAGTTATAGATAGTAATTAGCTATGGACAGTAATTAGTTATAGATAGTAATTAGTTATAGATAGTAATTAGTTATATACAGTAATTAATTGTTATGATTGAGAGGGGAGGGGAGGCAGAAGGTGGGTGGGAGAGAGGGAGGGAGAGAGAGAGAGTGTGGGGAGAGAGAGGGTAGAGGGATGGGAGACAGAGGCAAGGTTTTGAGATTGTGTGTTGTTTCTCAGAATGCATATACATGAGTTAATGATGAGCAGACAGACAACAGATCAAACACCAGAACTACTGGATGAGATGAAAACCAGAGCAAGATCTGCAGTACACACACAACAGTCTAAGCTTGTATCCATCGCACTGTCACCGATCATGATGGCAGGAGACACGGCTATGCATCCCAGGTAAGGAACACGAGCATGCACTCATGCATGCATGCACACACAGGTATGTAGTCACAGTAAGATGCAAACACATGCACTCAGACATGATGTATGAACTACTATGTTTCGTGTGTCTGCTATTGTGAGGACAATGTTGGTTGCCTCTCCCCGCTTCCTACATCTTTAGGTGCTGTGCATCCTAGCCCTTGATGTATGGATAAGTGTATGCAGATATGACTTCAGGTGTGGTGCCTCCCTAGACCTTGATGGTTGGATAAGTGTATGCAGATATGACTTCAGGTGTGGTGCCTCCGTAGACTTTGATGTATGGATAAGTGTATGCAGATATGACTTCAGGTGTGGTGCCGCCATAGACTTTGATGTATGGATAAGTGTATGCAGATATGACTTCATGTGCGGTGCCTCCCTAGTCCTTGATGTATGGATAAGTGTATGCGGATATGACTTCAGGTGTGGTGCCTCCCTAGACCTTGATGGTTGGATAGGTGTATGCAGATATGACTTTAGGTGTTGTGCATCCTAGACCTTGATGTATGGATAAGTGTATGCAGATATGACTTCAGGTGCTGTGCCTCCATAGACCTTGATGGTTGGATAAGTGTATGCAGATATGACTTCAGGTGTGGTGCCTCCCTAGACCTTGATGTATGGATAAGTGTATGTAGATATGACTTCATGTGTGGTGCCTCCCTAGACCTTGATGGTTGGATAAGTGTATGCAGATATGACTTCAGGTGCTGTGCATCCTAGACCTTGATGGTTGGATACGTGTATGCAGATAGGACTTCAGGTGCTGTGCATCCTAGATCTTGATGGTTGGATAAGTGTATGCAGATATGACTTCAGGTGCTGTGCCTCTCTAGACCTTGATGCATGGATAAGTGTATGCAGATATGACTTCAGATGTGGTGCCTCCCTTGACTTTGGTGGTTGGATAAGTGTATGCAGATATTACTTCAGGTGTGGTGCCTCCGTAGACTTTGATGTATGGATAAGTGTATGCAGATATGACTTCAGGTGCGTGTCACAAATAGGAGGGTCTAGGGGGTCCTCCCAGTGTGATGTGCTATACCTGTTGAATATTAGTTTGAAACTTACTGATGATTGTGACGTCATAAGACATGTGAAAGATCATGGTTTAATTAATTATGACATTAACGGCCTATCTAGCTGGTGGCCATTCCATAGCTCGCTCTCATAAATCAAGACACACCAGAATTCTTTTTTTTAAATAAATATAATCAATTTATTAACTATAATATATTATACAAAATTAAATTAATAAAGCCTAAATGATTCTTATATTGTCTATTGCCTATTGCCTATTTATCGCCTATAAGATTGTAAACGGTGGCTGAAACTTATCTTTATAATGTCCAATCAATTGAACATCACCAATGGTAGAAACATGCTGCCGATAGAAGGTCGTGGTGACACGAGAATGTGAGTTAATGGCTGTTCAAGTTTGGTGACTAGAATAGTAATGTCATCTTATATCACTGGTACATTCTCATGTTAGATGTTGGACCTTAATGGATCTTCATTCATCAAGTGATTGGAATCATCGGCGCATTTCAGGACTGCCGAAACTGAGGCACAATATCATAATGACCGAACAATAATCCAGCACGAACCCCGGCGGCTACGCTTCATGCTGTAGATACACAGCTGGATTTAGCAAAAAAATCTTAAGTGACCACTTCAATAGTGACGCCCCAAACTCTCGGCTTCAATCACTTCCATCCACAAGCATTTCACATGCCTGGAACTCAATAAGACTGACCACATCGTCAGCATATACACACGGTTAAATAACCTCTACCTGAAGAACTAATTTGCATATTAATCAATGCACGCTTAGGTCGTTCGCTCACCTGACGATATACCTGGACAGGACAACATCAATCTATCGACAGACTGGACCAAATAAAGGGAATATGCGGGGACAACAACGAATCCAGTCAACCGACCCAGGAATAACACCTGAAAATGGACACGTTTATCCTCAAGACACAAATATTAAAATATGACGGAATCCTGTATTACTACATAAATGACCAGTCAAGAAAATAAATCAAAAGCACAATGCAATAATATTCCAACAACAAATCACATTGATCACTATAATACAAAAACATACTACAGGATGTTGGAAAAGACAACAACAATCAGATCGAATCTAAAATGTGACAATACCCCCCCCCGCTTCCAAGAATTTTACTCAAACATTAAAATTCAACAATGAGGAGAAGATCTGCTAAGAAAATCTGCACCAACATTATCCTTTCCTTTAATAACCTCAATATTAAAACTATGACTTTGCAAAAACATCGCCCACCTCATAACTCTCCGATTATCAATTTTGGTTTTATTGAGAAACTCTAGAGGTTGATGATCAGTTTGAATTAAAAACGTAGTTCCATACAAATATATACATTACATTTAGTCATCGCCCACACGATAGCCAGACACTCCTTTTCAATCACAGAATATGATACTTCTCTGTCCTTTAATTTCTGACTTGCATGCACCACAGGATGTAATGTTCCATCATGCTCCTGCAGCAACACAGCACCAATCGCCTCATTCGATGCGTCGATCCGGACAACAAACTGTTTAGAAAACACAGGAAGTTTCAAAACTGAAGCATTACAAAGTCTACTTTTAAGAGTTTCAAATGCACGATTATGTACATCATCCCCATTTTAGCTTGGTAGGTTGACCTTTCCATAAAAGGTCAGTTAGGGGTGCGTCTATAGCAGCATAATTAGGAATGTAGCGATGGTAAAAAAAAAGGATTTCCTAAAAAGGACCATAACTCAGTTTTTGTTGTAGGGGGTTTTACATCTCTGACACATCTGACCTTATCTTCCAATATAGCCAAATGACCTTGACCTACATTATGACCTACAAACTCTAGATTGGGATATCCAAAATAACATTTAGTAGGTTTGATTTTCAAATTCGCATTACGAATATGGGCAAAAGTTTGACTGAGAATTGAAATGTGTTTGTTCCACTCATCAGTATGGACAAGAAAATCATCTACAAAGCTATCTACATCTAGATTATCTAACAAGATTCTCATCATCCTGGTACTTCCTGCATTCACAAGCCCGAATGACATTTTTTTAAAGTGCCACAACCCAAACGGTGAATAAAATGCTGTATAATCTCTGACATCTTTGAGTAGAATCTGCCAGTATCCTTTACAAAAATCCATTTTTGAAAAATATTTACAACTACTAACTTTGGCATAAATCTGCTCTACATTAGGCATTGGTTCAGCATCAAATACTGAAATTTTGTTCAATTTTCGAAAATCAATGACAGGACGGATGCCACCATCTTTTTACTTTACCATAGGCAATGGAAATCTATATGGAGATGTTGCAGGCTCTATGATATCATATTTGATCATATCGTCAATTTCAGACTTCACACTGTCCAGTAATGAGTGAGGTAATGGGTATGGTTTTAAGTGAATAGGTCTATGATTGGTCAACTTTATATCATGCTCTAACAAATGAGAAAATGACCTTGAATTCTTCAATCAATTCTTTCAATTCATACTTTTGAAATTCAACCAAATTTGGATTCATATTTACATCAGTGTGGGTTTCAGAATCAGTTAAAGGGTAGTCAGCTAATAAAGCTTCATTGTCAAATTCGTTTGACTCACCATTTTCAGATTCTAGTGCTGCCATAACACCAACATGAGTCTCTGACTCACGTTCTATATACAACTTTAACATGTTCATATGAAATACTTTAACTTTCGATCCCATACGTATGCGATAGTCATTCTTAGCAGCTTTCTCAATGACCTCATATGGACTTCGCCATTGTAATAACAATTTGTTAGATTTAGTTGGAAGTAGAACTAGGACATTTGATCCAAATTTAACCGACCTTGGTTTAGCATGATGATCGAAATTGACCTTATATCGTTCTTGGGATTTTGCCAAATTTGTTTGAGCCATTTGACCTACTTCTTCTAGACGATTACGAAGTTCAAACACATATTCGTATGTAGATTTGACGTCTTCTTGTATGTCTTTGTTAGACCACAATGCTTTCAATATAGCAAGTGGACCTCTAACAGTTCTACCAAATACTAGTTCAAATGGTGCAAACCCGGTACTCTCCTGGGGAACCTTACGATAAGCAAAAAGCAGTCGCTCCAAATAGCGATCCCAATCTTCAGCATGGTTTTCACACATCTTCCTAAGCATTTGTTTAAGTGTGCCATTGAACTTTTCTATGAAGCCATTTGGCATTGCATGGTAAACTGAAACAAATCTGTGTTTTATGGACAGCAGTTTATAGACGTCATCCATCATCTGGGATGTTAATTATGATCCATTATCAGACAATATTTCTTGAGGAATACCAATCCGAGAAAATATTTGTAGCAGTGTTTCAGCTATTTTCTCAGTTTCGTTTGAAGGTAACGCTATAGCTTCTCGGTATTGAGTTGTGTAGTCAACAAGTGTCAAAATATATTTATTTCCACACTTTGACCTTGGGAATATGGGACCAATCAGGTCAATGGCTACTCTACAGAATGGAGTGTCTATAAGGGGCATCTTCTCAACTGGAACTCTGGTTACACGTCCCCGTGGAAGTGTCTTTTGACATGCATCACATGACTTGCAATAACGTGTAACATCAGCCCTTAAGCCTGGCCAATAAAAATTGTTAGCAATCATGTCAAAAGTCTTTGTTATGCCCAAATCACCTGCCATAATCGATTCATGACCAACTTTGAGTACATCATTACGTAATTTTGACAGGAGAATCAGCTGTTTTACTTTACGAGTTGGATTCGATTTAAGAGTAAAGTGTCGATACATAATTCCATCTACTATAACAAAATATTCAGTTCCAACACTACTAGATTTATTAGTTTTACGTATACATTCCATATGCAATCTATTTAAAGATTCATCTTGCTTTTGAATCTCTTTCAAATCTTGTGCACTAGTAGTAACCTTGACAGATCTTGGTGCATTCAAAGCTTTGTCAACTTTAGTTAGACATTTTGCTTGACTTCTAGTTACATTAGCTACATCAGTTGAAGTTTCTTTAATAGGCAGCGGGATCAAGGCAGTGTCTCCCTCTTCATGCTCGCCTGCACTTGCCTCAAGTTTATTAACTTTACTACCTGCGATTCTTTCCACTGTATCCTCTTCATCAACGTTACAAGCTCTGGCCACATCTAGCTCCTGTTCTTTAAAAGGAATCAACATGTCATGCCTACCAAATGTTGCACCTGGAACATTTCCTACTACTATATCACAAATTGTTTTTTCAAGACAAAGTGCTCTTATCTTGCCAGAATAAAAGGGTGTACAAATATTTACAAGGGCGATAGATGCACTACGAAGTGTACGATCAATTAACACATATTTCTGAGTTTGTTCAGTAACATTCTCGTCTGGAACGAGAGATCTCTTAATTACAATACAATTACAGCCAGTGTCTCTCATGACCTCGACTCTTTGACCTTCAATAATACCATAAGCAATGGGTAGAGACACTAGATTAATTTCTGATTGATCTTGACAACTAGTACTCAACACAGGTAAAGTACATCCACAGTTCAGGTGAGCTATGCTATTATCCATTGAACATTCATATTCCACTGTAGGAGAAATTGGATCAGTTGATTGAAAATCATCCTGCATAGTCATTGATGACATCACAGGTTTACCTCTGTACTGTTGAGATTTGCCTTTTTGAGGGCAAAATCGTGCAATGTGATGACTGTCATTGCAAATGATACAATGCCTACCATGTTCATGATCAGAATTAGGGGTTTTAGAAGAATAGGATTGATCAATTGAAACTGTTACCTGAATCAGAGTCAGACTCTTTAGGATGGTCATCACATGACTTATTATAACCACATGATTTCTCAGAGTTAGCAAACTTGTTATAACCCCATGCTTGTAAATACACATCAGACAATTCAACAATCTCCTTTAGAGACTTGGACTTGTGTTCGCTTAAAGGGGAACACAAGAAGGGTTACCATCATTTGTATAAAACACGCAGTTCTATTGTAGAGCCCACATTTAAGCTACTGTATAAAGCTTTCCCCAGACATTTGTATATAAATCCCCCCTATGTTACTATAATTTTCTGTGAGTTAATTAAACCTATGACGTCATAGGTTGAATCCCATCCGACAAGAAACATAATAACGGCACTCTGAAGACAGGAGTGCATGCATTTGGATGGTGATATCTCTATCGGTGATAATGCTATCGACATCATTTATATATGTACAGATTGAAGAGATTAAGACGTGTCTCACACTATCGCAAATATATGGAATGTATTTGTTATTTTCACACATTAATTGCCGAGCCTTAAGATGGCCATTTTCTATGAAGATACCTGCCAATTACATTAACATTACAAAATCTCAGGAAGTTTTGAGGCTAGTATGAAAACATAAGTACCTAAAGATGGACTGGATGTATGTACAAACTATTTAAACTCTCATATTAATAGATGAAACTTTAATAACATTATCTGCCATAGCCCCAGTGAGAGCGTTGATTCAATAGTGGCAATTATATTGAATTGCCTATACTATCGCATCATTCATTTATCTTAAGATCAAAACTTCATGTCAAAATTGGCACCATCAGAGAAATCAGACAAAGGACTGTTAGTATATATTCCTCAACATTTCCGCAAATATAGTTTATATATTCCTAAAAACACTGAAGAGAATCCCCTTATAAAAGCGCAATTCGCAATTTTATTGCGATAGCGTTGGATGACAGCGAGAAAAACGTTCAACTTATGTCATACACCTTCATCCGGGAATAGAAATTTAACCCATGTACCACATATTTAAATAACGAAGATATATATTTCTAATTTGAGCACAGATCTTACAATTATATTTTTGAAAACGTTACGATCTGTAGATTTATTTTATACACAGTAGTATAGAGGGTCTGGTGATTCCCTTTAAGTACATTACAAGCTCATGTGATATGTTGAACAGATATTGCTCCCTTAGGATGAGCTAACGCAAGTTTTCGAAATCCTGTTTTGTGTTAGACAAATCAATCCATCGATCAAGGAGTGTTTTATGCAATACAGGGATACGATCTGCATCATTACTGATATGATTTTGCGCAATTTTTATGACTCTTTTCATGGTTTTGAACTTTGAACTTTTTCATGTTTTTTTTGGTATAGTTTTTGTCTCGCCTGTGAAGCAGAAAGTGAGACATAGGGATCACTAATTCTGGCTGCGGCATTAGCGGCGGCGGCGGCGGCAGCATCCATCATTTGTGCAGTTTTTGTTAGTTTTATAATCAACTTATTTTTCAATACTGGCTCATCCAATCTCAATGAAACTTTACAAAACTGATCTATCCTATACAGGGATGTGATCTAAATAACAATAAATTTAATTTGGGGCCATTTTAACTATTTTTTTTCACGGTTTTGGACTTGGCCATGTTTCATGTATTTTGCCAGTGCACTTTTGGTTAAGGTTTTTAAATCAACTTATTTTTCAACAATGACTCATCCGATCTCAATGAAACTTTACAGAAGTGATCTATACTATACAGGGATGTGATCTTCATAGCAATAAATTTCATTTTGGGGAATTTAAATTGTTTTTTCATGGGTTTGGACTTCAAATGTTTTTCATGTTTTTCTGGTTAAAGTTCTTTATGAACCATTCTTTTTCAACAACGGATATCAACAAAATTTACTGCAGCATTATAATACTATGCAGGGGTAATATCTGCATAATTAACCATTTCATTTTGGGAAATTTCTCCTGATTTTTCACAGTTTTGGACTTTGGATTTTTTTCATGGTTTTTGTGTTAAGGTTGTCTATGGACCATGTAACTGAGCTATGGTCATTCCTATTTCACTGAAACTTTACAGAAGTGTTCTAGGCAATACAGGGATATGATCTGCATAATTACTGATATGATCTTGGGCAATTTTTACTACTTTTTTCATGGTTTTGGACTTTGAACTTTTTTCATGTCTCTTTTGTTGTAGTTTTTTATGGACCACTCACTTTCAACAATGGCTCACCTGATATCAACAAAATTGTATATCTTTACTATGCACGAGTACTTTTAGCATCATTCCTAGTTTCATTTGAAAAAAAATTTCAAAATCAGACTATCCACAGTTTGGTAAAATTGTCCATGTTTGATTAGTTACAGTTGTTTGTTGGTGCATTACTGAATATGTGTATTACAAACCATGCCAAGTTTTCTTTGCCAATCAACACTATCCATGCCTTTAAAGGTGAGACATTGTATGCTTCAGCATTCTTGTTTTGGTATAGTTGTTTTATGGATCAGTCACTTTCAACAATGGCTCACCAGATACAGGCATCGGACGAAGCCCGTAAGCCCTTTAGTCCAAAAAGGGCTTTGGGGTTGTGCTTGTGCTTAAGCACGTTAAAAATACCATGTGCTTTCAAGCCCTTTTTAAAGCCCTTTTTCAAGGCCTTTTTAAATTTTCAACTTGAATCAAATCGTTGTTCTATGCCATTCTATACATATGCTGTTGCTACATATTACAGATAAACTTTTGCTGCTTAATCTGAAATTAATTTAACTGAAAGTAAGACAACAATATTTTTAGACAAATCATTAGATAAAACTTAGTAGCTTTCAAGGCCTACCTAAAACATTTTTTTGGTGAATTCGGAATGCCATGGCCTAATTACATGTATTCATTATTTTAAGAGAATGGCCACAAAACCTGTTAAATATTTGGAAATTAATTTTAATAGATTAAGCTGTTGCTGCCGTAATAAAATTATTAACAACATGTCCAGCATTACATTTTGTACATCATATATGATATGTTTTATCTGGCCTGTCATTCCTGTAGAGCTGCAAAATGTCCAGCATTACATTTTGTACATCATATATGATATGTTTTATCTGGCCTGTCATTCCTGTAGAGCTGCAAAATGTCCAGCATTACATTTTGTACATCATATATGATATGTTTTATCTGGCCTGTCATTCCTGTGGAGCTGCAAAATGTCCAGCATTACATTTTGTACATCATATGTAATATGTTTTATCTGGCCTGTCATTCCTGTAGAGCTGCAAAACATTAGCCAATTTTACTCCATATCCACGTTACTTAAATATTTGTTGCATGTTATATCTCAAAAAGCTGGTTAAAAGGGAGACAAATACAGACACCTCTGAATAGCTTGAAGCAAGTTACATCTGTTTCAGTCAATTTCCTTTCAAACTTTTCAACAGTGCCAAGATTTAGTAACATTCAAATCAACATTCTGAAAATTCAGAATGATATAGACTGAATGATTGGTGGTGTTAACTGATCATTCTAGCAGCTCTGCTTATCTGGTCAATACAAAAGAATGAATTTCACACCTCCCTGCAACCACACCTCTAGCGAGATATATCCCATGTCTGTTTTGTAATTACACAAATGTAGGTAATGCTACTGAACAGGCATGTTCTTTTAGTATAATCTCCAACCACTCCTCACAATACCCCTCTCTTGATCTATCTCTGCAACTAGATAAAGCCTGATAAAATAACTTGTCAAATATTTTGGCAATATTAGTGCAGAAGATGTTGCTGTCATCAAGAATGACTACATGTAAAATTATTTGTGAAATATTCTGTAACTTTCCTGTATGGCTGCCTTGAAAGTAAGATATTTTTCAAGGAAATAATTAACCATTTAATGGTAAAATATTGTCAAAAAATGCCAGTATATGCAGACCAAGAGAACACAATTTTTGAGAATTACAACTAGAATCGATCCAGTCATTCCAGTAGTAAAATTAAAAATTAACCTTAAATTTGTCTACAAATGGACATTTCTCAAGTCCACTGCAGAGGTCATTTCGGTAGGCTTGACCAGTACAGGGTTAAACCTTACAGAACAGATATGAGAAATGTGTTATGATGTATGGAATATTTTGTTGAACATTTTGAAACTAACTTCATTGGGAGCTGTTGATCTATGTCAGCAACATATTTCAGGCAAGTTAATTTCAACATACACAGCTTCTAGATGGAGCTACAAATTTGATTTGAAAATGAGAAACATAAATCTTCGGGGTTAAATGAATAAGACTTGGAACTTGTGAATGTACACCTAGCTTAAGTAGCTTTACTACCTTTTCCTAACTACATGTTAGTTGCTAATTGCTGTTTATTCTAACAACACTACAAGATGTTGCTGAGAGACAGCACTATTCTCAGAATTAATAAACTGATGTGATAATCATTTAGCTTGTTCTCTACATATATGTATAATGTTTTGACCAACCCTTAAATCAAACAGAATTATCAATTGGCTATGTAATTTCCTCAAAAGTGTTTAAGGGCTTGTGCTTAAGCCCTTTGCTAAGGGCTTGTGCTTGTGCTTAAGCCATTTGAAAACAGGGCAGGCTTGTGCTTGTGCTTAAGCCTTTTTTTAAGTGCAACGGCTTGTGCTTGTGCTTAAGCCCTTTCAAAAGGGCTTCATCACATGCCTGACCAGATATCAACAATGTTTTATGCCAGAGTTATATACTATGCAGGGCATATATCTGCATCATTACTAGTTTCATTTTGGAAAACAATTTCAAGATCAGACTATCCACAATTTGGTAAGAATTTCCATGTTTGATTGGTTACGCTTGTTTGTTGCTGCCTTACTGAATATGTGTATTGCGAACCATGTGAAGTTTGCTTTGCCAATCAACACTATCCATGCCTTAACAGACGAGATATTGTACACTTCAGTGTTTTTGTATTTTTTCCAGGCCACCTTCTGATACCAAGCCACAGAAAAACTTTCGTGTTGGACGACCGCTACCTAGCTGGGGAGATAGCATGCCACAAGATGTAATATTGCTGCTTATACTACTGACCTTCTTCCTGTTTCTACTGGGCTTCTTCCTGCTCCTACTGGCCATCCTGCTCCTACTACTGTCCCTACTGTTGCTCCTATATTTACTACTCATGCTCCTACATTTGCTCTTCCCAGTTGTGATACTGTTACTACTGATGTTGCTACTGCTGCGCCCGATCCTACCATTTCTACTGCTGCACCTACTGCTGCTGCTGCTGCTGCTGCTGCTGCTACTACTACTACTACTACTACTACTACTACTACTACTACTACTACTACTACTACTACTACTACTACTGCTACTACTAGTACTACTACTACTATTACTACTACTACTACTACTACTACTACTACTACTACTACTAATGCTGCTGCTGCTGCTGCTGCTGCTGCTGCTGCTGCTGCTGCTGCTGCTGCTGCTGCTGATGATGATACTGTTCCTGCTACTTGTTACTATGGCTACTTCCACTTCTTGCTGCTGCTTGTACATGTACATACTTGTTTTTTCAGTTTTTTGCTCGTCTGGATAAGTATAATGTGGTGTCTGAGCAGCATAGACGAGAGTTGAGTGAGAAGATTTGGGCTGAAATGAATGAGGAGTTGGAGAAGAAGCTCTCAGGACAACGCAGACTTAATGCGCCTCCTACTAGCCAGAAGTATGATGCAATGCAAGGTAAATAACTAACTATAATGGCTTTAGTACCATAATAACTAACCCTAGTGACATTGTAACTTAACTCTAGTGATATTATTTCCACAGTAACTAACCTTAGTGACCTTTTTGCCATTGTAACTAACCTTAGTGACCTTGTGTCCATAGTAACTAGCCCATGTGACATTGTTTCCAAAGTAACCAACCTTTGTGACACATGCTGTATTCGACTGGGACTTTTCTGTAGAGTAAATTTACTTGCTCAGTCGCCAAAATGTGCTCTATGCAAATGTACCAGTCAAATTAAAAAGCCCCTATCAATATGGAAGGGGATGAAACATGATACCGCCTAAATTTTACAATCTTGAAAATAAAATCCACCTTCAGCAGTGTTTTCAGTAACAGTGAATGGTGAATAATATTGGAATTCAGCTCCCTAAGTCCCGCGTTTTTCATATTTTTCATCAGGTGACCTACTTCACGACACATGCCACATGTTTTGGCTTAGGCTTGTTTCGCGCTCTATTTTTTCTGGGAAATACCAGTCAAATAAAAAATATACCCAAGGTACTCTAAGTTTTTGCCCAGTCGAATACGGCCATTGGTTCCATAGTAAATAACCGTAGTAACCTGTTCCATAGTAACTAACCATAGTGACCTTGCTTCCATAGTAACTAACCTTAGTTACATTGGTTACATACTAAATAATCGTAGTGACCTGCTTCCATAGTAACTAACCATGGTAACCTTGCTTCCATAGTAACTAACCTTAGTTACATTGGTTCCATAGTAAATAACCGTAGTGACCTTGCATCCATAGTAACTAACTGTAGTGACCTTGTTTCCATAGTAACTAACCCTAGTGACATTGGTTCCATACTAAATAACCGTAGTGGCCTGCTTCCATAGTATCTAACCATACTGACCCTGTTTCCATGGTAACTAACCATAGAGGCCTTGTTTCCATAGTAGATAACCCTAGTGACCTTGTTTCCATAGTAACTAACCCTAGTGATATTGTTTTCATAAAGTAGCTAACCTTAGTGATGTTATAACCTTAGTTACTTAACTCTAGTGACATTGTTTCCAAGGTAACTAATTCTAGTGACATTGTTTCCATAATAACTAACCCTAGTAAAATTGTTTCCATAGTAACTAACCCTAGTGACATTGCTTCCATAGTAGGTAAACTTAGTGATATTGTTTCCATAGTAGCTAGCCCTAGTGACATTGTTTCCATAGTATCTAACCCTAGTGACATTGTTTCCATAGTAGCTAGCCCTAGTGGCCTTGTTTCCATGGTAGCTAACCATAATTACCTTGTTTCCATGGTAGCTAACCTTAGTAATCTTGTTTCTATAGTAACTAATCCTAGTAAATTTGTTTTCATATTAGCTAAATTTAGTGACCTTGTCTCCAGTGTAACTGAGATTATTACGCCACCCCCATAAAGGAATTAGGGTAGTCTGTCTGTCTGTCTGTCTGTCTGTCTGTCTGTCCTTGTTGTCTGCCTGCCTGCCTGTCCAAAGCTGTATCTAAAAAAACACTTAACTGACATGGCTCAAACACAACAAATGTTCTCACAATGAAAGAGTATTTTGAGACGTTGGCCGTGATTCAGATAAAAAAACCTGGATCAGAATCAGATCAAATTTTGGATCGCTGGATATCTCGTAAACTACTGGCCTCATTTCTCTCCAAACATCCCTGCCATGACGTTATTTTTATATTAGCTAACACTCATGACCTTCTTTGCATTGTAAATATGTTTAGTGGTCTTATTTCAGTAGCAAATTACCCGAATGACCTTATTTCCACAGTATCTAATTTGAGTGACATTATTATCATAATAACTAAACAGAGACACCCATATAGATATATGGCGGTTACATTTGCGTTTGCTTTTTCCATCTGTTTGTTTATTTCTGGGCAATAACTAAGTTCTGCTGATGGGATCATGACCTTACTTGGCCTCTTTGTTGTGCTCGGGTGCCCAAAGAACACTATTAATTTTGGCATTCAAGGTCGCACAAACCCAATTAACGAAATTGGGTTGCATATCTCGATGATAATTCATGTTCTACTAAAGGGATCATTACCAAACTGGCCTTTCTGTTGCCATTAGCACCGAGCTGGGCCATTGTGTTGCCTTTCTGAGTCTGAAGAACCGGATTAATTTTGGGGTTGAAATGTCAAATATCATGGTAACCAAAATTAGAAAGAAAGGCAGCAATATTTAATAGTGAGTGTTATTTTCAATTTCCTATTTCAGATGTCAGTTTGCCGGCATTGTTCATGCCATTTAAATCTGGGACTGTCTTCAACCCTCGAGCGCATCAGTATTTCCATCCATCAGGTAAAAACATTTAAATTTGAGTCTCCCAACTACTGATAAACACAGTAAATCTGAGACTCCCAACTTCAGGTAAATGCACTAAAGCTGAAGGTTTCCCAACTGCTGATAAACACAGTAAATCTGAGCATCCAACTTCTGATAAACACAGTAAATCTGAGTCTCTAACTTCTGATAAACACAATAAATCTGAAAGTCTCCCAACTTCTGATAAACACAGTAAATCTGATTCTCCCAACTTCTGATAAACACAGCAAATCTGAGTCTCTCAACTTCTGATAAACACAGTAAATCTGAGTCTCCAACTTCTGGTAAACACAGTAAATCTGAGCCTCCAACTACTGATAAACACAGTAAATCTGAAAGTCTCCCAACTTCGGATAAACATAGTAAATCTGAAAGTCTCCTAACCTCTGATAAACACAGAAAATCTGAGTCTCCCAACTTCTGATAAACACAGTAAATCTGAAAGTCTCCCAACTATTGATAAACACATTAAATCTGAAAGTCTCCCAACTATTGATAAACACATTAAATCTGAAAGTCTCCCAACTATTGATAAACACATTAAATCTGAGTTTCCCAACTTCTTAGAAACACAGTAAATCTAAAAGTCTCCCAACTACTGATTAACACAGTAAATTTGAGTCTCTCAACTTCTGATAAACACATTCAATCTGAGCCTCCAACTTCTGATAAACACAGTAAATCTGAGTCTCCAACTTCTGATAAACACAGTAAATCTGAAAGTCTCTCAACTACTGATAACCACAGTCAATCTGAGCCTCCAACTTCTGATAAACACAGTAAATCTGAGCCGCCAACCTCTGATAAAACAGTCAATCTGAGCCTCCAACTTCTGATAGACACAGTAAATCCGAGTCTCCAACTTCTGATAAACACAGTAAATCTGAAAGTCTCTCAACTACTGATAAACACAGTAAATTTGAGTCTCCCAACTACTGATAAACACAGTAAATCGGAGCCTCCAACTACTGATAAACACAGTAAATCTGAAAGTCTCCCAACTTCGGATAAACATAGTAAATCTGAGTCTCCTAACCTCTGATAAACACAGAAAATCTGAGTCTCCCAACTTCTGATAAACACAGTAAATCTGAAAGTCTCCCAACTATTGATAAACACATTAAATCTGAAAGTCTCCCAACTATTGATAAACACATTAAATCTGAGTTTCCCAACTTCTGAGAAACACAGTAAATCTAAAAGTCTCCCAACTACTGATTAACACAGTAAATTTGAGTCTCCCAACTTCTGATAAACACATTCAATCTGAGCCTCCAACTTCTGATAGACACAGTAAATCCGAGTCTCCAACTTCTGATAAACACAGTAAATCTGAAAGTCTCTCAACTACTGATAAACACAGTAAATTTGAGTCTCCCAACTTCTGATAAACACAGTAAATCTGAGCCGCCAACCTCTGATAAAAACAGTAAATCTGAGTCTCCAACTACTGATAAACACAGTAAATCTGAGTCTTCCAACTTCTGATAAACACAGTAAATCTGAGCCTTCAACTACTGATAAACACAGTAAATCTGAAAGTCTCCCAACTACTGATAAACACAGTAAATCTGATTCTCCCAACTTCTGATAAACACAGCAAATCTGAGTCTCTCAACTTCTGATAAACACACTAAATCTGAGTCTCCAACTTCTGATAAACACAGTAAATCTGAAAGTCTCTCAACTACTGATAAACACAGTCAATCTGAGCCTCCAACTTCTGATAAACACAGTAAATCTGAGCCGCCAACCTCTGATAAAACAGTAAATCCGAGTCTCCAACTTCTGATAAACACAGTAAATCCGAGTCTCCAACTTCTGATAAACACAGTAAATCTGAAAGTCTCTCAACTACTGATAAACACAGTAAATTTGAGTCTCCCAACTTCTGATAAACACAGTAAATCTGAAAGTCTCTCAACTAGTGATAAACACAGTCAATCTGAGCCTCCAACTTCTGATAGACACAGTAAATCCGAGTCTCCAACTTCTGATAAACACAGTAAATCTGAAAGTCTCTCAACTACTGATAAACACAGTAAATCTGAGTCTCCCAACTTCTGAGAAACACAGTAAATCTAAAAGTCTCCCAACTACTGATTAACACAGTAAATTTGAGTCTCCCAACTTCTGATAAACACAGTCAATCTGAGCCTCCAACTTCTGATAAACACAGTAAATCTGAGCCTTCAACTACTGATAAACACAGTAAATCTGAAAGTCTCCCAACTACTGATAAACACAGTAAATCTGAGTCTCCCAACTTCTGATAAACACAGTAAATCTGAGCCTCCAACTTATGATGAACACAGTAAATCTGAGTCTCCCAACTTCTGATAAACACAGTAAATCTGAGCCTCCCAACTTCAGGTAAATGCACTAAAGCTGAAGGTTTCCCAACTGCTGATAAACACAGTAAATCTGAGCATCCAACTTCTGATAAACACAGTAAATCTGAGTCTCTAACTTCTGATAAACACAATAAATCTGAAAGTCTCCCAACTTCTGATAAACACAGTAAATCTGAAAGTCTCCTAACCTCTGATAAACACAGCAAATCTGAGTCTCTCAACTTCTGATAAACACAGTAAATCTGAGTCTCCAACTTCTGGTAAACACAGTAAATCTGAGCCTCCAACTACTGATAAACACAGTAAATCTGAAAGTCTCCCAACTTCGGATAAACATAGTAAATCTGAAAGTCTCCTAACCTCTGATAAACACAGAAAATCTGAGTCTCCCAACTTCTGATAAACACAGTAAATCTGAAAGTCTCCCAACTATTGATAAACACATTAAATCTGAGTCTCCCAACTATTGATAAACACATTAAATCTGAAAGTCTCCCAACTATTGATAAACACATTAAATCTGAGTTTCCCAACTTCTTAGAAACACAGTAAATCTAAAAGTCTCCCAACTACTGATTAACACAGTAAATTTGAGTCTCTCAACTTCTGATAAACACATTCAATCTGAGCCTCCAACTTCTGATAAACACAGTAAATCTGAGTCTCCAACTTCTGATAAACACAGTAAATCTGAAAGTCTCTCAACTACTGATAACCACAGTCAATCTGAGCCTCCAACTTCTGATAAACACAGTAAATCTGAGCCGCCAACCTCTGATAAAACAGTCAATCTGAGCCTCCAACTTCTGATAGACACAGTAAATCCGAGTCTCCAACTTCTGATAAACACAGTAAATCTGAAAGTCTCTCAACTACTGATAAACACAGTAAATTTGAGTCTCCCAACTACTGATAAACACAGTAAATCGGAGCCTCCAACTACTGATAAACACAGTAAATCTGAAAGTCTCCCAACTTCGGATAAACATAGTAAATCTGAGTCTCCTAACCTCTGATAAACACAGAAAATCTGAGTCTCCCAACTTCTGATAAACACAGTAAATCTGAAAGTCTCCCAACTATTGATAAACACATTAAATCTGAAAGTCTCCCAACTATTGATAAACACATTAAATCTGAGTTTCCCAACTTCTGAGAAACACAGTAAATCTAAAAGTCTCCCAACTACTGATTAACACAGTAAATTTGAGTCTCCCAACTTCTGATAAACACATTCAATCTGAGCCTCCAACTTCTGATAGACACAGTAAATCCGAGTCTCCAACTTCTGATAAACACAGTAAATCTGAAAGTCTCTCAACTACTGATAAACACAGTAAATTTGAGTCTCCCAACTTCTGATAAACACAGTAAATCTGAGCCGCCAACCTCTGATAAAAACAGTAAATCTGAGTCTCCAACTACTGATAAACACAGTAAATCTGAGTCTTCCAACTTCTGATAAACACAGTAAATCTGAGCCTTCAACTACTGATAAACACAGTAAATCTGAAAGTCTCCCAACTACTGATAAACACAGTAAATCTGATTCTCCCAACTTCTGATAAACACAGTAAATCTGAGTCTCTCAACTTCTGATAAACACACTAAATCTGAGTCTCCAACTTCTGATAAACACAGTAAATCTGAAAGTCTCTCAACTACTGATAAACACAGTCAATCTGAGCCTCCAACTTCTGATAAACACAGTAAATCTGAGCCGCCAACCTCTGATAAAACAGTAAATCCGAGTCTCCAACTTCTGATAAACACAGTAAATCCGAGTCTCCAACTTCTGATAAACACAGTAAATCTGAAAGTCTCTCAACTACTGATAAACACAGTAAATTTGAGTCTCCCAACTTCTGATAAACACAGTAAATCTGAAAGTCTCTCAACTAGTGATAAACACAGTCAATCTGAGCCTCCAACTTCTGATAGACACAGTAAATCCGAGTCTCCAACTTCTGATAAACACAGTAAATCTGAAAGTCTCTCAACTACTGATAAACACAGTAAATCTGAGTCTCCCAACTTCTGAGAAACACAGTAAATCTAATTTCACATCAAGAGTATACTTACCTCCCTAATACTTTTGATATTGCTAAATATCGGCTTTCACTCAATAAAACACTCAGATTAAAAACAGTTAGGTGCCCCTACTGGGCAGGGAGTCAGAGGTAGTCCGGCGGATGCTCGCCCCACCACCGCGCATGCGCCGACTACTACTTCCTCTTTGCTCATTTATTGGCAAAGGGTTACATGCGGTTTTGTGATTTTCATACTTTTCTGCGCGTTGCCTTGTTTTTCGCTCACGTTTGACGTTTATTTTTGGTGGAAGCATGTCGGAAAGGGAGGATTCGCCTCTAGAAGGAGCGGGATCGCTTTATCAGGTGAATTCTTTGATATGCTAGCGTGTTTTGTCCCGGTTTAATGTATTTCCGGGACTCGCGCTTACCGTGATTAGCGCCTGATTATGTTGGGTTTTTACAACATGGTGCTTCATATGTCTCATTTCTCTTTGTGTTTTGTCCACAGGTATCGCATAGAAGCTTTGGTGGACTTTTCGGCACAAGAGGATATGTTTTCTCTCCACCACGGTTCCATTTCCTACTAATACTGTTAGGTTATCTAACCAAAAGATCTATGTTCAGTGAGTTGGAGGCCTGTTATAAAGGTCTTCTCACTTTGCCCTCTTGCTCCAATTCCTTCCCCTGAGGTGGAGAGAATGTAGAGGCGTACTATGGTGGAGTTCTCCGGTTCATCACGTTGGATGGTTTGTCTATACAAGGATCAGGTATCTAATTATAATGTAAACAAAAGGGGAGATAATTTCCCTTTTTGCCAATACTAGAATTGGAAGGAGTTATCTCTGTATATCTGATTGTTGTGTACTCGAAATGCCAATTCAACGGAAATGTTCCGTTTTACTTATACAATTCGTTCTTGCTCTTGGTGCTTGTTGCGGATCGATTAATTTGGTCACGAGAGTGATGACGTCATAATCGGCCTTGGCCTTTTTATTAACAATTAACGTTTTGTCCATGGCTGGTTCTTCTTGATTTCTGATCTTGATGATCCTGTCCTCTCTTTTTAGTTGGTTTTGAGTTTGCTAACCTTAACTATCTTGCTCATTGTCCCTGTCCTTTGTCCTGTTTCAGAGACCTGGTTGCCCGTCCTGCGGGAGGTTTCTGAAAAGCCGCTTCGTCCCGCACTTGTGCTTCAGCTGCAGTCCCTGTGGACCGTTGCTGAAGTGCGACGTATGTAAGCTGTGGGGGGGCGAATTAATGTCTGATTTTCTCGCATTGCAGGCAAGGGAGAAGGTAATGGAGGAAGAGAGGAAGAAGAAGGAGAAAGTGTGTAAGAAGGGTAAGAAGAAGGCCTCATCCGCGGTGGATATGGAGGCCTTCAGGTCCGAAATGTTGCAAGAGATGCAGAGGACAATAAAGGATCTGGTCCCAGAGTTGCTTCGTGGCATGCTCCCTGGGCCAGCTCCTTTGTTGTCCTCGGCATCTGCTTACGAGCAGGTGATCCCCGCCTCTGAATCCGGTCTCTTTAGGTCCGGTCCGGTTGTGGATTCAGAGGTGGCCCCTTTGTTGGGGGCAGTCCAAGGCCCTGGCAGCAGGCATGGCGCCGCGCCGAGGGGCCGTGGACAACGGTTGTTGCTGGGACCCGCGGTCTGCTCATCAGACCCCGGGTATCCGCGCGCCGAAGGTGCCAAACCCTCCTATGGCACCTTTCCTGGCCAGTCCGGGTTAGCTTTCTTTGCTGACCCGGAGTCTAATCTTTCTGGCCAGGAAGAAGAGGATCTCCTGCTGGGGTCGCCTTCTGAGGACGTGGCCATGGAATACGACGTCTGTGCACCCCTCGCGGGGAATGCAGGCGACGTGTTCCATGGTTCTACTCACGCAGGAGTAGATTTCACGGTCCAGAGGGTGTCCCCGGGCGGTGCTGTTGACCACGGATACCGCATACCTCGGCTTGCCGATGGTATGGCTGGTGCTGGTCAGACCCGTGGTAGAGCGGTGTTTACCCCGCGCTCTGCCACGGCGCCTGCTCCTGGTCAAGCCGCGGATTTTAGCATGCCTGCTCTCTCGGGCCCGCATGCTTTTCCAGGCTTGCCAGGGGTATCAGCTTACCCGCCGTCGACATCAACTGCGAGTGCTCTGGAGGAAGACGAAGGCCCTCGTCTAGTAGAGCGCTCGCAGTTAGCCACGGAGGAGGATTGGTCGGACGCTTGCCAGTGGCTGGTAAGTGTTCGGCCAGATCTACCCGTGGAGCTGCCGGCTAGCCAGCGTGACCATAGGCCGTGGTTAGCTGGTAGGCCGGCGGCTACCGCTATGCCATCTCTGCCGCTTGCTGAGCATGTCGTGGACATGTTCGAAGCGGCAGAGGCGTCCATTAAGGTGAATGGACGTCTCGCGAAGGCCCCTCGCGAGGTGGCGAAGCGGTGCCGCATCGTGCCCCTGGATTACCAGCGGTACGGTGTGGTGCCAAAGCCGAGCGTTGATGATCGCGCGGCTTTGGGCGAAGATGCGCGGCCGGGCTCCCGCTCTGACACGGGAGTCTTGTGCTCGAACGCGTTGCGTTCGGCAAATGCCGCGCTGCGGGATGCGGAGGAGAGTGGGAGAGCGTCGATTGCCGCTCTATCCCACGTTTCCCAGCTGCTACAAGGGGTGGTAGCGGCTTCCGCATCACGCCAACCTAGCCCGGTGACAGTCCAGAGAGCCATTCAGGATGGTATCAACCTGGCTTTGGACTGTTTGACGCGGGCGGTAACCAGAAGTGTCCGGGCGAGGCGCACGTTTGCGCTTGACAATCTGTGCCCGTCCCAGGACCTGTATAATAGGCTGCTGCGGACGCCTATGACAGGTCCTGGTCTCTTTGGAGGTGAGGGATGCAGGCACCTCCAGGAGACGGTCACTCTGGTTAATAACCAGAGGGCGCTGCGGGAACAATTTGAGGTGCTCCGGCGGGAGCGTGTTCGCGCGGCACCCCCTGCGTATCGTCCTCTGCAGGCTCGAGGTGGTGCTGGCCAGGTCAGGGGCCAGCCACCGTCGCAACGTAGGCCTAGGCCACGGGCGATTCGGCCAGCAGTGAGGGGGGCGCAGGCTCCCCAGCCGCACCCAGCCAGACAGCAGCCCGCGCACCGTGGTGCGCGCGGCGCTGGGCGGGGCGCGCGGGGATCTGGTCGCGGTAATCGGGCCTGATGGCCTGGTTACCGCGGTGGGAACCACTCCGGTGTTGCAGGCCGAGAGAACAGTGCCACTCTGGCCCTCCTTATGTCCACCTCTATCCCTAGGTGGACCGGTGGGCGGCCGTTTGGCCGCCCGCTTGCCAGAGTGGAAGCGGTTGACTCAGGACCGTTTAGTCTTGCGATGGCTTTCGGTCGGGTATCGTCCCGACTGGGTGACAGGCCCGCCATCGCGACTGTCTCTCGCGCCGATCTGGACTCCCATTCCACGGGATCCGGATCAGAGGTTGTGTATAGAGGAGGAAATAAATTCCCTCATACTAAAAGAAGCCATTCAGCCGGCACAGAGGTGCCCGGGCTTCTATTCAACCCTGTTCTTAGTAACAAAAAACACCGGAGGGTGGAGGCCGATTCTCAACCTCAAGCCGTTGAACAAGTTCATCGAGACACCCAGTTTCAAGATGGAGACTGTGCGCTCGGTGTTGGCGGGGTTAGAACGAGGGATGTGGACAGCGTCGATAGATTTGAAGGATGCTTATTTCCACATTCCCATAGAGAGGAGTTTCCGTCGATTCCTGAGATTTGCATTTCAGGGCCGGCGGTGGGAATTCAGGGTGTTACCCTTCGGAATTTCCACGGCTCCTCGGGTCTTCACCCGTGTGGTTCTCGCGATCACTGCATACCTCCGCAGGAGAAGCATAGCAGTCCACACGTACATAGACGACTGGCTATTGAAAGCACACACCCGGGAATCGTTGTCAGCCAATCTGGAGATTGTTTTGAAAACTCTCTCGGACTTGGGCTGGATAATCAATTTCCCGAAATCAGAGCTAACTCCATCCCAGAAGTTTGTTTACCTGGGCATGTTCTTCGATCTGGAGACGGGGTATGTGTACCCCACTCAGGAGAGGGTTCAAGTACTCATCTCGGTAATTCAGTCGGTGTGCGACAGTCGTCATGTCCTGGCACGGGTTTACTTGAGAATGCTGGGCTTGATGGTTTCTTTGGAACCAGTCATTCCACAGGCCGCCTTGCGCAGGCGTCCGATCCAGTTGTTTCTCATGACACAGTGGACCCAGAGTTCAGGTTCGCTGGACTCGAACGTGCCGGTGTTGGCGCCTCTGATTCACCACCTGCAATGGTGGTTGAATACAGAGAATCTCTTGCTGGGGGTTTTGCTAACCCCTCCCCACCCTCAGGTGACTGTGTATACAGATGCATCGATGGAGGGGTGGGGAGCTTGTCTGGAAGAGTCCACAGTATCAGGGCTTTGGGATCTGGATCAGTCCAAGGAACATATCAATCTACTAGAGCTAAGAGCAGTAGTCCTGGGCCTGGAACATTTCTTACAGAAAGTTCAGGGCAAGATTGTTCTAATTCGTTCAGACAACTCAACAGTAGTGACTTACATAAACCGCCAGGGCGGAACGAAGTCGCCCAGTCTCTGTATGATGACATGGGGACTGCTTTGTTGGTGCCTGGATCATGGGATCACCTTGAAAGCAGTTCATATTCCGGGGAGGTTAAATCTGCTAGCAGACTCATTGAGCCGAAGGATGAGTGTTTTACCCACGGAATGGCAACTAAATCAATGTGTGGCGGATCGTCTGTTCGACCATTGGGGGAAACCCAACATAGATTTGTTCGCGATGAAGAAGAATGCGAAGATGACGACGTACGTCTCTCCGATTCCAGACCCAAGCGCTTTCGCAACAGATGCGTTAGCTATCAGCTGGGAGGGAATGTATGCATACGCATTCCCCCCAGCAATCCTGATTCCAAAGGTGCTTCAGAAAATCAGGCAGCAGGAGTGCCAAGTGCTTCTGATCGCCCCGGATTGGCCAAGCCGATCGTGGTATACGGATCTGCTGGACCTTCTGGTCTGCAATCCGGTTCCGCTGCCTCTGATGGACAACCTTATCTTCCAGGGCAAGGCCCTTCACGACAATCCGTCAATGTTCCGATTGACTGCGTGGATGTTGTCAAGGAATCTAGAATTAAGGAGGGCTTTTCTGAGCAAGCGGCCATGTTTATGGCCAAAGCCAGGAGGGGGTCAACCTCCAGAGCATATAATTATAAAATCAACAGATTTGCAGAATGGTGCTCAAAAAGATGTATTGATCCAATGGAATCATCTATTCAGGTAGTGGCTGATTTCCTCTGTCACCTATATGATGCCTATAGCCTCAAGCCTAACTCTATTGCTGGTTATAAGTCAGCTTTAATGACTGTTATTCCTTGCTTGGCTAATAGGGGGAGTGATGAAGTAAGTACATTAAATGTATTAATTAAAGGCATGGGCAATCTAAGACCAAGGAATCCTCCACTGATTCCGTCTTGGAGTTTATCACTGGTGCTCCAGGTACTAGGTGATAAGCCTTTTGAACCACTTAGTTCCATTTCTATGAAAATGTTAACTCTTAAAACTGTATTTTTAATTGCTGCGGCCTCGGCTAGGCGTAGGAGTGAAATTCACGCCTTATCAGCCGAGGTTGACCGTTTTGTGGTTACAGGGGAAGGCCTTAAGCTTCTACCTAGGATTAATTTCTTGTCTAAAAATCAGTCATTGAAATATCCAGGTCAACCTATTTTTTTGCCATCTTTAACTAGATATGATCCTAATTCTAAAGTATGGTGCCCCGTACGGGCGCTGCTCCGGTACAAACAGCGTACTTCGGAGTGGCGTACCGACCAGTCAGCGTTATGGTTGTCATATATTGAACCCCATGGTAGGGCGTCTAAGGACACCATTTCTAGGTGGATTGTGGAATGTATTCAATTTTGTCACAAATCCGCCACCGGGCGACAGGTTGACGTGGCCAAGGCTCACAGTGTCCGCGGTGTCGTGACATCCACTGCCCTTTTTAATGGGGTCCCTGTGGATGATATTATGTCAGTGGCTCAGTGGCACTGTGAGTCTAGTTTTACAGACCATTACCTCCGTGACACCTCTAACCCTCTCGCCTTGTCGATTTTGAAACAATAACCGCTTTATGTTTGTGAAGAGTGCCTCCGCATTGCTTATATACTTCGCCATTCAGCGACGGTGACAACCACTTGTCGGGACTGTATCATCCTTCTCTACTGGATTCATGATGACAGCTTCCTAGGACAACAAGGTCAGTCTTGTTCATGTGTTGTTCATTGTTTGTATTGTCACGTTACCCAGTGTTATTAATATGGTGATGGTTTATGTGGGTTGTGGTTCTTTATAGAGAGTATACGAAAATGGAGCCTTTTCGTCTCTGTCCTATAGTACTTAGCACTAGTACGAAGAGAGCGTGTAGGACATTGAGGTCATTTAATCTTCCTCCCAAGGGAGGGGGGGGAGCGCATATGACAAATCGGTCATCTCTCAGGCATCGGTTGTGTTATCCGATGGTTTATCAAATCCTGACTGTGTTTTCACACAGTTTCAGACGTCATAAGTGCCTTAAAACGCTTGAAAGCGTATAGGGAAGAGCTGGTCTTTTGACCTCGCCTCCCTCCCGCCAGATTCACTTTCGAATTCTGGCAATATCAAAAGTATTAGGGAGGTAAGTATACTCTTGATGTGAAATAAACGAAATCTAGGATTTCTTTTTTCACGAGAGAGTTGATACTTACCTCCCTAGATACTGACCCGGCCTCTCCGCCCCACAGAGGCTCGGTCTTCAGGCTCTTAGTAGTTGCATGTGTTAGCCAATAAATGAGCCAGAGGAAGTAGTAGTCGGCGCATGCGCGGTGGTGGGGCGAGCATCCGCCGGACTACCTCTGACTCCCTGCCCAGTAGGGGCACCTAACTGTTTTTAATCTGAGTGTTTTATTGAGTGAAAGCCGATATTTAGCAATATCAAAAGTATTAGGGAGGTAAGTATCAACTCTCTCGTGAAAAAAGAAATCCTAGATTTCGTTTAAAGTCTCCCAACTACTGATTAACACAGTAAATTTGAGTCTCCCAACTTCTGATAAACACAGTCAATCTGAGCCTCCAACTTCTGATAAACACAGTAAATCTGAGCCTTCAACTACTGATAAACACAGTAAATCTGAAAGTCTCCCAACTACTGATAAACACAGTAAATCTGAGTCTCCCAACTTCTGATAAACACAGTAAATCTGAGCCTCCAACTTATGATGAACACAGTAAATCTGAGTCTCCCAACTTCTGATAAACACAGTAAATCTGAGCCTCCCAACTTCTGATAAACACAGTAAATCTGAGCCTCCAACCTCTGATAAACACAGTAAATCTGAGCCTCCAACTACTGATAAACACAGTAAATCTGAAAGTCTCCCAACTACTGATAAACACAGTAAATCAGAGTCTCCCAACTTCTGATAAACACAGTAAATCTGTGTCTTCCAACTTCTGATAAACACAGTAAATCTGAGCCTCCAACTACTGATAAACACAGTAAATCTGAAAGTCTCCCAACTTCGGATAAGCACAGTAAATCTGAGTCTCCCAACTTCTGATAAACACAGTAAATCTGAAAGTCTCCTAACTTCGGATAAACACAGTAAATCTGAAAGTCTCCTAACTTCTGATAAACACAGTAAGTCTGAGTCTCCCAACTTCTGATAGACACAGTAAATCCGAGTCTCCAACTTCTGATAAACACAGTAAATCTGAGCCTCCAAACTTCTGATAAATACGGTAAATCCAAGCCTCCAACTACTGATAAACACAGTAAATCTGAAAGTCTCCCAACTACTGATAAACACAGTAAATCTGAGTCTCCCAACTTCTGAGAAACACAGTAAATTTAAAAGTCTCCCAACTACTGATTAACACAGTAAATTTGAGTCTCCCAACTTCTGATAAACACAGTCAATCTGAGCCTCCAACTTCTGATAAACACAGTAAAACTGAGCCGCCAACCTCTGATAAAAACAGTCAATTTGAGCCTCCAACTACTGATAAACACAGTAAATCTGAGTCTCCCAACTACTAATAAACACAGTAAATCTGAGCCTCCCAACTTCTGATAAACACAGTAAATCTGAGCCTCCAACCTCTGATAAACACAGTAAATCTGAGCCTCCAACTACTGATAAACACAGTAAATCTGAAAATCTCCCAACTACTGATAAACCCAGTAAATCAGTCTCCCAACTTCTGATAAACACAGTAAATCTGAGTCTTCCAACTTCTGATAAACACAGTAAATCTGAGCCTCCAACTACTGATAAACACAGTAAATCTGAAAGTCTCCCAACTTCGGATAAGCACAGTAAATCTGAGTCTCCCAACTTCTGATAAACACAGTAAATCTGAGCCTCCAACTACTGATAAACACAGTAAATCTGAGTCTCCCAACTTCGGATAAGCACAGTAAATCTGAGTCTCCCAACTTCTGATAAACACAGTAAATCTGAAAGTCTCCTAACTTCGGATAAACACAGTAAATCTGAAAGTCTCCTAACTTCTGATAAACACAGTAAGTCTGAGTCTCCCAACTTCTGATAGACACAGTAAATCCGAGTCTCCAACTTCTGATAAACACAGTAAATCTGAGCCTCCAAACTTCTGATAAATACGGTAAATCCAAGCCTCCAACTACTGATAAACACAGTAAATCTGAAAGTCTCCCAACTACTGATAAACACAGTAAATCTGAGTCTCCCAACTTCTGAGAAACACAGTAAATTTAAAAGTCTCCCAACTACTGATTAACACAGTAAATTTGAGTCTCCCAACTTCTGATAAACACAGTCAATCTGAGCCTCCAACTTCTGATAAACACAGTAAAACTGAGCCGCCAACCTCTGATAAAAACAGTCAATTTGAGCCTCCAACTACTGATAAACACAGTAAATCTGAGTCTCCCAACTACTAATAAACACAGTAAATCTGAGCCTCCCAACTTCTGATAAACACAGTAAATCTGAGCCTCCAACCTCTGATAAACACAGTAAATCTGAGCCTCCAACTACTGATAAACACAGTAAATCTGAAAATCTCCCAACTACTGATAAACCCAGTAAATCAGTCTCCCAACTTCTGATAAACACAGTAAATCTGAGTCTTCCAACTTCTGATAAACACAGTAAATCTGAGCCTCCAACTACTGATAAACACAGTAAATCTGAAAGTCTCCCAACTTCGGATAAGCACAGTAAATCTGAGTCTCCCAACTTCTGATAAACACAGTAAATCTGAGCCTTCAACTACTGATAAACACAGTAAATCTGAAAGTCTCCTAACTTCGGATAAACACAGTAAATCTGAAAGTCTCCTAACATCTGATAAACACAGTAAATCTGAGTCTCCCAACTTCTGATAGACACAGTAAATCTGAGTCTCTCAACTTCTGATAAACACAGTAAATCTGGGTCTCTCAACTTCTGATAAACACAGTAACTCTGAGCCTCCACTACTGATAAACACAGTAAATCTGAAAGTCTCCCAACTACTGATAAACACAGTAAATCTGAGTCTCCCAACTTCTGATAAACACAGTAAATCTGAGCCTTCAACTACTGATAAACACAGTAAATCTGAAAGTCTCCCAACTTCGGATAAACACAGTAAATCTGAAAGTCTCCTAACTTTTGATAAACACAGTGAATCTGAGTCTCCCAACTTCTGATAGACACAGTAAATCTGAGTCTCCAACTTCTGATAAACACAGTAAATCTGAAAGTCTCTCAACTACTGATAAACACAGTAAATCTGAGTCTCCAAACTTCGGATAAACACAGTAAATCTGAAAGTCTCTCAACTACTGATAAACACAGTAAATCCGAGCCTCCAACTACTGATAAACACAATAAATCTGAGTCTCCCAACTACCGATAAACATAGTAAATCTGAAAGTCTCCCAACTACCAATAAACATAGTAAATCTGAAAGTCTCCCAACTTCTGATAAACACAGTAAATTTGAGTCTCCAAACTTCTGATAAGCACAGTAAATGTGAGCTTCCCAACTTCTGATAAACGCACTAAATCTGAAATTGTCTCAACTACTGATAAACACATTAAATCTGAAAGTCTCCCAACTACTGATAAACACAGTAAATCTGCGCCTAGCCTAGATCTGATTTCTGTCGAGCCCATAGCGAATTGGAGGATCTCGACATAGCAATTCAAATGACATCCGATGTGACAGGAATTAGGTAAATGTTAGTTTTTCAATGGACATTTAATTCATCAAGGACTTATCTGATCTTAATTGCACCATCATAACTGAAATGATTTTCAAATTTTTTCCAGATTTTTAGCAGTATATTTTTCGACAAGAATTAGGTACAAGAATTAGGTAAATGTTCAAGTTTTTAAAATATCCATATTTTATTGTCTCGCCCCCGAAGGGAAAAGCAAGACAGGGATTACAAATTCCCGTGTAGTTGACATCATTGGCGGTGGCATCGTTGTTTGCATCGGCGTGTCATTTGTGTTTTTTCATTAGCCTAATTAGTCAAGAATGACCCAACAGATTTCAATTAAAATTTACAGACTGGTTCTATCCAATACAGGGATGCGATCTTCATCATTACTAAGCAGATTTTCAGGCAATTTCTCATGTTTTTTTTTGCAGATTTGGATTTTGAATATTTTGGATGATTTTTACGTTAAAGTTTTTCATTAGCCTTATTAGTCAACAGTGGCTCATCAGATCATCTTTTTGGGTGTATTTCCCATGTCTTTTTTATGGTTTTGGACTTTGACTATTTTCCACTTTTTCATTAATTTGCGTTAAAGTTTTTAATTGCCTTATTTTACAACAATGGCTCATCGGATATCAAGGAAACTTTACAGATGTGCTCTATGCTATATATGGATGCATTCCCCATCATTACTATTTTGATTTGTGAGGAATTTCTCCTGTTATTTTTCTGTGTTTTGGAAACCGTGTAAATGGAATAGTAGTTTAACAGATCCTGATCCTAATATTTAACTTTTAGATAAAATATGCAAAGTTAACTCAATTCCCTTACAATTAACATATTGCTGATCATCAATTCAGAGATCCAATTCGCATCCTAATGGTTTTGGACTTAGATGATTATTTTAACATTTTAAAATTGATAATGGCAATGAGAACTCCAAAGAATTACAAAATATGTGATCATACGAGGCAGTGTATGGACATTACCAAAATTCTCTCGCCACATCCACGTCCCTCTTTGGTTCAGAATTAAATGATTATGCAAGCAGTTTGCCTTTTAAGTATCAAAATATGTATGTATGTATGATTACTGTATTCTGTGGCTGTAGTAGTAGAAACATCCTACAGCTGCAATCAGTCCTTCTTCGCTTTTGCCCACTGTGTCTTGTCCTCAACCAAAATCCTTAGCTTTGACTTGAGTGTACCTAATCCTGCTTTCTTGAGGTCTCCTCGTAGCATGCTTAGCAGATTTATGCAATGACGTCCTATCCTGGCTCTGTATTTGCTTGCTCCGAGTCTCTCTGTGCTTGTGTGTCTTCTGGCATCCTTAGCACATGGCCAAACATGGACCATCTTTGCTGGGCGACTTTTACAAACAGCAGCAGCGTATTAAACATCTTGTATAGTGCATCGTTGGAAATTATGCTCTATGGCCATTGGTGTCCAGTGATGGTGCGTAGGTGTTTGCGGTAGCAGGCGTCAAGTTTGTCTAGAGCTGCCTTTGGAGCTTCCCAGCTGCTATAGTTGTACAGCATCAAGGATATGCAGGTTACATTGTATAACCGTAGCCTTTCTATCAATTGCATCTTTGGTCTACGAATGCATAGCTTCCAGAAGGACTGGAAAGCTATGTTCCCCATGATGCAGTGTGCAGCAATGTCAGCAGTACTGCAAAGCAGTGAGCCCAGGATTTTACTTTTCCTCCATGGTTCGCTGCCATGGAGTGGATCGTCATTTTCCTTAGGTTCATGCTTTGTAGATATGTATATGTGGGTGAACTCTGTTTTGGATTCATTCATAAAGAGATTCTCAATTTTTAGTTTGCTTGCAGCTATTGGGAGAAGTTTGTCAAGGGGTTTCTTTTCCTCATCTATAAAGTCCACATCGTCGGTATATTCCATCTCTAATGGCATGCTCGGTATTGACACCGGGGGGGGTTTGGTCTTGTGGAATTTTCCCGCACAGATTTCAATGCAGCAGCCAGGTAACAGGCGAAGAGCACAGGGGATAGACCATATCCCTTTGGGGAGCCGATTGATGTCTCAAACTCTAGGGACTTCACTGACTTGACTCATACTTTAAGCTTGGTGTCTGCAAGCAGTAGTCTCACTAGTCGTAGCTCATCTTCATTGCAACTGGCCTGGCATAGTACATCTAGGATCTTTGAGCGCTTAATTGTGTCGAAGACTCGTGACATGTCAATGCCCATTTTGTGGAAATCCCAGTGTTTGGACATGACTACCGAAATAAGCATGCATTGAGCCCATACAATGTCTGTGCAGCTGCGTCCATGTTTGAAGCCACTTTGACATGAGCCAGTGAAGTCGTTGATCTTGTCTCGGATGCGGCATAGAGTAACATTGGATAGAATTTTCTGTATGCTGTTAAGGAGCACAATGGGCCGCAGATTGGCTGGGTGGGGGCCAGGTGGCTTCTTGGGCTTGGGTAGCACGATAAGAATGCCTTGGCCTACAGCATCGATGGGAAGGTGGTGCATAAAAGCTGAATTGATTATGTACATGATCGGTTTTGAGATAATGTTACTTGCATATTTGAATAGTTCATTGCTCATGCCATCAGGTCCAGATGCACGTTTTTCAGGGCTTTACGTGCCTTCTCAACCTCTGCTGTATTAATTGGTGTTAGTAATGGCCTGGGGTCTCCTGAGAATGGGTGCAAGGGCTCATCATTGTGGTCAGTGAACTGTTCCTTGAACCATTCTCGAATTGCCTCAGCTTTGCCCTGGTCAGTCCCGATAAAGTGTCCTTCAGAGTTGTGTACAGTTAGTGGTGGTGTGTAGTTAGCAACTCTCAGGGCACGGGCTGCCCGAAACATTTTGTGGCAGTCATCCATGCCAGTGATTTCATCTGCTATGGCGTCTGCTTGTTGGATAGCAAGATCTTTTAAGCGTTCGCTAATGTGGTGCAGAATGTTATTGCGTTCCTGGCGTAGTTTGGTGCGATCTTCACTTTGGCCACTTTGATAAATGCGCAGACGTAACGCTTTCTGTTCTGCTGACAGTTTTACTACGAGAGGGTCATCGGTATACCTAGTTCTGTTGTTTTTTAGAACACCTATGGTGCTAGTAGCTGATGATTCCATATATATCAGTATTTTGGTTAGGGCTTCGTTTGGATCGGAGCTGACATCGATGTTAGCTATCTGCTCCCCAAGGGCCTTTTCGTATGACATTTGAGTGTCAGTGTCGCTGATGAGCTTGGGTAAGTTGTAGGTGACTCTACCCGCTTGTCTGGTATGGCGTTTATACATTAGGTAGAGCTGGTTCATATGGAGGCGTGTAATGACTGGCTTATGGTCAGAATTGAGGTCTGTGTCTCCATAGGAATGAGCATACTGAAGTAGGGGTTTTGCTGTTGTCTTGCATAGTATGAAATCTATTTGGTTGAAGACAGCTTTTGTAGCCTTAGAACCTTTTGGGGCTTTGTGATCAGCAATGTGTCCAGTCCATGTTGTCCGGCGGCGGCATGGGTGTTTGAAAGCCATATTTGTGACAAATAGGCCATTGGAACTAAGAAATGCCACCAGTGCATCTCCATTGCTGTTGCGTGTGCCCTCTCCATATGATCCCATGCATGAGCCAAGTCCTGAACTTTTGTTAACAATGCCGAGTTTACCCAGCTTGGAGTTGAAATCGCCACACACGAACAGTTGCCATCTAGCTGGGATAGTAATGGCTGAGCTCAGTTCTGCATAAAAGGAATCTAATATAGCTGGATTCTCTTGGCCCTTTCGGTAGTTGGCCCATATGCATTGACTAAGCGACACTTGGTGGTGGTAGGCTTTCGTGTTGGTATAGCCAGGTCGATAAATGCAACGCAATCACTGACGTATCCAAAACTAATGACATCGTCCAATACCCTTGTTCTGATTATGAAGGCTAATCCATGGTAAGTGGTCTATTTGTTCCATGAGTACTAGCTTATGGCCTGTCTGAAGTTGCTGCTCTGAGTGTTTAGCTACTCTAGTCTCTTGAATGCATGTGATATCGATTTTATAGTGTTCACAGTCTGCACCTAAGGTTTGCCTCTTTGATGTTGCAGTCAGACCATGTACATTCCACGTAGCTATGGTAAGCTCCTGGGAAGATTGTGTTCTCCGAGGATGTCGTCACAGTTTCTTGTTAGAAAGTTAGACATAGTCAGAGTTACCTCTGTATGCGGATGTCAGCCCGCAATCTTTGATGACTTAGTTTCACAATAAAATTGGTACTTATGGAGGAGACCGGCATAGAGGTGTCATCTTGGATCATCCTCCTCTTGATAGGAGCACCCACGTACAGTGGTCCGTATAAGTCTATTGACACAAAAGTCTAATTTATTAGTTAGTTAAGGTACACGTAAGGTTAATAGTGTTCAATTCATCTATGTTACCTGCATGCAAGTCCGAGCATAAAGGTCCAATGTACAAGTCATATATAGCTGATATGTGAAGTATTTCGCACAACGCTGTTATGGTAGTAGGTTGATAAGAAAGCACCTACCACAGTGTAGATTATAACAGAGTCTTCTAGTGAGGTGTTCAATGTTAAGAAGCAGGTCAGGGCAATTTGGCAGGGCATCTGTGGTGGTCAGTCAATGATGAGTTGTAGTAGGAGGTTGTCGTCTCCACATAGGTGTATCCATACCACAGGACCCAATGCATCTATAAGCAGTGCCTTCAGTTCTGACAGATAATGTCGTCTATGTGAATGTAAGGCGCCACAGTGCATCAGAAAATGTGAGTAGTCCTCTTCTGCTGATTGACAAAGGTAATATATGGGGGTGACACCGTTCCGACTGAATTTGCTAAGTGTAGTTGAACCAGGTATGTGCCGGTGATAAGACGTGCTTTGATCACGCTTTTTTAACATCCTTTGTATCATCCTCGACCGATTGTACTGATGGGTGGAGCTTTCCAATTGACAGAATGCTAACATTAAGATTTGCTAATGTGCTTTTCAGACTACATTCCTCTTGCAGTATCCCATTCCAGTAGTTGTCAACGGCATGGTATACATATGATTTCCAGGCAGTCTTGGTCGGTGTGCTCTGGATAAGTTCTACTATTGGTGGTAGGTCGTACTCAATGAGTAGCTTGTTTATGTATGTGAACCAACTTCCCACGTTTTCTGCTTTCAGTGCCAGTTGCTGTACAAGGATGTTCACAATGGCCTCATTATGGCTTCTAAGTATGTTTCCTAATGTTGTTAATTGTCTTAGATGCAGTTCGGCTGTAATCGGTCATGCACCAAGTAGTAGATGTATGCCACACTTGGCAGTACGCGTTGGAAGTGCTTGGATTTTTCTCAGGATATCAACAAAGAAATTCTCTAGCAGGTCGAGTTGTTTTTTCTGCAGAACAAACACCTCCAGACCGTACATTAAGCATGGGATAACGTATAGCGACACTATGCGGTACCATGTCTTGGGCGATATTCCGTTTGTGCCATGAAGGCCTGTACCGGTGAGGCTATACAGTGTTCTTCTTGCGCATGATATGCGGTCCTGAATGTTAACAGTCTGTTCTTGTGAGTAGGTACGGATTAATCCTAGGTGTGTAGCTGTTGGTGATACTGGTACATCTATGTGACCGAGGTGCCGTTGCATTGTTGAGAGATGTGTTGCAGGTCTATTTGGTTTAAGTTTGAGGATAATTGTTGATTTCTCTGGGTCAATGCTATATCGTTCTCGAACTGAGTATTGATAGGCTATGTCGAGCATACATTGTAGTTCTTCACTTGAGGTGCTAATAAGGGTTACATCATCTGTGACTGTTGGGCATCCCGTGTATTGGGTGCCTATGAACATCCCAAGCTGTGCTGACTCGAGTTGGTTCAGTAAGCCGTTAATATATGCTTTGTATAAACCAGTGGAGAGGATTTCTCCTTGACGAACTCCTTGCTGAATTGGGAATGGCTGACTTAGGCACCTTTTATATTTTACTGTCGCTGTTAATCCGGAATAATCCGGAATACAGGTTATCAATAGTCTGTAGCAGATGAAGATTGATACCCTGTTCGTACAGCTTGCACTTTAGTGATGAATGAACTACGACGTCAAATGCCTTTTGGGTGTCGAGTAATGCAATATATTGAGAACTACCTTGATCCTTGCATTCGCGCATGGTTTCTGAGAGTACCAGCCTGGTCATAATGGGAGATAATCCTTTAGTGAAGCCAAATTGTAAGCTTGATTGGGATGTTGGTAGCTGAGATATTTTCACATCAAGAGTATACTTACCTCCCTAATACTTTTGATATTGCTAAATATTGGCGTTCACTCAATAAAACACTCAGATTAAAAACAGTTAGGTGCCCCTACTGGGCAGGTAGACAGAGGTAGTCAGGCAGATGCCGGCCCCACCACCGCGCATGCGCCGACTACTACTTCCTCATTGCTAATTTATTGGCAGAGAGTTCACATGCGTTTGTGCTTGTTAAAAAGTTTTCACTCGTTTACCTGTGTAAAATAGTCTGAATATACCTGGAAAGAAAGAGAAAGGATGTCAGAAAGGGCGACTTCTCCGGAGGAGGGAGCTGGATCTCTTTATCAGGTGATTTCAACTATATTCTAGCGAGTTTTTTCCCCGGTGAATGTGTTTCCGGGACTCGCGGTTACCGTGATGAGCGCCGGTTTGAGTTGGTTTTTTCAACTCGGTGCTATATAAGTCTAATCTCTCTTTGTGTTTATGTCCACAGGTATGGATTTGCATTATTAGTGGACATCTCAGCACAGGAGGGTTTGTTTCTCTCCACCACGGTTCCATTTCCTAATACTGTTAGGTTATCTAACCAAAAAATCTATGCTCAGTGAGTTGGAGGCTTGATATAAAGGTCTTCTCACTTTGCCCTCTTGATCCAATTCCTTCCCCTTAGGTGGAGAGAGTTAAGAGGCGTAGTCTTGGTGGAGTGCTCCGGTGCATCACGTTGGATGGTTTGTCTATACCAGGTGTCAGGTATCTAATTAAGGATATGAGGTGATATGAATTATTTGAAAATAATGACTGTTTTATACCATTGTTATCATTGGGTATCTGATGGTGTGTAGTCTGAATATCCATGTGAGGTTGTTCTAGTTGCGAATACAATTCATCCTTGCACTTGGATGCTTGTTGCGGACCGATTTAATTTCTGTCAAGGGATTGATGACGTCATAATCAGCCTTGCTCTTTGTTAACATTTAAAGTTTTGTCCAACGCTGGTTTTTTCTTGATAACTGATCTTTATGATCTTGTCCCTCTCTTTTAGTTTGGTTTTGAGTTTCTAACCGTAACTAACTTACTCATTGTCCTCGTCCTTTGTCCTGTTTCAGAGACCTGGTTGTCCGTCCTGTGGCCGGTTTCTGAAGGATCGGTTTGTTCCCCATTTGTGCTTCAGCTGCAGTCCCTGTGGACCGCTGCTTAAGTGCGACGTATGTAAGCAATGGGGGGGGCGAACTGATGTCTGACTTTTTGTCGTTGCAGGCAAAGGAGAAGGGCATGGAGGAGGAGAGGAAGGCGAAGAGAGAGAGAGTGTTTCGAAGAAGGGTAAGAGGAAGGCCTCGTCCGCGGTGGACATGGAGGCCTTCCGGTCCGAAATGTTGGGAGAGATGCAGAGGACAATAAAGGATTTGGTCCCAGAGTTGCTTCGCAGCATGCTTCCTGGGCCAGCTCCTTTGTTGTCCTCAGCATCTGCTTCAGAGCAGGTTATCCCCGCCTCTGAATGTAATTTCTGTAGGTCGATTCCGTTGTTTGAGAATGATTCAGAGGTGGCCCCGTTGATGGGGGGCGTTCCACGACCCTGGCAGCAGGCTTGGTGCCGCGCCGAGGGGCCGTGGAGATCGGTTGTTGCAGGGACCCGCGGTCTGCTCATCAGACCCTGGGTATCCGTGCGCCGCGGGTGCCAATGCCTCCTATGGCACCTTCCCTGGCCAGTCCGGGTTAGCTCTCTTTGCTGACCCGGAGTCTAACCTTTCTGGCAAGGAGGAAGAGGATTTCCTGCTAGGGTCGCCGTCTGGGGACGTGACCATGGACTACGACGTCTGTGCACCCCTCGCGGGGAATGCAGGCGACGTGGTCCATGGTTCTACTCATGCAGGAGTAGAATTCACGGTCCAGAAGGTGACCCTGGGCGGTGCTGAAGGCCAGCGTTACCGCATACCTCGGCTTGCCGAGAGTGTCGCTGGTGCTGGTCTGGGCCGTGGTGGGGCGGTGTCTGCCCCGCGCTCTACTACGGCGCCTGCTCTTGGTCAAGCCAGTGAGCTTAGCATGCCGGGTCTTTCGGGGCCACATGTTTTCCCTGGCTTGCCAGCGGTATCAGCATACCCGCCGTCAAGCTCTGCTGCGTGCGCTCAGGAGGAAGACGAAGGCCCCCGTCTTGTAGAGCGCTCGCAGCTAGCCACGGAGGAGGATTGGTCGGACGCTTACCAGTGGCTGGTGAGTGTTCGGCCAGACCTGCCCGTGGAGCAGTCGGCTAGCCAGCGAGATCACAGGCCGTGGTTAGATGGTAAGCCAACTGCAAACGCTATGCCATCTCTGCCGCTGGCTGAGCATGTCGTGGACATGTTCGAGGCGGCGGAGACGTCCATTAAGGCGAATGGGCGTCTCGCCAAGGCCCCTCGCGAGGTGGCCAGGCGTTGCCGCATCGTGCCCCTGGACTACCAGCGGTAAGGTGTGGTGCCCAAGCCAAGTGTCGATGACCGCGCGGCTTTAGGCGAAGATGCGCGGCCAGGCTCCCGTTCTGATACGGGTGTCCTGTGCTCGAACGCGTTGCGTTCGGCAAATGCCGCGCTGCATGATGCGGAGGAGAGTGGGAGAGCGTCGATTGCTGCTCTGTCCCACATCTCCCAGCTGTTACAGGGGGTGGTAACGGCATCCGCATCGCACCAACCAAGCCCGGTCACAGTCCAGAGAGCCATCCAGGATGGTATCAACCTGGCTCTGGACTGCTTGACGCGGGCGGTGACCAGGAGTGTCCGGGCGAGGCGCACGTTTGCCTTGGACAATCTGTGCCCGTCCCAGGACCTGTACAATAGGCTACTGCGTATGCCTATGACAGGTCCTGGTCTCTTTGGAGGTGAGGGATGCAAGCACCTCCAGGAGACGGTGACTCTGGTCAACAACCAGAGGGCGCTGCGCGAGCAATTTGAAGTGCTCCGTCGTGCGAGCGTTCGCGCAGCACCCCCTGCGTATCATCCCCTGCAGGCTCGAGGTGGAGGTGGCCAGGTCAGAGGCCAGCCACCATCGCAGCGACGGCCTAGGCCGCGTGCGATTCGGCCCGCAGCGAGGGGGGGCGCAGGCTCCCCAGGCGCAGCCAGTCAGGCAGCCACCCGCGCACCGAGGTGCCCGCGGTGCTGGGCGTGGCGCGCGGGGATCTGGTCGCGGTAATCGGGCCTGATGGGCCGGTTACCACGGTGGGAACCACTCCGGTGTTTCTGGCCGAGAAGACAGTGCCACTCTCGCACTCCTTATGTCCACCTCTCTCCCTAGGTGGACCGGTGGGCGGCCGTTTGGCCGACCACATGCCAGAGTGGAAGCGGTTGACTCAGGACCGTTTAGTCTTGCGATGGCTTTCTGTCGGGTATCATCCCGATTGGATGACAGGCCCGCCATCGCGACTGTCTCTCGTGCCGATCTGGACTCCGATTCCGAGAGATCCAGATCAAAGGTTGTGTATCGAAGAGGAGATAAATTCCCTCATACGAAAAGGAGCTATTCAGCCGGCGCAGAGGTGCCCGGGCTTCTATTCAACTGTGTTCTTAGTAACAAAAAACACCGGAGGGTGGAGGCCGATTCTCAACCTCAAGTCATAGAGACGCCCAGTTTCAAGATGGAGACTGTGCGCTCGGTGTTGGCGGGGTTAGAGCAGGGAATGTGGACAGCTTCAATAGATTTGAAGGATGCTTATTTCCACATTCCCATAGAGTGGAGTTTCCGTCGCTTCCTGAGATTTGCATTCCAGGGCAGACAGTGGGAATTCAGGGTATTACCCTTCGGAATTTCCACGGCTCCTCGGGTCTTCACCCGTGTGGTTCTCGCGATCACGGCATACCTCCGCAGGAGAAGCAGAGCAGTCCACACGTACATAGACAACTGGCTGTTAAAAGCACACACCCAGGAAACGTTATCGGCCAATCTGGAGATTGTTTTGAAAACTCTCACGGACTTGGGCTGGATAATCAATTTCCAAAAATCAGAGCTGACTCCATCCCAGAAGTTTGTTTACCTGGGCATGTTCTTCGATCTGGAGACGGGATATGTTTATCCTACTCAGGAGAGGGTTCAGAGACTCATCTCCTTAATACAGTCGGTGTGCGATAGTCGTCATGTCCTGGCACGGGTTTACTTGAGAATGCTGGGTTTGATGGTTTCATTGGAACCAGTCATTCTGCAGGCGGCCTTACGCAGGCGCCAGATCCAGTTGTTTCTCATGACACAGTGGACCCAGAGTTCAGGTTCGCTGGACTCGAACGTGTCAGTGTTGGCGCCTCTAATTCACCACCTGCAATGGTGGTTGAATATAGAGAATCTCTTGCTGGGGGTTTTGCTAACCCCTCCCCACCCTCAGGTGACTGTGTATACAGATGCGTCGATGGAGGGGTGGGGAGCTTGTCTGGAAGAGTCCACAATATCAGGGCTTTGGGATCTGGATCAGTCAAAGGAACATATCAATCTACTGGAGCTAAGAGCAGTAGTCCTGGGCCTGGAACATTTCTTACAGAAAGTTCAGGGCAAGATTGTTCTTATTCGTTCAGACAACTCAACAGTAGTGACTTACATAAACCGCCAGGGCGGAACGAAGTCGCCCAGTCTCTGTATGATGACTTGGAAACTGCTTTGTTGGTGCCTGGATCACAGGATTACCGTGAGAGCAGTTCATATTCCGGGAAGGCTAAATCTGCTAGCAGACTCATTGAGCCGAAGGATGAGTATTTTACCCACGGAATGGCAACTAAATCAATGTGTGGCGGATCGTCTGTTCGACCATTGGGGGAAGCCCAACATCGATTTGTTCGCAACAAAGAAGAATGCGAAGATGACGACGTACGTCTCTCCGATTCCAGACCCAAGCGCTTTTGCAACAGATGCGTTAGCTATCAGCTGGGCGGGAATGTATGCATACGCATTCCCTCCAGCAATCCTGATTCCAAAGGTGCTTCAGAAAATTAGGCAGCAGGAGTGCCAAGTGCTTCTGATCACCCCGGATTGGCCACGCCGATCGTGGTATACAGATCTGCTGGACCTTCTGGTCTGCAGTCCGGTTCCTCTGCCTCTGATGGATGACCTTATCTTCCAGGGCAAGGCCCTTCACGACAATCCGTCAATGTTCCGATTGACTGCGTGGATGTTGTCAAGGAATCTAGAATTAAGGAGGGCTTTTCTGAGCAAGCGGCCATGTTTATGGCCAAAGCCAGGAGGGGGTCACCCTCCAGAGCATATAACTATAAAATCAACAGATTTGCAGAGTGGTGCTCAAAAAGATGTATTGATCCAATGGATTCATCTATTCAGGTAGTAGCTGATTTCCTCTGTCACCTATATGATGCCTATAGCCTCAAGCCTAACTCTATTGCTGGTTATAAGTCAGCTTTAATGACTGTTATTCCTTGCTTGGCTAACAGGGGGAGTGATGAAGTAAGTACATTAAATGTATTAATTAAAGGCATGGGCAATCTAAGACCAAGGAATCCACCACTGATTCCAGTTTGGAGTTTATCTCTGGTGCTTCAGGTACTAGGAGATAAGCCTTTTGAACCACTTATTTCCATTTCTATGAAATTGTTGACTCTTAAAACTGTGTTTTTAATTTCTGCGGCCTCGGCAAGGCGTAGGAGTGAGATTCACGCCTTATCAGCCGAGGATGACCGTTTTGTGGTTACAGGGGAAGGCCTTAAGCTTCTACCTAGGATTAATTTCTTGGCTAAGAATCAGTCTTTGAAATATCCAGGTCAACCTATTTTTTTGCCATCTTTAACTAGATATGATCCTAATTCTAAAGTATGGTGCCCCGTACGGGCGCTGCTCCGGTACAAACAGCGTACTTCGGAGTGGCGTACCGACCAGTCAGCATTATGGTTGTCATATATTGAACCCCATGGCAGGGCGTCTAAGGACACCATTTCCAGGTGGATTTTAGAATGTATTCAGTTTTGTCACAAATCCGCCACCGGGAGATAGGTTGATGTGGCCAAGGCTCACAGTGTCCGCGGTGTCGTGGCATCCACTGCCCTGTTTAGTGGGGTCCCTGTGGATGACATTATGTCCGTGGCTCAGTGGCACTGTGAGTCAAGTTTTACAGACCATTACCTCCGTGACACCTCAAATCCTCTCGCCTTGTCGATTTTGAAACAATAATCGCCTGTATGTTTTATGAGGAGCGTTTCCTCGTTGCTTATATACATCACATTTAAGTAAGGGTAACAACCACTTGTCGGGACTGCATCAGGCTTCTCTACTGGGAACGTGATGACAGCTTCCAAGTTCACCAAGGTCAGTCTTGTTTAGGTGTTGTTCATTGTTAAATGTATTGTCACGTTACCCGTTATTATTAATATGGTGATGGTTTGTGTGGGTTGTGGTTCATAGAGAGTATATGAAAATGGAGTACTTTCGTCTCTGTCCTGTAGTACGTGGCACTAGTACGTAGAGAGCGTATAGGACATTGAGGTCATCTAGTCTTCCTCCCAGGAGGGGGGGGGGGGGAGCGCATATGACATTCGGTCATCTCTCATGCATCGGTTGTGTTATCCGATGGTTTGTCAAATCCTGACTGTGTTCTCACACAGTTTCAGACGTTTTTAAGTGCCGTAAATGCGGGAAAGCGTATCGGGAAGAGCTGGTCTTTTGACCTCGCCTCCCTCCCGCCAGATTCACTTTCGAATTCTGGAAATATCAAAAGTATTAGGGAGGTAAGTATACTCTTGATGTGAAATAAACGAAATCTAGGATTTCTTTTTTCACGAGAGAGTTGATACTTACCTCCCTAGATACGGACCCGGCCTCTCCACCCCACAGAGGCTCGGTCTTCAGGCTCTTAGTAGTTGCATGTGTGTCAGCCAATAAATTAGTCAGAGGAAGTAGTAGTCGGCGCATGCACGGTGGTGGGGCCGGCATCCGCCTGACTACCTCTGTCTACCTGCCCAGTAGGGGCACCTAACTGTTTTTAATCTGAGTGTTTTATTGAGTGAACGCCAATATTTAGCAATATCAAAAGTATTAGGGAGGTAAGTATCAACTCTCTCGTGAAAAAAGAAATCCTAGATTTCGTTTAGATCTTTCCTAAGATGACATGTTCAAAGATCTTCCCGATTATTGAAGTTACTGTTATACCTCGGTAATTGTTTGGATCAGATTGGTCCTTTCCACGTTTATGGACAGGTGTTATTATTCCACTTTTGAATATGGCAGGGATCTGTTTCATGGCTATTATAGTGTTGAACAGTTGCATTAGGTGAGGAACAATTATGTTACCGGCATTGCAAAAATGTTCTGCTGAGAGAGTAAACTCATCTGGGGATTTTCCGGTGTGAAGTTGCGCAATTGCAGCGGAGATCTCACTAGTTTTGACGATAGGGCATTCCTGATAATTCTGGCTGTAGCTTTGCTGAAGAAGCTTCAGATCTTGACTTGTTTGCCTTTGATAGTCTTGGTAAAATTTTTCATTCTGAGAGGGTACTGCAAGGTCCTCGTAAAAAGCTGCAAAGCCGCGGCACTGTTCCTGTACATTTGTTGTACGTACCCCATCAATGGTGAGGGAGTCTACTTCATTGCGCTTCGCTCGGACTCTGTTGATGAGTTTATAAAAGTTTGGCAAATCCTGTTCAGCCATTATCCTGTCATAGAATGATTTTCGTTCAACCGCGACTTCAGTCCTCTGTTGAGAACGTAGTTAGTTGTTTGCTTAGAAGTCTGCGTTCAATATGGAGTGGGTGGTCCGATCCTGGCCTTCCTTCATCTAACCAGTATTTATGGAGTTCCTTCCCATGCATGAGTAGTTTCATCACTTCAGGCGATGCTTTCCACTTAGGGCCATTTATTTTGACCTGCTTTGTTGGAACTATTCTTGTAGTATGTGTTATAGTATTCTGGATGCCACTGATGATATCTTTCACATCATGAGAACATACTTACCTTCCTAACACTCTTGATATACTAGTATATCGGCTCTAAATTCAATAATATTCAGAATTATAAAAAGTTAGGTGCCCCTAATGGGCAGGTGGAAGTACACAGTCATGCACATGACAAACACCACTCTCTGCGCATGCACACACTGGTACTTCCGTTTTCTAATATATTGGCTGAAGAAGCAACATGTGAAAATCTTCACATGCTCTTTTACTGAATTCTACTAGAAACTTATCATCCCTGTCCATCATGGCTGATGCAAAACTATTGGAGGAGTCCTCTTCGTCATCATCCAAGGTGGCATTGTTCCGGGCTTTTATTTAAGACTTGTAACTTTTGTGTGTTACCGGTTTTCGTCGCGGCCGTTTCGGCGGTACCGCGTTTTCAGGCACTGGGAATCCTTGTAACAAATTTTCCCAGCGCCTAGGGCTATTAATCTCTTGTGTTTTATGCTTACAGGTTTGTCTTGTGTCTAAACAAGGATGCCTGGTCTTATCTAGAAGGTTGTTCACGTCCCAGGGTGACTTATCATTGTGATATGTCTACGGGTTGGAGATATAATAAATTAATAAATAAAATATCTCCTTCCTTTTGTCCCATCCCCCTCATCACTTCTCCTGAAAGAGGAGTCTCGGTGGATGGAGATACGTGTTTTTTCTGCACAAGAGGATGGTTGCCTGTGCTCAGGCTAAGGGAGTGTATTAATTATGGCGCATAATTATTTGAAAACAATTACAATTTTCTGCTGCCTTTTGCTATTGCACTATATTCTCTCTTGCGTGTGCATGGGTTCTCGAGTATATATAATTTAATATTATATTATTCGGGAGCTGAGAATGTCTGTAAGATCTAGATATTTCTTGCATTTTTTCTGACGTCCCCTCTCCTTGAAGGAGCTTTTGCATTGAGGTTTGATGTCATAATCAACCAGAGTTTTCTCTTTCCTTGATGTCATAATCTTAGTTTAGAGAAGTCTGTGATGTGTTCATCTCCCTGTTTATTAAGAGTGTGGAGAGATATCTAGATAGTCATAATCTTTCTCTCTCTCTCTCTCTTAATTTGGGGTTCTGGTTGTATTTGGTGTTTTTATTAACTAGAGAAGTCACCTGTCCCGTCAGGGTGGTCATAAAAGTAGATGTCTTCTCTCGAGTTTGTTTTGGTTTCTACTAAATAGTCCATTAGCAAGGCTTTGAAACTATCATACTCATTGTCTTCGTATCCCTCCCTTTCAGAAGTGTCCATCCTGTCTGAAGACCATGAACGCTAGATTCTTCCCCCACCCTTGCCATCTGTGTTCAGCTTGTAGGCTGTCTAACAAATGTGTTATTTGTAAAGAGTGGGGGGGGGGGGGAAATCTAACCTCTGAATTCTTCTCTTTGCAGGTGAAGATGATGGCGGAGGAGGGGAAGAAGTCGAAGAAGGAGGGTAAGAAGAAGGCCTCTGAGAAGGGTGGGCTCGAGGCCTTCAAGGTTGAGTTAGTGAGTGAGATGCGCAGGACTTTGAAAGACCTGATGCCTGATATGCTTCGCGGCATGTTGCCTGGCACAGGTGTTTCAACTTCCTGCGCATCGACCTCAGTGCGGGTAGCCCCCGTCCCTGGATCATGGCCTATTAGCTCGGACAAAGTGTTTAGTGATCCAGGGGCGGCCGTCTTGGACCCAGGCTTGATGTTCGCATCGCCTGGGTGCCAGCGGCGCGAGAAGCATCAGGCAGGACCCGACCAGCGGGCCTGACCATGATCACTCGCGGAGTAAACTCATCATCTGCCTTCGAGCAGTCTCCTGGTCAGTCTGGATTAGTTTTCTTTACTAATCCAGAGTCTAACTTTCCTGACCAGGAAGATGATGAGGACTACCTGCTCGGCCCACAGGTTGACCATGAAGACATGGATGTGAACATCTACACTCCTCTCTTGGTGAGCGTGAACGCTCGCACCTATGGCACTTCCCTCGGGGGCAGGTTTCATGGTTCAGCCTGTGGCCTGCATTGGAGCAGACGGCCAGCCGTATAAGATTCCATGGTTGGACGTGGAGTCTCATACGGACGTTCCGGGCTGCGCTGGTGTGCATGAACCCCCTCACACAAGCGCAGCCTTGGTGCCTGGTTTGCCTATGGAGAATGCTATGCCAGCCCTCGCGGGCCCGTATACATTCCCTGGGCAGCCAGGTTCGTCTATAGCCTCCTCCTTGGCCATACCTGCGAATGCCATTGAGGATGACGAGGGCCCGCTGCTCGCAGGTAGCCACGGATGAAGACTGCTCAGAGGCGTGTGCGTGGCTCCTCGCTGTAAGACCAGAGCTCACCGTGGACGAGACGGCCGCCGGTAACCCTTGGGCATGGTTACAGGCGAAGCCATTGGCCAGCACGGCTCTGTCTCTGCCGTACGCTGAACATATCTTAGATATGTTCTCGGCGGCAGAGGAGTCGATCAGACCGAGAGGTCGCCTCGCGAAGGCCCCCCGCGAGGTAGCTAGGTGATGTCGGGTTACTGCTAGTCAGTATGCTCGATATGGCCTAGCACCCAGACCGAGCGCGGTCTGGTGAAAGATACGCGGCCGGGTTCCCGTGCTGACACGGGAGCGTTGTGCACGGGCGCTATGCGCTCGGCGAATGCCGCCTTGTGCGACACCGAGGAGAGCTCATGAGCGGTGATCAGTGCGCTGTCACATGTTTCTCAGCTGCTATCGGGCATGGTAACACCGCCGTGCAGCAACAGCCTAGTCCCGTGACAGTCCAACGAGCCATCCAGGACGGCATCAACCTGGCGTTGGACTGTCTGACTAGGTCGGTCACAAAGTCACTGAGAACGAGGCGCACTTTTGCATTGGACAATTTGTGCCCGTCTCAGGAGCTCAAGTCGCGCTTGTTGCAAGCGCCGATGGCGGGCCCTGGACTCTTTGGAGGTGAAGGTTGTCGGCACCTCCGAGAGACAGTGACTTTGATGAACAACCAGAGGGTGCTGCGTGCACAGTTTGAACTGCTGCTCAGAGAACACGTGCGTGTTCAGCCCTCAGCTGCTCGACAGCCGTACGCTCGTGACGGTGCTGGCAGTGTCAGAGGCCAGCAGGCCGGCCGGTTTCAGAGACTGTTGGCTACGCCAGCAGCAGCATGCTGTTGTACGACAGCCAGCGCCTCCAGGGCAGCCAGCCAGACAGCAGCCCGCGTACCGTGGTTGCGCGTGGCGCTGGTCGCGGCTCGCGAGGAGCGGCGCGTGGTAACCGGGCCTGATGCAAGAAAATTTTTTCCGGTTATCACAAGTACCACTCAGGTGTTGCCACTCGTACCAGAGACACACCCACTTCTAAAATTTATGGGCACCCCATCAACCCTAGGTGCACCAGTGGGAGGTCATTTGACTTGTCACATTCAGAAGTGGGCGCGGTTAATTCAGGACTGCTTAGTCTTGCAATGGCTTTCGCACGGATACAGTCCAGAATGGATAAGAGGTCCGCCGTTGCATTTGTCTCTGGTACCGGTCTGGACTCAAATTCCAAGAGATCCAGACAAGTGGTTGTGCATAGAAGAGGAGATAAAATCTCTAATTCTAAAAGAAGCAATTCAACCGGCGCAGGATTGCCCGGGCTTCTATTCAACCATGTTTCTTGTGGCGAAGAACACGGGGGGTGGAGACCAATTCTCAACCTCAAACCTCTAAACAAGTTTTTAGACACACCGACTTTCAAAATGGAAACAGTAAGATCGGTGTTGTTGGGGTTAGAGAAGGGGATGTGGACAGCATCAATAGATCTCAAGGATGCTTATTTCCACATTCCAATTGCAAGGAGTTTTCGTCGGTTCCTGAGATTTGCTTTTCAGGGACGCCAATGGGAATTCAAGGTTCTTCCATTCGGCATCTCGACGGCTCCAAGGGTCTTCACTCGAGTGGTACTTGCTATCATGGCATACCTCCGCAGGAGAAATATAGCTGTTCACACTTACATAGACGACTGGTTGCTGAAAGCACACAACCCAGAAAGTTTGACAGCAAATCTGGAGATAGTTTTGGAAACTCTCACAGATTTAGGCTGGATAATCAACTTTCAGAAATCAGAGCTGACTCGATCCCAGAAGTTTGTTTACCTGGGTATGTTCTTCGATCTGGAGATAGGATATGTTTATCCGTCCCAGGAGAGAGTGGAAAGTCTCCTCTCGTGCATTCAGTTGGTTTGCAACAGTCGTTATATTCTAGCACGGGTCTATCTGAGAATGTTAGGTCTGATGGTTTCGATGGAACCGGTCATTCCTCAGGCAGCCTTATGCAGGCGGCCGATTCAATTGTTTCTCATGACTCAGTGGACGCAGAGTTCAGGATCACTGGACTTGCGCATTCAAGTGTTGGACCCTCTCATTCATCACCTTCATTGGTGGATGGAGAGAGGAAATGCTGACCCCTCCCCACCCGCAAGTAACGATGTTTATGGATGCATCGATGGAGGGTTGGGGAGCTTGCCTGGAAGAAGCCACTATATCAGGGCTTTGGAATCTGGAACAGTCAAAGGAACATATCAACATGCTAGAATTGCGGGCTGTAGTTCTAGGCCTGGAACACTTCCTAAAGGAAGTGGAGGGAAAATTTGTCATGATACGTTCAGACAACTCTACAGTAGTGAGTTACATAAACCGCCAGGGCGGAACGAAGTCGCCCAGTCTCTGTATGATGACATGGAAGCTGCTTTGCTGGTGCATGGATCATATGATCACCTTGAAAGCAGTTCATATTCCGGGAAGGCTGAATCTGTTAGCAGACTCATTCAGCCGAAGGATGAGTATTCTGCCTATGGAATGGCAACTAAATCAATGTGTGGTGGATCACCTGTTCAATCATTGGGGAAAGCGCAACATAGATTTGTTCGCAATGAAGAAGAATGCGAAGATGATGACGTATGTTTCTCCGATTCCAGATCCAAGCGCTATCGCAATAGATGCGCTAGCTATCAGTTGGAAGGGAATGTATGCATACGCATACCCTCCAACAATCCTGATTCCAAGAATCCTTCAGAAGATCAGATAAGAGGAATGCCAAGTGCTTCTGATCGCCCCGAATTGGCCAAGCCAATCATGGTTTACGGATCTGCTGGACCTTCTGGTTTGCAATCCGGTTCCTCTGCCGCTGATGGACGATATTATCCTCCAGAGCAAGACCCTTCACAACAATCTGTCAATGTTTCAATTGACTGCATGGATGTTGTCAAACAATCCGCGATTAAGGAGGGCTTTTCTGAGCAAGCAGCCAATTTCATTGCCGGAGCCAGGAGGGGGGGTCAACCTCCAGAGCTTATAATTATAAAATCAACTGATTTGCAGAATGGTGCTCAAAGAGATGTATCAATCCGATGGAAGCATCTATTCAGGTAGTAGCTGATTTTCTCTGTCACCTGTATGATACCTATAGTCTTAAACCTAATTCTATTGCTGGATATAAGTCAGCATTGATGACTGTTATCCTTTGCTTGGCAAAGAGGGGAAGTGATGAAGTAAGTGTTTTAAATACTCTTATTAAAGGTATGGGCAATCTCAGACCAAGAAGTCCTCCACTGACACCGTCGTGGAGTCTTTCTCTGGTTCTGCAAGTTTTGAGTGATAAACCTTTTGAACCACTTAGTGCTATATCTGTAAAATTATTGACACTTAAAACTGTATTTTTAGTTGCGGCAGCATCAGCCAGACGCAGGAGTGAAATTCATGCCTTGTCTGCTGAGCCTGACCGTTATATAGTTACAGGTGAAGGCCTTAAGCTTCTACCAAGATTGAATTTCTTGGCTAAGAATTAATCTTTAAAGTATCCGGGTAAACCTATTATTTTACCTGCCTTAACCAGATATGATCCTGGTGCTAAAGTATGGTGTCCGGTCCGTGCTTTAAATAAGTACAAGAGAAGAACTCAGGTTTGGCGGAGGGACCCATGTTCCCTATGGTTGTCATATATTGAACCCCATGGTAGGGCATCAAGAGACACTATTTCCAGATAGATAGTAGAATGTATCCAATTTTGTCATAAAACAGCCACTGGAATCCAGGTAGATAGAGCCAAGGCTCATAGTGTCCGTGTTGTGGTAACTTCCACGGCATTATTTAATGGTGTTTCTATTGAAGACATTATGTCAGTAGCCCAGTGGCACTGTCAATCAAGTTTTACCGACCATTACCTTCGTGACACTTCTAACCCACTCCCCGTCTCAGTCCTCAGAAAATAAAATATTAATGCAGAGGTTTATGTTTGTAAATAGTTTCCTCCTCTGCTATTTTCAAATATCACATTTGTTGGTAGGGTATCCCTACTATTAGCTGGTACATTTCTCTTCATCCGGTGGGGGAAGAGATGAGTGCCGCGTCCAAGACATCAGAGGTCAGTGGTTATGACCATTTTTTGATTTTTTGTCATGGTGATGGTGTCATTTTTATTTTTTAATATGGTGATGGTTAATGTCTCTTAATTGTGGTTCTTTCAGAGAGTTTTTGAAATAGAAGCAATTCTTCTTTTTCCAATGTCTAGTAATACTTTTCACTAAGTATTAGAGAACGTACTAGTTATTTAGAGCAGCGTCTTTTCCTAAACCTTCCTCAGAAAGAGGGGGGGGGGGGCAGGGGGGGTGAGCGCATTTGCCTTTTGATCAATCTCTCTTCATCGGTCGATTATCCGATGCAAAATTCTATTCCTGGTTGTGGCTTCAGTCACAATTTCAGATGGTTTAAATCTCTTGAGAATTCAAAGAGCCTAGTCTCTTCGAGGGTGTGCTGGTTTTCAGGACCTTGCCTCCCTCCCACCAAAATTTACTTTCAAATTCTGGTTTTTATCAAGTGTTAGGGAGGTAAGTATGTTCTCATGATGTGAAATAAGTAAATTTATCAAATTTCTTTTTCACGAGTGAGATGACATACTTACCTCCCTAACAGGATCCCGGCCTCGCCACCCCACGGAGGCCTGGTCCTTTGGCTATTAAATAGTTGCTTCTATGTCAGCCAATATTTAGTAATGGAAGTACCGGTGTGCGCATGCGCAGAGGGTGGTGTTTGTCATGTGCATGACTGTGTACTTCCACCTGCCCATTAAGGGCACCTAACTTTTTTTAATTCTGAATATTATTGAATTTAGAGCCGATATACTAGTATATTAAGAGTGTTAGGGAGGTAAGTATGTCATCTCACTTGGGAAAAATAAATTTGATAAATTTACTTAATTCGGGGTAGAGTATTGAGATTTGTTGTTTACTTTGTCCAGTTCCTCTGCCAGTGCGATCTGATACTCATGCTTGTCCACTTTTGACCATACCAATTTGTGAATAGATGCTGATTTTCTCTTAATGCTGGGGAGCCTAGTAATGCTTACTGGAATATCGCTCGATACTGGAACATGTGTAGAAGTATTATTGGGATGCATACTGCTAATAAGTACGTTTGATAGGTTTTCGACTCGTGTGCTAAAGAAATAATTGATCTGCGAGCAGTTCTTCTCGTGAATATAGGTTGGTTTGTCTGCATTGTTACTGACCGTGGCAAGTCTGTGTTTGCTAAGGAATTGCTGTACCAGGGCATCAGACTTATTCCTTCTAGACAAGATGGTACCATTAATGTCACCGCACCAGATAACGTGGTGAGAGCTATTGTAATCCTCTATCAGTGTGTGGATGATAGCCAACGATTCTGAATACTTGCTCACCGTGTCTATATAACCTGATGTGGGCATGTATGAGCTGATCAAAAGATATGGTTTAGGTTCTGAGACAATTTGGACAGCAATGATGTGCTCATTTCCTTCTTTCAGAGGTTTGATGTGGTCATGTATTTCTCTGCGCCACATGATCGTAACCCCACCATAACCCCTACGCCTTTCAAATCTACAGGTAGGTGTGTCAGAATCAACTGATATAATGTAGTACTGGAAGTCAGGGAAATATTTCTGAATATCATCCTTCTCATAGTCCCACAGCCAGTGCTCCTGTAGACAGAGGATATCAGCGGGCTGTGCAATTTCCTGTGCATATGATGCATTTCCCTTGTGCTTTCTACATTGAAGGTTACCAATCTTAGGAGTCTCTTGATTGTAGTATGCTGGGCTTGTCCAGAGATAGTGGTTGAAGAATTATTTGTGGTTGAGTTTCTGGTGGTCTAGTGCATTGGCCTTCCGCCACTAAAAGACTGCTATAGTCTGGTTCTCCTCATTCGTTACATTTGTTGTTGTAACCGTAGGTCGCCACGACAAGCAAGACTCTTTGAGTAGCGGTTGAGAAGACGTCTGTTGAGGTACGGCTGGATTTTGAGACATGGCTGGATTTTTAGACACGTTCGACGATGGTTGAAGAATTATTTTTGTGTGTTGAGGCAAAGATGCTATAGTGTGGTTCTCCTCATTCGTTACGTTTGTTGTTGTAACCATAGGTCGCCACGACAAGGAAGACTCTTTGAGTAGCGGTTGAGAAGACGTCTGTTGAGGTACGGCTGGATTTTTAGACATGGCTGGATTTTTAGACACGTTCGACGATGGTTGAAGAATTATTTTTGTGTGTTGAGGCAAAGATGCTATAGTGTGGTTCTCCTTATTCGTTACGTTTGTTGTTGTAACCGTAGGTCGCCACGATGAGGAAGACTCTTTGAGTAGCGGCTGAGAACATGTCTGTAGAGGTATGGCTAGATTTTTTGACACGACTGGATTTTTTGACACGTTTGAGGGTGGTCGCAAAATTATTTTTGTGTGTTGAGGCAAGAGTCTATCCAGAGATGGTGGCTGGAAGTGCGGTGGTTGAGTCGCAGGTTCTGCCCTCCGTTGCCGCCCAATTTGCTGTGGTTGATTTGCTTGGCGGCGGGTTTGTATTGGTGGTCGGTGTGTTGCCAACTGATGGTCAGGTATAGCTTGCTGATCTTGATACTTGCTAGGTATCCCACTTGTAGGCTGCGATGGATGATCTACGGGTTTTTGTGACAGCTGCTGGTACTCCAGAGTCAGTGGTGGTCTCAACACCAGAGAAGGTGGAATAATACGCTGGTTCCGCAGGTGGTTAGTGTAAAGTTGATCAAATCCAGGCGGTGGGCGGAGATGTAAGGAGCTATGAGTGGCAATTGTTGATATACCTGAGGCATTGGTGGCCTTTGTGACTAAGGTGGAGGAACAAAGCCTGAGTTCTGAGATTGGTTGGTGGGCAGTTGATTAAATCCAGGTGGTCAAGGGTCTGGGTAACTATGCATGACCCCTGGGTAATGGAGGTGGTGAGTAAATGGAGCAGGATATGGTATTGGCTGATACGGCGTTGACTGAGAGTATACCAGATGAAAAGGATGAGTAGGCAGCACTGTCCGTTGTGCTGGTGGTGGTGGCTGATATGGGTATTGGGGGAAATGTGGTCCATAAGGTGATGGATAATGCTGATATTGAAGGAGTTGTTGACCGTTGGCTAGGTTGGGTTGATTATTTAGTTCATTTAACTTTCTCTCCAGGTGACTTAACTTAGACAGTATGGTTGACACATGGGAAGCCATGTTTAGCTCTTGACGTTTCGTCATAATGTCGAGGCGTTGCTCAAGGAGTTTTATCTGGCTATGGACCATACCTGGCTCAGTTGTCTGACCTATGCTGGTATTGATTGAGTTTCTAGCACCCGTTGATAGCTGCAGTAATGAAATTGTTCTTTCCTGATCATTGATTTTCTGCTCTAATGTAGGGATGAATAATTTAAGCTGAGCTTGCTGTGCCTCACTATTTGCGGATGCATTTGTGCTCTTAGCGGTGCGGCTGGTAATGTTATTTTGACGTAGTTTTGTTGGCGGAGGATCTAGGCTTCTTGGAGTCATTTCTGGCAAGGTACTATCAACAGATATTACTTCAAGTGATGCTTTGTTGCCAGGTTCCATTTCTGATAACACGCTACTGACGGATCCTGGAAGAACGTTGTTGTCAGCTTGCATTTCGGATGAGCACGTTCCTGCCATTTTACTTTCTCCTGGGTGATTTAGACTTTTGATTTGAGCTACGTTTGCAGAGATCAAACGTGCAGAGGATGCAGTGTTTATGAATCTTGATTTCGGCGATGATGTGTTCTTAGATCCTGGTTCAAGTGTAGGTATTTTAATGGCATTGGCAGGTACTGTTATTTCACGAGATGCTATGCTGCTTGATCCTGAGGATGATGACACTGGTATACCTGTATTATATAGCAGGTTGTCAGTACACGGGCTACAGTTATATGGAATATCTTCTGTTATCTGGTTGACTTTTTGTTGATCAAGACCAGCGCATGAATAATGCAACCACAAAGAGCAGCTGTCGCATTGTATTGTGTTGAGCTCTGATGGCTTGGTACAGACTGGACATGTGTACCAGATGGGATCGATAGATTGGGTGTGGAGAGATTCAGCAGCTGTGCTGCCAGGCCCTGTGCTAGATTGTAAAGCGGATCCTGATATTTGCAGATTCTGCGCCAAGTTTGCTGGACTTGTTGGTGGAGGGTGGTCTACATCATTTTGTGGAATTCTCTGTGTTAGGATACTGTTATCTGTCAGGTGATCTGGGCAGTGATATGACTTGGTGCTATTCTCAATATGTCCCAATTCTTCTTGTGACATTCTGGCGCATCTATAATGTATCCAGTGGGATCCAGGATCGCAGTATGCTGATCGGGTGACACAATTCTTTTTACCCTTACTACAGCGGATATCTGCTGAATCATCTTTAAACCCTCCTTGAGGGATTTGTCGTTTTGGGCTGTGATCAGTTCGGTACAGAGTCGACTGAAATAGTGATTTAAGCTTTAGATTCCATTCATCCAAGTTTACTTTAGCACCATTGAAGGTTGCTGTACTGATTAGGTGAAGTATTTTTTCTAGATCTATGTTGAAGAAATGACGGACGGCGGTAGTTGCTCCATTTATCAGTAATTTGCAATTAGTGTGATAGAGGTTTATGGCATATTTGGGTACGCCCGCATGGCTGTCACCAAGGAAGACCTGATAAGTGACCTGAGTTTCTGTACCTCTGTTATCATTAGTTGCTTGTGTAGTGATCTTTGCCATATCTCCCGGGTAGGTTGAGTAGAAATGACATGTCGCATTTCTGATGAGGGTATACATGGCCGCATCCACTTCGACAACTATACCTCCCCCGGTGGGTGTGACTTTTAAATTTAGTGAGCGATTAGTGGCTGAGATCTGCTTATGTATCACTTTCGTAATATTGAGTGTGAAATCAGTAATGATATTTGGTTTGTGCGTATTACTTGCGGATGGTCGTGGATTCGTGTTTGCATCCGGTTGGGTAAGATCTGGCTTGACTTTCCTATGGTTTCCACGTGTTTGGCTTTGCTGTTGGGCATGCATTACTGCATTTTCCTGAGTATGGTTTGTCATCTTGTGCAAATATGAGCAGTTGACTATATAATAAATTATTGTTGAAGTTCGGCAAATCATTTCAGATTTTTGTGACTGCTCTGTCAGCTTTAATTTAAAGATTCAGTTCAGCATTAATTTGAAAGTTCAGTTCATCATTAGTTTAAAAGATTTTTGTGACTGCTCTGTCAGCTTTAGTTTAAAAATTCAGTTCAGCTTTAATTTAAAAGTTCAGTTCATCATTAGTTTAAAAGTTCAATTCAGCATTAATTAAAAGATTTAAAAGTTCAGTTCATCATTAATTTAAAAATTTTAAATTGTTGTTAAAAATCAAAACAAGATGGCGCCGCCTGGATGGTGTTACTGCGCAGGCAGTGCGAACGAAAACTAGTCTCTTAGTTTGGACTGCAAGTAGGTGGCCGGTCTACGTTTCATTAAACACGATTCAAATATGATTAAAGAGTTAGAACACACAAGAGACACTACATTAAAACTTTAAACTTAAAGCATCAAATTAAAATCATTAAAACAACATGGAGAAACAAGACACGTCCATGCGTTCGATCTTCATCCGGGCAACAAGATTGTTGTTGTTGTTTGAATAACACCTCTAGTCCAGGTGTCTGTGTTCTAAAAGTCAAGACATTTCACAGAGGGGGGTTGTTCAATGATTCCTTTGTTATAGGAGGGTACATCGCAATTATCTTGTAATGTACTACTTTCTTCACCCATTTCATTTCATGCAGATGATAGTTATTACTTTACTGAACGTTATTGCTAACATCTTGATGAATAATTTTAGCACAATTTGGTTATCTTGGTTCTAGCTTATATATATATATCATAGAGATGATGATATAGAGATACCTGTTTCCAGGTAATGCAGAATGAAATAAGTTCAAGATCAGGTCGGGGAGTATTGAGTTAATTCAATATTGTATTAAAGTTCATAGCATTTATCAGATCTTTATTTTGTCAATTCAGAAAGCGAGAGATTATTTTTTTTAATTTACCATTGAAATTACTGGCTCAGTTATCCAACTAGCCAATTCAGTGGTAAATTAAAAAAAATAGTCTTCCATTGGCCTGCCAATGCACATTTCTGAAAATCATTGCAGAAGGTATTTTGGCCGGCTTAGGTGTTAAAGTGTTATGGGCTAACTTGCTCATCACTGAATTATCAGTATCTTAAACTCTAGTCCTCAAACCAAACATATTACTACGTTGTTAAAATTACGGTAATTTTAATAGAAACTATTGCAGCCATATGAGATAAAAGTATTCAGTCAAATTAATTTTTAAATATTCAATAAAGCATCTAATAACATCCATGACAGCTGACATAATAAATATCATCAACCTGCATATAGAATGAAATGTGGTAAATGATATCATATAGATCATTTAGGATGAAATGCATTAAGGACATATAAAGAGCAGTGTATAATTTACAGATATTACATGTACATTTTATAGCCAACAATGTTCAGTAAATATATGACAAATATGACTGGAATTGATTGGAATTGAATTGGAATTTCTCAATTCCGGTCAATTCAAATTATCAATTCCAAATCCAATTCCAATTCTGGTGTCTTAAAATCTCTCAATTCCAATTCCAATTCTTGAGTCCTCTGATTTATCAATTCCAATTCCGGAATTGAATTGGAATGGGCTGATCATTTCCAATTCCAAACGGAATTAACCCCAACCCTGATTGTGGACCAAGAATTAGAAGAATGTTAAAGTTTTTCAATAGACCTTTAATTTATCAAGGCTTATCTGATCCCAATGAAATGTTACAGATTTGTTCTATATTATCATTGCATTCAGTTTGCGCCCCAATTAAAATGATTACAAAATTTTCCCCATACCTTTATGTGGGTTGAACATTTGATTCGGTCATCAAGGGGGTAATCATCCTTATTTCACAACACTGTCACACACGATGTGTGATATGCAAAGAAACTAAAATGCAGCCCATCTAGTCTTAATTTTAGTCTTAATTTTTAGGCTATGACCTCTTGCAATACTGTTATTTTCATAGATCTTTATACGGGTTAATGGTGGTTGATCATATTTGTTGTGAACGGATTTATATCATATCACCACATATTCTTCTAAATGTGAGTGTTGGTGATCAGTTGAGCTATTTTAATTGTTAATTTTATGGCTGGTTGAGCATACCTGGAATAAGTTTTGTCGCTGACATGATACTTCTGATGAAGTCTAATCAGAGAGATACATACGTATTCACTAATCATCTGCAGTTGCTTCTCTTTCAGGGTCATTCAATAACCGATTGACGCAACCGCCATCAATGTTCCAGTTACCTCCCTTGCCAAAGTCTGTATCCTTGTATTCATAAACAAATGATCATTTTATACACAACCTTTCTCGAGCGAGCAGACATCTGTGTTTAGGGCCAAAAGATGGTGGTTCTTTAAGAGTGAGGTGCCACAAAAATATTGTAATAGCCATGTATATGTGTCTATCCATGTGCAAATGGGTCTTACTAAGCCTTATCACCCACAATGTTTGTCCCATAGCAAATGAGTCATACTAAGCCTTATAGCACAGCTGTAGCATAAATGATTTTGTATGTCTCACTTAGACAGAATCTATGTGTGCATACTGGTCATTTGTGTCCATCAAACCTTGTGTGTGTGTGTGTGTGTGTGTGCGTGTATATATATATATATATATATATATATGTGTGTGTTTGTGTATGTGCGTGCGTGTGCGTCTGTGTGTCTATGCATGCATATGTGCGTATGTGTGTGTATGCGAGGGATCTGTTATTAGATACAAAAATGGGGGGCGGGTGTGTGAGTGAGTGAGTGAGTGTGTTATGCTTTTTTGTTTATTCCGAACGGGTGAATCGTTTTGAGTTCTTTGATCCAGTAATGTTCTCTGTTTAATTTTAGTTTTTTGTTATCTGAAAAATTCTTTCAATTGGTCTTATCGTGATGTCTTTCATAGAATGTCTTGGATGGTTGAAATGCCATGAGATTCTCGTGTCTGTTTGGTGTCGGATTGCATGGATATGTTGTGCGAGTCATTTGCTGAGTGTTTGACTTGTTTCTCCTATGTATTGAGAGCTGCATTGTTTGCATTCTATGAGGTAAATAATGTTGGTGGTATTGCAGCTCATTTGTGTGTTGATTTTGTAGTCTTTACCAGTGACGTAACTAGTGAATTTGTCAGCAGTGTTCATGTATTGTTTGCATGTGATGCAATTGCTGTTGTTGCATTGTTGGAGTGTCCCTACTATGTCGTGAGTGTCATCTGGTGTTGGTGCGATCTTATTGTTAGCATCTGGATTTTTTATTTTAATTAGGCTAGAGTGGACTAGGTGGTCCCTAATGCTTTTATTTTTCTTGAATGCTACTACTGGGTAGTTGGGAAAATTTGGTGCTAAGATTGGTGAAGACAAGATGTACTTTTCCCAGTAGGTCCGAATGGATTTGCCTATGTGTTCTAATGATGGGTGGTATTGTAGTATGCAAGCTGGCCTAGGCTGTTTTTGTGTGGGTTGTTTGTAAAGAATGTCTTCTCTCTGTGTGTTCTCGGTTTTTTCTATGATGGCTTTAATTTCTGTCTCTTTGTATCCCCGGTGGATGAATGCATCTGTGAGTTCCTGTGTGCGTTGTTTTAATCTAGTGGGATCTGTGATGATGCGTTTGTATCTTAATGCTTGGCTGTAGATTATGGAATGTTTTGTGTTTTTAGGGTGGCTTGATTGTTTGTGAAGATACTGTTGTTTGTCTGTAGGTTTTCTGTATAGGTCCAATTTAAGCTTGTTATCTTCTTTGTATACCATTGTGTCCAAAAATGGGATTTTTTCTGTTGAATATTCCAAGTCAAATTTTATTGTGGGATGCTCTTTATTCATGTGTGCGTGAAATTCAAGTAGTTCGTTCTCACTGGTGTTCCAAATGAAAAATATGTCATCTATGTATCTAACTAAGTGAGATGGAGTGCTGCCCATCCATGTTGATAACATTCTGCTTACTATGGTGTACACGTAAATGTTAGCATATTTGACAGCAAACTTGGCTCCCATGGCTGTTCCATGTGTTTGTATGTAGTAGTCTTCATTGAATTGGAAGCTGTTTTTTGTAAGAATGTATCTCATTATTTGGGCCAATTCGTCTGGGTAGATGTGTGCAGGTGTGTGGTTATTGTTGTTTGTGTTTGTTTTTTCAAGTGTATGTCTGTAATGTTCTGTGACAATCTGTATGCCTTCTTCGTGTGGGATGTATAGTGATCTGACATCCATTGTGCATAGGATTGAGCCAGCATCCACTGTAGTGTTTTCTATATGTTGGATGAATGCAGTGGTATCTTGTAGTAGAGTTGGAATATCATTTTCCGTGTCTTTTAGTAGGTGGTCTGTGAATTCATTAATGCGTGACATGGGGCCATCGCAGTTGGATACAATCGGGCGTTCGGGTGGTGGTATTTTGCCTTTGTGTATCTTAGGGTTAATGTAGATGCATGGAGTTCTGACTTTGAATTCGGTGAGATATCTGTGCGTCTGTCCTGTGATGGCTCCGGTGATTAGAAGTTCGTTAATGTATGCATCTATGGTGTCTTTATATTCTAAAGTGGGATTTTCACTGAGTTTGGTGTAGTATGCGACATCTGTAAGTTGTCTGTGTACTTCTGCAATGTAGTCTGTTTTGTTGAGAATGACTATTGCGGAGCCTTTGTCTGCTGGTCTGATGACTATGTTTGTGTTATTAGCTAATGTTTTGAGGGCTGTTTTCTCATGGTGTGTGATGTTGGATCGTGGTGACTTGTCGGGTGGTTTGGTGATAAGCTTGGTGAGTGATGACCGGAGTTTGTTGATGGCATTGGGTGTTGTGCTTGGTCTCCATTCTGAGGGTAGTTTGAATTTGGATGGTGCTGTGGGTTTTTCAAGGTTGTTGCTGTAAAAGTAGTATTTGCATTCTAACTTCCTGATGAATTGATCTATGCAATGTATTTGTGTGTCTGGTGATATGTGGTGTGGTGTGGGTACAAATGAAAGGCCTTTGTTTAGAATGGAATTTTCTGTTTTGGTAAGTTTGTGGTTGGACAGGTTAACGACAATATCTGGTGTTGTTTTTTGTTTGTTGATGATGCGTTGTTTTTTGAGTTTTTGTAGTTGTGTACCTGATGTTAAACGTCTAATTGGCCGATTATTTCTAAGAGTAGTTTTTTCACATTTTCGTTTTTGGATTGTTTTATGGCTTCGGCATATGATTTGGTTTGTGGTGTGCTTGTACTTGTCTGTGATGTTGTTTGGATGGGTTGGGTTCTGGGTTGGTGTGTTGAGTGTGTGATAGGTTGTGTTCTGGGAAGGTACATCTGCTCTCTTGGTGGTGATGGATGTGCGTGGTGGATGGGAGGTGGTTGTCTTGAGTAGGGTATTATAAAGTGTCGGTTGTTTGTGTAGTGGCGGTTGGTTTGTGATGTTTGTTTTGGTCCAACTTGCCCTGGTTTGAAGGTGGTTTGTGGTGAATGTGGTTTGTTCTGTATGTGTGGTGCTCCCCCGTTTTTTGGCAGGGGAAGTGGGTTACTCCTCGGTTGTCTCTCTGTGTTGATCTGTGGTTGCTGTTTGAGCTGTGTAGGTCTAAACCATTGAGTTGTGGTTTGGTTGTTCTGTGGTGTTTGTGGTCTTGTGTATGTATGTGGGATTTGCTTTGTGTGTTGTCTTTGTGCTGGTTGAGGTGTTGGCAACAGTGGTGGTCTGTGGCATCTCTCTGTTGGTGCGTGTTGTGCTGGGCGTGCTTGCTTCTGCATGTGGTTTATTTGATGTTGTAGATCCATCAAAGGTGGGATGTTTGCCTTTCGCATGACTGGGTTTTGTGTGCTTTGTTTGTGTGTGTCATTGTGTGTCCTGTTTGTGTTTGTTTTGTGTGTCTTTATGCTGGTTGTGGCGAACTTAGCAGCTATCCTGTGTGCCTTAGCAACAGTTCTGTCCGCTTCGTATGTGTGTGAGTCTAACAGATTCCCTTCAATTATGTGTGCTTGCTGTTTGTGGTAGTGTAGTTTTTTGTAGTAATGTTCTAGGATTGCGTGTTGGATGCTGTTAGCCGCGGCTTTTAAGATCGAGTCGATCTCTGCAGTGGTTTCTGTGTTGGGGTCTACGATGGCGAGTGCTATGTCTGGCTTAACGATATGTGTGTTGTTCTTGATGGCATGTTCTATGTTCTGTATGTGGTGCTGCAGTTGTTCTGTTTTGTATAGGGATTTGTATAGTTGCTGAAATGTGTTTTCGTGCTGTTGGTTGACAGGGTGTTCTAAGTCGGCTTTGCTGAAGATTGGATGCAATCAAACATTGCCTAGTGTTTTATTAATCTTGAGCTATCTAGACCAAATATATTGCCATGGCATAAGCTCACTTGGCCTCTCAGGCTTTTTAGACCAGGTGAGCTAAAACTGAGGTCTGCAGAAAATTAAATATTTTGAAAATATTTTGTTTGAAAGTTATTTAGGTCTTGAGGTTTGAGCTATACCGTTAAAGCAAATAATCTTAGTTAATTAATAAAGAAACAAGGAGCGTTTTTCTCTTGTTCACTCTGATTACAAATAAATCTGTTTTTTAAGAGAAATGATATGAAGATTGTAGAATATCTTGAAAACAAGAGGCCACCAAGGGCCTGTGGCACTCACCTGGACCATTAGCATTTGAACCATTTGCATTTAAAGATATGGCGGATAATTTTCAGAGATCCAAGATGGCCCCCACAAGAATTGACCAATCAAAATTATGTATATGCGTTCTGAAGCCTACTCACCTAGGGTCCTTCCAGCTGAGATTGATTGAAATCTGCCAAGCGATTAATGAGGTGTAGGCTTTTAGCTGATTTACCTAAACTTTTGGAAAATCCAAGATGGCCACCCAGAAATTGACCAATCAAAATTCTGCATACTAGACCTGAAGCCTGCAGCCATAGGGTCCTTCCATCCAAGTTTGGTTGAAATCTCCCAAGCAGTTAATGACGAGTAGCGCTTTAAGCGATATCCGGTAAATTTTCATAAAATCCGCAGATTTTCACCCAAAAAATTGATCAATCAAAATTCTGAAAAACATTTCTAGAGCCTACCACCATAGAATGCATGTATTCAAATTTGGTTGAAATATTTCAAGCAGCTAAGGAGGAGTAGCAGTTTGACCATTTCCGGTGGATTTTTCATAAAATCTTAAGATTTTGACCCCAAAAATTTATCAATCAAAATTCTGAAACAAAAATTCTGGAGGGTACCAGCTTAGGATCATTCCAGCCAAATTTGGTTGAAATTGGTCAAACCATTAAGGAAAAGAAGTGATTTGATGGGCGGACAGATGACGGATGGCCACCATGGTATAAGCTCACTTGGCCTTTCAGGCCAGGTGAGCTAATAAGTTCATTGACAGCTGTTTGTCCCTCTCTATGAAACAGTGGCTTTCAATGAAATTGCTTGTAAAATAGTTTGCCTATTGAAATATCATTTATGTTGTACACAGTCATATAGAATGAAATGGTTTTGTCATAACAGAATATTGTTTCCACTGGTTTTATTAATTTGATATATTTTTACAGATGAGAGCTCTCACCTCAGCGGGATGCTTGACTAAATGTCAAACATGATCATGCATGTCACTGAAACATTAATGTTTTGTGTGACAACATTTTCACTTTGAGCACTGCGGTACAGCATGAAATAGATTGCTCAGATTTCCTGACTTTCCATATGAATGTTCAACTAGAAAATCTAAACTTTTTATTCCAGTGAATTTACTTGTGATTTACTTCTTTGACAGGCCAAGAGGAGACTATCTTTCAAAGTTTACCACTGTAATGACTGGTGCTGTTATCGCACCAGCCATTCCACTATTAAATTAAAAAAAAACCTAGTTTTGGCCGCCGCCTACAAACAGATATTTCTCAAGACCAATGCAGGGGTCTCACAGGTTTTTGAAAATTGAATTCAAGTTCATTTCAAGGATTATTAAAGTCAACAAAAATAATTTTCAAGCAGTTTATTTAAGGTACAGCCTCGTTTAGCAATTCTAGTCATCTGTTCCTCCCACATAATTCTTTATTATCACATTTTAATTACACAATTTTAGAAACAGGAGATTACACTAAATTCTGAATTACAAATACTGTGATTAAAATACTTATTATATAAATTTATTTATTTTCGCTTGGTCTGTCACACAGGGGTCCATAAAGTGGACCAGATTGGCGTACCAGCCCACTACACTAATGCCAGCACGCTGCACTACATATACTACTACTATATATAATAGTGATTATGTACAGTATATTATATATAGTAGTAATATATATGTAGTGTAGCTGGCATCAGTGTTGAATATCTTGAATCTGTGGCAGCTCAGTCAAATTAGTTTAAATATTCAATATAATATTAATACGGTACATGATAAAGAATTTGTAATTTCTGGGCTATGAGGGTTAAATTTAGGGTGAACTCTTATTGCATTTTAACAAGGTACCGGGTAACTGCACAAATGAAAGACTCAACAACCTACAATAGTGTAAGACCACCACACACACCCCCACCCCCACCCACACAACATGCACACCAAGAATAACAACAATTTACAATAGTGTAAGACCCCCCCACCACCACCACCACCCACACAACACGCACACTAAGAATAACAACAACCTACAATAGTGTAAGACCACGTAGGATTAGAGTCCAGTTCATAAATAAGTTATAATATTTCCAAAATAAAAAAAATAAACATGCTGGTTACCACGATTTTTAACACGATGAAAGAAATGTTTATTGAATATTTTGGCCCTACGGCGGCAACGGCTTCCAATTAAATTTAATCCAAAATATTCAACACTGTATTATTTTGCCTTGGAAGCAACTTAAGTTATTTCTGAGCTGTACTGTACCTCTAACAGCCGAAGGTTGATATTTCCCGGAATCTTAGAACACGTTTACAGAAATGCATTTCAGCAGCTTGAATTTGACGATGGACTATGAAATTGGACAAGATCATGCCAAAGAATGTTTATTTGCATTTCATAAGATGAACTAGATACTGAATAATTGCCGTTTTACGCAATGTATTGCCGTATTCGTAATCAGCTGATTGAAATGTAAACAGAGCTATTTTACATTCCATGCCCTTGTTTTGGGTTCCCCCATGCTAAAAATTGACAACCAATAGAAATATTCGGTCTTCCACGTATGTGCCTTGTTCGTGTTAGCCAATCAGTGCTGTGGATTCTGTAGCCGTTACCGGCTCCGCTATTGTGATTATGAGCAATTTGAGTCAGGTAACAGCGTAGTATATTATTATTCGTTCAAACCTGATAGGGAAACATTATTTATTCAAACCTGATTGGATAATATTATGTATTCAAACCTGATTGGGAAATATTATTTATTCAAACCTGATTGGATGATAATATTTATTCAAGCCTGTTTGGATAATATTATTTACTCAAATTTGATTGGAGTTATATATAAAGTAATATAATTATGTTTGAAATATGTTTATTTTTCTTAACGTCCGTCTTCAGAAACACATGGCAGTTCTCAATCTGTTTGATCTAAGTCGTAATTTCCATTCAGATGTTCCAGATTGGCTTATGGCACGCTACATCATGCAACAACAACCCCGTCCCAAGTCACATGACATGCTCTTCCAATCATCTGCGAGCACCATTGGAACGAGTACAAAAGTTCTCGCACCGTGGTCGACAAAAACTGCCAGTGAAAATGGACAGTTTCTGTCTAAGAATTCAAATATGTACCAGCCAGTAGATATGGACATGCTGTTTTCTGACCAATCAGGCGGTGTGGTCTAATTGACAAAATAGTTTCTGACCAATCAGTAAGCGTGGTCTAATAGACAAATGTGCCAGTTCATGAGAAATACAAATAAACGGTTGGTGTGTTTATCCAGAGGAAACAGATCTGATGGTTTACCCAAGATTCAGGAGTCACATTTAGCAAATTAACTGTGTGGATTACATATATTCCTCTAAATGACAGACTCTGATATAGAGATTTCAAGTATTTAATTTTGATGACATTCTTTATAATTCCAGAGATGTGCTGTGAGACCATGTCCTGTGGTCCATAAAGTGCGCTTTGTTAATGCTGGTAGTTGATTAACAGACATGCATCTGTAAGACAGGTTGACCATTAAGACAGGTACTTCTGTAAGACAGGTTGACCATTAAGATAGGTGCTTCTGTAAGACAGGCTGGCCATTAAGACAGATGCTTCTGTAGGACAGATTGACCATTAAGACAGGTGCTTCTGTAGGACAGATTGACCATTAAGATAGGTACTTCTGTAAGACAGGTTGACCATTAAGATAGGCGCTTCTGTAAGACAGGTTGACCATTAAGACAGGTGCTTCTGTAGGACAGGTTGACCATAAAGACAGGTGCTTCTGTAGGACAGGTTGACCATTAAGACAGGTGCTTCTGTAAGACAGGTTGGCCATTAAGACAGGTGCTTCTGTAGGACAGGTTGGCCATTAAGACCGGTGCTTCTGTAAGACAGATGCTTAATTAAGAGACATCTTTCTTTGAGACTCATGTGCTTCTGTGAGAAAATGGACCTTTTCAGTTTTAGCTATGCCCCACACATGTCTAGCCAAGCTCCACCCACACCTCATTCGCGTTGGTATCGATCAATCCCTGAACTCCCTGACTATCAATTTCCAGAAAACTACAGCTAAGCATTTAAATATTTTGAAACTAATTTGACTGGGTGCTATTGCTGCCTATGGCAGCAACATCGCCCAGTCAGATTAGTTTCAAAATATTTAACAGCATCTTTGTTAAATAGTAAAGACAAATAATTCGTACAACAAAGATGCGTAGTTATCTATGCCATTCATGACATCATTGATTATGACATCACGCTACATGTCACGTAGTTGATTATGATGTCATATGAAGGATGGATAAACTGGAAAGTTCTATTGGGCCATTAATGCCGGTTGTTCTGTGAGACAAGCTGGTGCAAACAAATAAAGTTAGTCTACAAAAGGTGCCACCTTTAATCTTTTTTATCTTAATAATCTTTTAGTTGCAACAAACCCAATTTCAATGCAGACATGACAAGCAGTTATTTGAAGATAGGTGGTTCGCTAAGCCAGGTGTTTGATGATAGGTGGTTCTTTAAGGAATGTTCTTCTTTAAGACATGTTTCAGTTAAGCAGATGATTGTTTAAGTAATGTGGTACCTTATGACATGTGGCTCATTAATGGATATGGTTAATTAGGATGGACAGTTATTAACGAAAGGTGGTTCATTAAGACAGGGGTTTTTTTTAAGCAATGTGATTTATCAATCTAAGTCGTTAATTAAGGTAAGTGGTTATTTAATCTAAATGGTTAATTAAGGTAGATCTTGTTATTTAATTTAAGTTGTTAATTATGGTAAGTGGTTATTTAATATAAGTGGTTAATTAAGGTAAGTGGTTATTTAATCTAAGTGGTTAAGGTAAGTGGTTATTTAATCTAAGTGGGTAATTAAGGTAAGTGGTTATTTAATGTAAGTGGTTAATTAAGGTAAGTGGTTATTTAATCTAGGTGGTTAATTACGGTGTGGTTATATAATCTAAGCGTTAATTAAGGTAAGTGGTTATTTAATCTAAGTGATTAATTTATGGTAAGTGGTTATTTAATATAAGTGGTTAATTATGGTAAGTGGTTATTTAATATAGGCGGTCAATTAAGGTAAGTGGTTATTTAATATAAGTGGTTAATTATGGTAAGTGGTTATTTAATTTAAGTGGTTAATTAGGTTAAGTGGTCATTTAATCTAAGTGGTTAATTATGGTGAGTGATTATTTAATATAAGTGGTTAATTAAGGTAAGTGGTTATTTAATATAGGTGGTTAATTAAGGTAAGTGGTTATTTAATCTAAGTGGTTAATTAGAAGAATTTTTCAATGGACATTGGATTCATCAAGGGGCTATGCTATCTTAAGAAATCCTTACTTTGCGACAGACTGCCACACATGATGTGGGACATGCAAAACAACTAAAGGGCTCTACACGCGGGATGCAGCAGTCCATCTAACCTAAAAGGCTCTACACGCGGGATGCAGCAGTCCATTTAACCTAAAGGGCTCTACACGCAGGATGCAGCAGTCCATTTAACCTAAAGGGCTCTACACACGGGATGCAGCAGTCCATTTAACCTAAAGGGCTCTACACATGGGATGCAGCAGTCCATTTACCCTAAAGGGCTCTACACGCGGGATGCAGCAATCCATTTAACCTAAATGGCTCTACACACGGGATGCAGCAGTCCATTTAACCTAAAGGGCTCTACACGCGGGATGCAGCAGTCCATCTAACCTAAAAGGCTCTACACGCGGGATGCAGCAGTCCATCTAACCTAAAGGGCTCTACACGCGTGATGCAGCAGTCCATCTAACCTAAAAGGCTCTACACGTGGGATGCAGCAGTCCATTTAACCTAAAGGACTCTACACGCGGAATGCAGCCATCCATCTAACCTAAAGGGCTCTACACGCGTGATACAGCAGTCCATTTAACCTAAAGGGCTCTACACATGGGATGCAGCAGTCCATTTACCCTAAAGGGCTCTACACGCGGGATGCAGCAATCCATTTAACCTAAAGGGCTCTACACGCGGGATGCAGCAGTCCATCTAACCTAAAAGGCTCTACACGCGGGATGCAGCAGTCCATCTAACCTAAAAGGCTCTACACGCGGGATGCAGCAGTCCATTTAACCTAAAGGGCTCTACACATGGGATGCAGCAGTCCATCTAACCTAAAGGGCTTTACATGTGGGATGCAGCAGTCCATCTAACCTAAAGGGCTCTACACGTGGGATGCAGCAGTCCATCTAACCTAATGGGCTCTACACGTGGGATGCAGCAGTCCATCTAGTTTGGACTAAGTAACCAAACTTGGTTTACAGCTGCATTATATGAGAATAGTGTATCATGTATTAAAATTAGGTCGGCGTGCCCTACCGTTCATAGTTCACTTAGCATCATAGAAAATTCATGACTGGTTTTTAGTTTTAAGTTTTTGGTATACATTAACCACCTTGATGTATTGATGCATTGTACTTGTAGTGTCAAGAGTAGGCCAGTCTGATCTACTTTTCATGGTTCACCAAATTTCAAGATTAATTGCATGACTTCAGCAAAAGTCGTGATTCAGCAGAAGGCGGGAGTGGGGGTTGTGGGGTGGGGAAGGGGGTGGGGGTGGTGTGGTGTTGGAGGGGGGGGGGGGGTGGCGTTGTATCCTTTGTGATGCACTGCATTACTAAAACTAGTTTAAGAGATGTTTGACATAAACATTCATCACTATTATGCCGCTGATATACTAGGTAATATACCAGAATAATAGATGTTTTAATTTTGATAATCTTTTGTTTATTTTACATGTATTTATTTATTTAAAAAAAAATAAAATCTTATTTTGTAATATATTACTATTGTTAGATTTATTAATGAATATGTTGATGATGATGAGACTGGTGGTGATGATGGTAGTGATGACGATGCTGGTGATGATGATCATGGTGGTGATGATGATAATGATGATGATGATGGCAATGATGGTGGTGGTGATGATGATGATGGTAGTGATGATGGTGGTAGTGATGATGGTGATGATGATGATAGTGATGATGATGCTGGTGGTGGTGATGATGGCGATGATGATGGTGATGATGGTGGTGGTGGTGGATGGTGATGATGATGCACGTGTTACAGATATTATTGACCAGTGTTTGTAATGTTCCAATCCTGCGCTTGGTCAATGTGGCATGTGTAACTGATGCCATGGACAAATGGACCAAGGGTCCTTGGCATTATTGGCAAATGAGACAATCACCCCTGACACTAATGACACAAATCAATTGTTATTTACACTTGACCAATGGGACAAGCAGTGGTTGTCAATGAGGAATGGATCAAGGCTTCGTGGAAAGCAAATGGGCCAGAAATATGAAAATCTGTGCATGAAAAAATCTGTGGATACCTGACACTATTGACCACCAGTGAAATTGCCATTGGCTCATGGGGCATGCATAACAAATGCCATTTACAATGGGGGCAACAGGCACAAACAAAGACTTGGAGAGGAAATGCAAGAATATTGGCATCCTAGACCACTGGAAAAAGTATCATTGATCAATGGGGCAACCATCCTTGACACTACTGTCAAATGGTTCAAGTGTATGTATGTACGATTACTGTATTCTGCGGTTGTTGTAGTAGAAACATCCTACAGCTGCAATCAGTCCTTCTTCGCTATTGTCCACTGTGTCTTGTCCGTAGCCAAAATCCTTAGCTTCCTCAGCTCCATTCTTGACTTGAGTGTGCCGAGTCCTGCTTTCTTTAGGTCACCTCGTAGCACGCCAAACATGGACCATCTTTGCTGGGTGACTTTTACAGACAGTGGCGATGTATTACACATCTTGTATAGTGCATCATTGGAAATTATGCTGTCTGGCCATCGGTGTTCAGTGATGGTGCATAGGTGTTTGCGGTGGCAGGCATCGAGTTTGTCTAGAGCTGCCTTTGGAGCTGCCCAGCTGTTACAGTTATACTGCATCAAAGATACGCAGGTTGCATTATATAAACGTAGTCTTTTTATCAAGGGCATTTTTGATCTACAAATCTAGGACTGGAAAGCTATGTTCCCCATGACACAACCTGCAGCAATGTCAGCAATACTGCATAGTTTCATGTTTTGTAGATAGGTATATATGTGGGTGAACTCTGTTTTGGATTCAATCATAAAGAGATTCTCAATTTTTAGTTTGCTTGCAGCTATTGAGAGAAGTTCGTCAAGGGGTTTCTTTTCCTCGTCTATGAAGTCCACATCATCGGCATATTCCATCTCTAGCGGCATACCCAGTATTGACACTGGGGGGTTTGGTCTTGTGGAACTTTCCCGCATGGATTTCAATGCAGCAGCAAGGTAACAGGTGAAAAGCACAGGAGATAGACCATCTCCATGTGGGGAGCCGATTGATGTCTCAAACTCTATGGACTACACTGACTTGAATCATACTCTCAGCTTGGTGTCTGCAAGCTGTAGTCTCACTAGTCGTAGCTCATCTTCATTGCCAGTTCTTCACTTTGGCCACTTTGATAGATGCTCTGCTGACAGTTTTACTACTAGAAGGTTATCAGCATACCTAGTTCTGTTGCTTTTGAGAACACCTATGGTGCTAGTAGCTGATGATTCCATAGATTTCAATATTTTGGTTAGGGCTTCGTTTGGATTGGAGCTGATGTCGATGCTCCCCGAGGGCCTTTTTGTATGCCATTTGAGTGTCAGTGTCGCTGATGAGCTTGGGTAGGTTGTAGGTGACTCTACCCTCTTGCCTGGTATGGCATTATTTATACATTAGGTAGAGATTGTTCATCTGAAGGCGTGTACTGACTGACATGGTCAGAATTGAGGTCTGTGCCTCCATAGGAACGAGCATTCCGAAGTAGGGGTTTTGTTTCTGTCTTACACAGTATGATGTCTATTTGGTTGAAGACAGCTGTTGTAGACTTAGAACCTTTTAGGGCTTTGCGATCAGCATTGTGTCCGGTCCATGTTGTCCGGTGATGGCATGGGTGTTTGAAAGCAGTATTTGTGGCAAATAGGACATTGGAACGAAGGAATACCACCAGTGCATCTCCATTACTGTTGCGTGCGCCCTGTCTATGCGATCCCATGCATAAGCCAAGTCCTGAACTTTTGTCCGCAATTCTAAGTTTACACAACTTGGAGTTGAAATCTAGTTGGGATTGTAATGGTGGAGCTCAGTTCTGCATATAAGGAATCTAATATTATTTGATTCTCTTTGGCTTTTTCGGTAGTTGGGCCATATGCGTTGACTATTTGACACTTAGTTGTGGTGTGTTTTTGCGTAGGTATAGCCAGGTCGATGAATGCATCACGATCACTGACATATCCAAAACTAATGACATGGTCCAAGACCCTTGGTCCGGTTACGAAGCCTAAATCCTGGTATGTGTCCTGTTTTTGCTCCATAAGTACTAGCTTATGGCCTGTCTGTAGGTGTTGCTCTGAGTGTTTAGTTACTTTAGTCTCTTGAATACATGTAATATCGATGTTATAGTGTCCAGTCAGTACCTACGGTTTGCCTCTTTGATGTTGCACTCAGACCACGTACATTCCATATAGCTATAGTAAGCTCCTGGGAAGATCGCGTCATCTGAGGATGTCGAGCACAGGTTGTTTGAAGAAGGTTTGACATAATCATGCGGATGTCAGCCTGCAATCCTTGATGACTTAGTTTCCCAACAAAGTTGGTACTTACGGAGGAGACCGGCGTGGAGGTGTCATCTCCCCCCCCCCGGTTCAAGTGTATTAACAGATAACATTTACTAATGGGACAATGGTCACAGTACCAAATTTGGATGAGAAAATGCAAGAATATTGGCATCCTTGACATGTGCTGTCCATGTTGTTTAGTGATGGCATGGAACCTGCTTCTGCTTTATCATCTGTGACATGTGCTGGCCATGTTGTTTAGTGATGGCATAGAACCTGCTTTTGCTTTATCATCTGTGACGTGCTGTTCATGTTGTTTAGTGATGGCATGGAACCTGCTTTTGCTTTATCATCTGTGACATGTGCTGTTCATGTTGTTTAGTGATGGCATGGAACCTGCTTTTGCTTTATCATCTGTGACATGTGCTGTCCATGTTGTTTAGTGATGGCATAGAACCTGCTTCTACTTGACCATCTGTGACATCTGCTGTCCATGTTGTTTAGTGATGGCATAGAACCTGCTTTTGCTTTATCATCTGTGACGTGTGCTGTCCATGTTGTTTAGTGATGGCATAGAACCTGCTTCTGCTTGACCATCTGTGACATCTGCTGTCCATGTTTAGTGATGGCATAGAACCTGATTTTGCCTTACCCTCTGTGACATGTGCTGTCCATTTTGTTTAGTGATGGCCTAGAACCGGCTTTTGCCTTATCCTCTGTGACATGTGCTTTCCATGTTGTTTAGTGATGGCATAGAACCTGATTTTGCCCTAATATCTGTGACATGTGCTGTCCATGTTGTTTAGTGAGGCATGTAATCTGCTTTTGCTTTATCATCTGTCTCATGTGCTGTCCATGTTGTTTAGTGATGGCATAGAACCTGTTTTGCATGCCCATCTGTGACATGTGCTGTCCATGTTGTTTAGTGATGGCATAGAACCTGCTTCTGCTTTATCATCTGTGACATGTGCTGTCCATGTTGTTTAGTGATGGTATGGAACCTGCTTCTGCTTTATCATCTGTGACATGTACTGGCCATGTTGTTTGCGATGCCTCAAAGCTCTACTGCATGCATGTATGGGAACCAGTTGGTGATGCCTCAAACCTCTGCTGCATGCATGTATGGGAACCAGTTTGTGATGCCTCAAGGCTCTGCTGCATGCATGTATGGGAACCAGTTTGTGATGCCTCAAGGCTCTGCTGCATGCATGTATGGGAACAAGTTTGTGATGCCTCAAGGCTTTGCTGCATGCATGTATGGGAACCTGTTCGTGTTGCCTCAAAGCTCTGCTGTATGCATGTATGGGAACCAGTTTGTGTTGCCTCAAAGCTCTGCTGTATGCATGTATGGGAACCAGTTCATGATGCCTCAAGGCTCTGCAGCATGCATGTATGGGAACCAGTTCGTGATGCTTCAAGGCTCTACATCATGAGAAGATACAAATTCATATTCTATATACATGCGATCCTATAATACTAGCCTATCTGCTACATGCAGAAATGTAAAGTACTGCAGAATTATTCTGAAAACAGTTTGAAACAAGATCTCCACAAACGGTGCATAATACGCCGCCATGATGACAAACCAATGAATGAGAGCTATCAGATGATAGCGATATATCTTCCTCAGACCAAGTCCAATTATCAATGCGATCTGATAAACGGTAGCAGTTATTTTCCAGAAATGGTGTTATCATCCGCAAACTGATTTTGAAGATGGCCAGCAGTGGTTGTCGGTGATATTGAATTTTAGATCATCGTCGATTTTGATAAGTCTTCAGACCGAGTCCAGTTATCCTATGAAGTTTCAAAGTGATCGCATAAACAGTGCCACAGTTGTCGCCCAGAAAACTATTTTCAAGACAGCCACATATGGCTGGTGGCCATATTGGATTTCGGATCATCATTGATAAGAATTAAGTTTCTTCCTGACCTAATCCAGTCATACTATGAAGATTCAAAGCGATCCACTAAATGGTAGTGGAATTATCATCTCGAAAACAATTTTCAAGATGCCCACCGATGCCTGGTGGCCATATTGGATTTCGGATCATCCTCCATTTCGTAGATTTCTTCCTCAGAACTAATCCGGTCATTTATGATTAATGACGATTCAAAGCGATTAAGCGGTAGCTGAATTATCATCCGAAAACCAATTTTTAAGGTGGCTGCAAGCCATATTGGATGTCCGATGATAGTCGATTTCGATAGATTTCTTTCTGAGACTTAGTCCAGTCATCCTATGAAGTTTTACGGAGTTATCATCTGCAAATAAATTTTCAAGATGGTCACAGGTGGCTGGCGGCCATAATCAATTTCGGACCATCATGTATTTCGATAGGTTTCTTCCTCAGACCTAGTCCAGTAATCATACAAAACTTCAAAGTGTTTTGATAGACTGGAGCGGAGTTACCATGCGAATACCACTTTCCCATAAGCGCCATCATATAATATCTCACCAAAAAAGTTTGTCAATTTTTTTGGCAGGCAAAATGTTTTGCCCCTAAAAAGGCCATCGGTGATGGCAGCAACAAATTTCAGTCAAAATGTTTTCAAAATATTTGGCTTGTATCCTTACAGACCATAGAAAGAATCAACAAAAATAATTGCTTGCCTTTGGCAATGACTTCCAGTCAAAACAGCTTTGCAAATAATCAGCAGTATTTCCCCAGTATCAATCAGTAAATAATCTTTGCTATCAACGCACACAGTGAACAAGAGGTCCAAGTGCCTGTGACATTCACTTGAACCATGCACAGTGAACAAGAGGTCCAAGTGTCTGTGACATTCACTTGAACCATGCACAGTGAACAAGAGGTCCACGTGCCTGTGACATTCACTTGAACCATGCACAGTGAACAAGAGGTCCAAGGGCCTGTGACATTCACTTGGACCATGCACAGTGAACAAGAGGTCCAAGTGCCTGTGACATTCACTTGAACCATGCGCAGTGAATAAGAGGTCCAAGTGCCTGTGACATTCACTTGAACCATGCGCAGTGAACAAGAGGTCCAAGGGCCTGTGGTGTTCACTTGGACTATTAGCATTTGAACCATTTGCATTTAAATAGGCATAATGGATCATTTTCAGAAAATCTAAGGCCGCAGAAGAATTGACCAATCAAAATTCTTGTTTGATATGTTGAATCCTATCGCTATAGGAGCGTTCCACCCAAGTTTTGCGGAAATCCCCAACCAATCAAAATTCTGAATAGGTGTTTGGATCCTAGCACCACAGAACTGTTCCAGGCAAATTAAATTTAAATCTGCACTGCGGTTTATGATATATTTTAAAGGACTTTCACATAATTTTCAGAAAATCCAAGATGGCTGCCCAAAGAATTGACCTATCAAAATTCTCTTTGGATATGTTGAAGCTTACCACGATCGAATTGTCCTACCCCAGTCTCATTGAAATCAAACTATTGATTGAGTAATAGTAGCGTTTCAAAGGCTTCTGGATATTTTTTGCAAATTCTAAGATGGCCTCTGAAACAAATCTATCAATCAGAATTCTGATTAAAAGTTCTAGAGCCTACCACTATAGAGTCCTTCGGTTAAAATTTGTCAAGCAGTTTAGGAGATACATCTTAAGGCAAAATTTGGATGGATTGATGATGGATGGTTGTCATGGCATATTACGCTCACTTGGACATTCTGACCAGGTGAGGTAATATTTGTGTGGCTCATCACTGACAAGCGCTGATCCACTGATTGCTTTCAATACAGGCAAAATGGCTGCTCTGATTAAGTTAGCTCATCCACTGATGTCACTGATTGCTTGCAATACAGGCAAAATGGCTGCTCTGATTAAGTTAGCTGATCCACTGATGTCACTGATTGCTTTCAATACAGGCAAAATGGCTGCTCTGATTAAGTTAGCTGAGCCAAGTTAATTTTTAAGTATTCGTCTCCAGTATTTTACTAGTGGGTATAGCTTTGTTACTATACGAGGTAGCCACAGAAGGTTGAGCAGTGTGTGCATAGTCTTGAAGGAGACGCACATCTTGTGTTATTTTACCTTGCCTTTTCTTCTTGATTGCATCATGTAATTGCCGTAATTCATTAGAATAATACTCTTTATTTATAGTTTTCCCCTTTAGTAAGAAATCAAACAGTAAAACACCTTGTATGTACCAGAAAATGCTGGTCATTACAGAATGTTCATTTAGCTGTAAAATAGGTACCTGTCGGGAATGCAGAATGTTCATTTAGCTGTAAAATTGATACCTGTGTCGGGAATAGAGAATATACATGTTATTGAGCGCTTATATATGGTAGCCTGGCTGTGTGCTCCTAAAGGGAATAGAGATTGTGACGGTATGAAAAATAAATAAGGTCCAATGACCTGGGAGTAAAGTTGGAAAGTCAGCCGATTAGGCAACTGGGAACAGAGTATAAACCTCGACCTATACCTATACTATGTAGAGCTAATCTGCAAACTTAAATGCTTTCACCAATAAGACACTGACAGACTAACTTACTGACTTGCTATATTGTTGCAAATCCTAAATTTTGCCAAAACATATCCAAGCAAACAGGGTGTGGAGTTCATAAGGAAAAGTAGGAACGAATGAAAAACAAAGCAATGAAATATATGTGTCTGATATGTGCAAGTTTATTATTAATTTTGTACAAAACTATCTACTTATATGACTCACTATAACTACTGGTATAGGACATAAGTAAATACAGTAATACTATGGACATGTATCTTATTGTTACCATGGCGACAGTGAGAGGATTGATAGGATGGTAAGAGATGATGATGATGATGATGATGATGAATGACGAGGATGATAATAACGATGAATGATGGACTGAACATCAGCCACACTCATAATAATTTTGGCCGAGTAGAAAATAATCTATGATTGAGTAGAAAATAAAATAAAGTTTATATTTAATCCTCGTTACAATTGACAACAGTGTACACTAATGAGGTGAATATCAGACGTCATGTGACAGATAAACTTGTGACTTCTAAGTGCATTCACTATTGTATGATAATTGGTGTTCATTCTCTTATCAATGTCGCAGTAAGCTGTTGCTGTATCATTAGGCAACTGTTGCTGTCTGAGACGCACAGCTTTCTGTAACATTATCTCTGAAACATACACCAGCAGTTTCATCGACTGAATCAGCAATAATATTTCATCAGAATACTCACCTAATTCACATCAGGTAAATGATATGACAGATTAAATGATTAACAACTAGTCACATGGTGTAGATTACATGATTGATTGACAGCTAGTCACATGGTGTAGATGATGGTGATTGACAGCTCGTTATATTGTACAGATGACATGGTAATTGACAGATGTCACATGATGTAGATGGCATAGTGAGTGAAAGATTGACAGGTGTCACATGACATTATGACCTAACACATGGATGATGCCCTGAGTATGTTACTATGGTGACATGACCTGATTGTACTGGACAAGCTCTGAGTGATGATAATTTGGTCACAGTAACGATTTAATACTGTCATAAAACGGCCAATATTGGCTCATGTAGAACATCAGGACGTTGGTTCAATTTCACCCAGAAGTTCAAGAGAAATCATAACAATTTACAAAAACATCAACAACATAAATGTTTTAGAAGGTTGTAAATTCTAGTTCTATAAACATCATTATCAATGAGGAAATATCATTGTACTAACTGAACACACAATTTGTGGCCACATAATAGTTACTTGAAACGCAAACAAGTGCATAGTAAGATATTGAAGAGAATTAATGTAAAGTATCTATTTAACGCGGGGTATTAATCCATATATCAATGCTCTAGCAGAATTCATACAGAGCTCTGGAAATAGCTAGTTACGTAATCAGGTGGAGTGGGATTATAGTAACATGGGTGGACAAGGTGGCATGGAGATGGTGGAGGAGAGGGAAGGTTTAGGGGTTGAGATACATGTCTAGATAAAGCTAGTAAAGGACGGAGGGGGAGGGGAGGGGCATGTAGGTGAGGGAGTTAAGGGGGCGAGGGTGGATTGAACTGGTGTATTAAAATGTGTTTCATATGTTCAATTGCTCCATGTCAGTACTGAAATGTGTTTCATATGTTCAATTGCTCCATGTCAGTACTGAATCATTATCCTGTCTAGCGTGCTGTTTATCAGTAACATTATCCTGTCTAGCGTGCTGTTTATCAGTAACATTATCCTGTCTAGCGTGCTGTTTATCAGTAACATTATCCTGTCTAGCGTGCTGTTTATCAGTAACATTATCCTGTCTAGCGTGCTGTTTATCAGTAACATTATCCTGTCTAGCGTGCTGTTTATCAGTAACATTATCCTGTCTAGCGTGCTGTTTATCAGTAACATTATCCTGTCTAGCGTGCTGTTTATCAGTAACATTATCCTGTCTAGCGTGCTGTTTATCAGTAACTCATTCAGAAAAATAGTTTTTATCTCAATTCTGTTTAAGGTTGGTCAATAAAAGCCAGGTTTGTGCTTAGCTTATCTCCGTTTACAGCCAATAACAGACTCTTTATTGAGCCAATTATTCAATTCGTAAAATTTAAACAAGAGGCCCAAGGGGCCTGTATCGCTCACCTGGACAATAGGCATTTCAACTAGAATGCTCTTTATCAACAAGATGGCCACCAAACCGTTCATCCGACAGTTTCGAAAATTGCAAATTTGAGATCAGAATACGCAAAAACACATAAAACCAATTTCGGCCTCAAAATCCAGCAAATAAAAAAATCCAATATGACCACCAAACATGCTATATTTTGATTGGCCCACGGTGGCCATGTTTTTTTATGGATCAACTTCTCTTGAACAAACTTTAATGGCCCTTAGGCCCTAATCATATCTGCCAAATTTCGGCCAGATCCGTTCAGCGCTTCTGGAGAATAAGTTATTTTCGATACAACTAGGTCAACCGAGATGGCCGCCGAACCATTTGACTAATCAAGTTCCCTTGCCATAAATCATATTTAATGAGGTTTGCATCAATCCCCCAAGCGGTTTCGGAGAAGATTTTTAGACATTTCCTAAAATCGGCCTAAATCCAAGATTGCCGATCGGGTTCAGTTGAACAAACTTAGATCTCTATGCCCTATGAATGCTTCCTCCCAAATATAATTGAAATCGGCCCAGTGGTTCTTGAGAAGAAGTCGTTTAAAGAATTCCCCATTGCTTTACTATGGCGGGAAAACAAACCAAGATGGCAGCCAAACCGTTTATCAGACAGTCTCGAAAGTGGCATATTTAAACTCGTCACACTGATAAGCATATATAAAGCAATTTTCGCCATCAAAATACATCAGATACACAAAAGCCAATATGACCAAGAAACGCTGAATTTTGATTGGTTGATGGCGGCCATGTTTTTTAACGAACAAACTTCCCTTGAACAAACTTGAAAGGCGCTTGGTCCCTAAGCAAATAGGCCAATCAGGTTGCCTTCAACAAACTTGGGTCTACCATTGCAATAGATGATGTGCTATGAGTTTTGAATCAATTCCTCCAGCAGTTTCGGAGATTTTTTAATCGGTGGCCATCTTGGATTTTGGCCGTTCGGCTTCGTTTGAACAAACTTGAATCTCTATGCCCTAGGGATGCTTCCTGCCAAATATGATTGAAATCGGCCCAGTGGTTCTTGAGAAGTCGTTTTAAAGGAAAAGTTGACGGACGGACGGCCAGCCGACGGACGGTCGCCATGACATAAGCTCACTTGGCCTTTCAGGCCAGGTGAGCTAAAGAACATTTTTTGGGCAGGCAAATGGACATATCTCGACACCAGTTAGAAATCATTTTTGGCCAGCTTGATCATTGGCTAAGCATCTCCCATGTACTGTACACAAGCACTTATGCTGAATGTACAGAGTTCCTCATGAGGACTCGCAATGTACGGAGTCCTTAATGTGTCAAACAAACACAAATAAACCATAACGTATATTATAAACATTACAGACATACAAACACTCACAAAAACTAAGAACATGTTACGAAAACTATGGTTACAATTCACCATCCACATGCGCGCACACATGCACGCACGCACACATGCACATGCACACACACACACACACACACACACACACACACACACTAATAGCTATTCAAATATAACTATTTAATAAGCAAAGTAGATATATAGCACTATCTTTAGGCACATATATGATCTCTAAACAAAAATTAAAGATGTATATCTAATAAATGTACACAACTAAGCAACGATTTCTTACTTTCTATTGAATCAAATATCTATATGTAATAGCTACCTCTAATGAATCTAAATCTAATGAATCTAAACATCTAAATCTAATGAATCTAAAAATCTAAATCTAATGATACTAAACAACTAAATCTAATGATACTAAACAACTAAATCTAATGAATCTAAACATCTAATGATCTATATCTAATGAATCTAAACATCTAAAGATCTATATCTAATGAATATAAACATCTAAATCTAATGAATCTAAACATCTATATCTAATGAATCTAAACATCTAAATCTAATGAATCGAAACATCTAAATCTAATGAATCTAAATATATACATCTAAATTCAATGAATTTAAATCTAGTGAATCTAAACATCTAAATTTAATGAATTTAAACATAACGAATCTAATGAACCTAAACATGAATCTAAATATTTAATGGATTTAAATATCTAAATGTAATGAATTTAAATCTAGTGAATCTAAACATCTAAATCTAATGAATCTAAACATCTATATCTAATGAATCTATACATCTATATCTAATGAATCTATACATCAATCTAAATCTATTGAATTTGAAACATGAATCTAAAATATTTAATGGATTTAAATATCTAAATGTAATGAATCCAAATCTAATGAATCTAAACCTAAGTAATCTAAACATCTAAATCTAATGAATCTAAACATCTATATCTAATGAATCTATACATCAATCTAAATCTATTGAATCAAAATCTGTATATATCCAATGAATCTACCATTTATATCTCCTAACAAACAATGATAATATACCCACACAGTACATGAGACAGACAGATGATAAAACACATGTTTATCAAACAGACAGAGGAGAGAACACACATGTTTATCACACAGACAGAGGAGAGAACACACACATTTATCAGACAGACAGATGAGAGAACACACATGTTTATTAGACAGACAGATGAGAGAACACACATTTATCAAACAGACAGAGGAGAGAATACACACGTTTATCAAACACACGAGGAGAGAACACACATGTTTATCAAGCAGACATGACAGAACACACACGTTTATCAAACACACAGATGAGAGAACACACATGTTTATCCGACAGACAGGAGAGAACACACATGTTTATCAGACAGACCCACAGATGAGAGAACACACACGTTTATCAGACAGACAGATGAGAGAACACGCACGTTTATCAGACATGAGACCATGATGATAAAAATTACAGATGAAAACTAAAAATACATTTAGACATTACCCATTAAGGACCCAGTACATTGTAACATACCTCGACACATTAAGCACCCAGTACATTGTAACACATCTAGACGCATTAAGCACCCAGTACATTGTAACACATCTAGACGCATTAAGCACCCAGTACATTGTAACACATCTAGACACATTAAGCAGCCAGTACATTGTAACACATCTAGACACATTAAGCACCCAGTACATTGTAACACATCTAGACGCATTAAGCACCCAGTACATTGTAACACATCTAGACGCATTAAGCACTCAGTACATTGTAACACATCTAGACGCATTAAGCACCCAGTACATTGTAACACATCTAGACGCATTAAGCACCCAGTACATTGTAACACATCTAGACACATTAAGCACCCAGTACATTGTAACACATCTAGACGCATTAAGCACCCAGTACATTGTAACATACCTCGACACACTAAGGATCCAGTACATTGTAAGACACCTAGACACATTAAGGAACCAACCTTGAAAGAGACCTAGAGACATTAAGGACCCAGTACATTGCGCAGCAGAAACATGGGCTATAGATGGGCATGGAGTGGTGGTGGTAGGGGAGGGGGGGTACCTACAGCAGGGCAAACAGATGTAGAGCATTTAGGGGTGGGTGTGAACAAGAAGAGGGGAGAAGAATTCATACAGAGGCTGCATAATTACCTTGTTGACAACAAGAGTGTTTGTGGTTTTGATCCAGGTGCGTGAGGGAGAATTATAGCTAAGAGTGAATGATAGGGCTGTGCGTGGGAGCACTATAGCTAAGAGTGCATGATAGGGCTGTGTGAGGGAGCACTATAGTTAAAAGTGTATGATAGCCTCTGTGAGGGAGCATTATACCTAAGAGTGTATGATAGGGCTGTGTGAGAGAGCACTATAGCTAAAAGTGTATGATAGGGCTGTGTGAGGGAGCACCATAGCTAAGCGTGTATGATAGGGCTATGTGAGTGACACTATAGCTAAGAGTGTATGATAGGGCTCTGCGAGGGAGCACTATAGCTAAGAGTGTATGATAGGGCTGTGCGAGGGAGCACTATAGCTAAGAGTGTATGATAGGGCTGTGTGAGAGAGCACTATAGCTAAAAGTGTATGATAGGGCTGTGCGAGGGAGCACCATAGCTATGAGTGTATGATAGGGCTGTGTGAGAGAGCACTATAGCTAAGTGTATGATAGGGCTGTGTGAGGGAGCACCACAGCTAAGAGTGTATGATAGGGCTGTGCGAGGGAGCACTATAGCTAAGAGTGTATTATAGGGCTGTGTGTGAGAGAGCACTATAGCTAAGAGTGTATGATACGGCTGTGTGAGGGAGCACTATAGCTAAGAGTGCATGATAGGGCTGTGTGAGGGAGCACCATAGCTAAGCGTGTATGATAGGGCTGTGTGAGTGACACTATAGCTAAGAGTGTATGATAGGGCTGTGCGAGGGAGCACTATAGCTAAGAGTGTATGATAGGGCTGTGCGAGGGAGCACTATAACTAAGGGTGTATGATAGGGCTGTGTGAGGAAGCACTATCGCTATGAGTGTATGATAGGGCTGTGAGGGGGCACTATACCTAAGTGTGTATGATAGGGATGTGTGAGGGAGCACTATAGCTATGAGTGTATGATAGGGCTGTGAGGGGGCACTATAGCTAATAGTGTATTATAGGGCTGTGAGGGAGCACTATAGCTATGAGTGTATGATAGGGCTGTGAGGGGGGCAGTATACCTAAGAGTGTATGATAGGGCTGTGCGAGGGAGCACTATAGCCAAGAGTGTATGATAGGGCTGTGTGAGGGAGCACTATAGCTATGAGTGTATGATAGGGCTGTGAGGGGGCACTATACCTAAGAGTGTATGATAGGGCTGTGTGAAGGAGCACTATAGCTAAGAGTGTATGATAGTGGTGTGTAAGGGAGCACTATACCTAAGAGTGTATGATAGGGCTGTGTGAGGGGGGGAGCACTGATCACAGCTTCATGTGTGTTACATGCTTAGTTGCTCACAGATCGCCTTTGATGAACACCAGGTCATCACCCTGGAATCTCGCACAATCACAGTTGTTGTTTTTTTTAGCAATTTGTAAGCAATGATAGAAATATAATATGAACCCCTCCCCATACCCACCCTATAATTGGTACACAGAATAATGTCTGTAGGCATACGGACGGCTGATATACTGAAGCTTAAGGTACATTATACCATAATTAATCAACTCATATGGTATTAACTAATGTACAAGTGAACCCTATTTGTACAGAAATATTCACTTGCATGACCTACTCAAGTCGATTTTCACTCCTACCTAGTGGCGCTTTTGAACAGTGATGTTTAACCGTCTGACTGGTGCAAGCTATCAGACAGTCCTTTAAATCGTCAGTAACTCAGGACATGATGAATATTTTGAAAACAAGTTGACTGAAAGTTGTTGGTCACTAAGCCACCAACAACTGTCAGCCTAATTATTTTCAAAATATTCAGCATGTCCCGAGTTAAGCCCCCTGGAAATGTCGTGTGCAGAGATTGAGCAGCAGACATCAAAAGCTTTGAGGAGTCTTATTTAATAATATTGCATCGCTGTTATAGAGTGACAGCAGCATTAAGCCAGTGACAGACGATCCAACATGTATGATTATATAATTGTATCTCATACATGTTCGTCATACACGATCATATAGCATCGGACATCGTTGGATTAATTTACCAACCAATGATACCTACAAAATCACATACTTTAAATTCCGGTAACTAAATTCCGGTAACTTTAAATTCCGGTAACTTTAAATTCCGGTATATGATTGGCTGTTTCATCCAACATGTTGGACGCTGTCGGTTGAAAGTTGAACATAGTCCGACTTTTTTGCGTGTATGATTCAACTTGTCGAAAGCTATGACACACGATCAAACATCGTCAGACTTTGTCGAATCATACATGTATAATCATACATGTTGGATCGTCTGTCATAGGCGAGAATCAATCGAGAATCACAAACAAAATCTGTACATGTGTGCATTAGCAAGAGGGTTAACTTGTGTCCGATCACAAATTTAGCATCATATTCTGTGCCAGCATTCACACACGCTTAACCCTTTAACACTCAAGGCAGACAAAAAACACATTCAGCCATGGACTATTTTTGAAATTTTACCACAGGAAGAACTGGTTCGAAAACAGAGCCAGTAAATTCTGGATGGAAATTTTCAAAAATAATGTTTGAGTCTTCAAATAGATATTTTTACTGAGAAAATTGGAATTTTGTGTAACAGATTTGAGCGTTCAAGGGCTAATTACAATGCTGTAAATATAAGCTTTTGTTTTATAAATTAACTCTTTAATGACTATTTATTAAAAATTTTTTAATACTTTTGCAGGCCAAGAGAAATTTGTTTTGAAAATTTACCCCTGGAATGACTGGCTAGGTTATCGAGCCAGTCATTCCAATGGTAAAATTTAAAAAATAGTCTTCTCTTGGCCTGCAAATGGACATTCCCCAAGACCACTACAGAAGCCGGTTCGGGCGGCTTCATTGTGAAAGGGTTAATGGTCAAACTGGCCAACCTAAATACAAGCTGTCAAGCAGCCATTATGTACTCAGTGTCAGAGTATGAAACAGATGTAGCTAACATGTCAGAGTATGAACCAGATGTAGCTAACATGTCAGAGTATGAACCAGATGTAGCTAACATGTCAGAGTATGAACCAGATGTAGCTAACATGTCAGAGTATGAACCAGATGTAGCTAACATGTCAGAGTATGAACCAGATGTAGCTAAAATGTCAGAGTATGAACTAGTCGTATCTAAACTGTCAGAGTATGAAATAGTCCTGTCTAAATTGTCAGAGTATGAACTAGTCGTATCTAAAATGTCAGAGTATGAACTAGTCGTATCTAAAATGTCAGAGTATGAACCAGTTGTAACTAACATGTCAGAGTATGAACCAGATGTAGCTAACATGTCAGAGTATGAACCAGATGTAGCTAACATGTCAGAGTATGAACCAGTCGTAACTAAAATATCAGAGTATGAACTAGTCCTATCTAAACTGTCAGAGTATGAACTAGTCCTGTCTAAACTGTCAGAGTATGAACTAGTCGTATCTAAAATGTCAGAGTATGAACTAGTCGTATCTAAAATGTCAGAGTATGAACTAGTCGTATCTAAAATGTCAGAGTATGAACTAGTCGTATCTAAAATGTCAGAGTATGAACCAGTCGTAACTAAAATGTCAGAGTATGAACTAGTTGTATCTAAAATGTCAGAGTATGAACCAGTCGTATCTAAAATGTCAGAGTATGAACTAGTCGTATCTAAAATGTCAGCGTACGAAGTAGTCATATCTAAAATGTAAGCATATGAACTAGTCATATCTAAAATGTAAGCATATGAACTAGTCTTATCTAAAATGTAGGCGTATGAACTAGTCAGAACTTAAATGTAAGTATATGAACCAGTCGTATCTAAAATGTAAGCATATGAACTAGTCGTAACTAAAATGTCCGAGTATGAACAAGTCGTAACTAAAATGTCCGAGTATGAACAAGTCGTGACTAAAATGTCCGAGTATGAAGAAGTTGTAACTAAAATGTCCGAGTACGAACAAGTTGTAACTAAAATGTCTGAGTATGAACAAGTTGTAACTAAAATGTCCGAGTATGAACAAGTTGTAACTAAAATGTCCGAGTATGAACAAGTTGTAACTAAAATGTCCGAGTATGAACAAGTCGTGACTAAAATGTCCGAGTATGAAGAAGTTGTAACTAAAATGTCCGAGTACGAACAAGTTGTAACTAAAATGTCTGAGTATGAACAAGTTGTAACTAAAATGTCCGAGTATGAACAAGTTGTAACTAAAATGTCCGAGTATGAACAAGTTGTAACTAAAATGTCCGAGTATGAACAAGTCGTAACTAAAATGTCCGAGTATGAACAAGTTGTAACTAAAATGTCCGAGTATGAACAAGTCGTAACTAAAATGTCCGAGTATGAACAAGTTGTAACTAAAATGTCCGAGTATGAACAAGTCGTAAGTAAAATGTCCGAGTATGAACAAGTCGTAACTAAAATGTCCGAGTACGAACAAGTCGTAACTAAAATGTCCGAGTATGAACAAGTTGTAACTAAAATGTCCGAGTATGAACAAATCGTAACTAAAATGTCCGAGTATGAACAAGTCGTAACTAAAATGCGTCCTCCTGAACTATAGCTAAGGTTCAATCAGTAGATAGTTACCCTTCTCAACTTATAACAGTTGTAATAATGACTTTTGACAAATCTGAAAAATATCCTTTCTTTATAATTAATAATTTACAATTATTTATCCGTATTCACAAACTGTACATTGACGAGTAGAAAGAGAAATAATTACTTCTATATACAGATAATGATGATTAGCGAATGAAATAGACACATGATTAGCACACAAATCATTAAGGCTTTTAGCATGGAGACACAACAGTATTTAGCATGGAGACACAACAGTATTTAGCATGGAGACACATCATAAATAGAGAAAAACATATTCTTCACATAAATTAAAACAAATCAATATTTTTGTAATTGCAGATTTAAAATAACACACATGGAGGGAGGCACCCACCCACAAGCACACAATAACATGCACACACATGGAGGGAGGCACCCACCCACAAGCACACACAATAACATGCACACACATGGAGGGAGGCACCCACCCACAAGCACACACAATAACATGCACACACATGGAGGGAGGCACCCACCCACAAGCACACACAATAACATGCACACACATGGAGGGAGGCACCCACCCACAAGCACACACAATAACATGCACACACATGGAGGGAGGCACCCACCCACAAGCACACACAATAACATGCACACACATGGAGGGAGGCACCCACCCACAAGCACACACAATAACATGCACACACGTGGAGGGAGGCACCCACCCACAAGCACACACAATAACATGCACACACGTGGAGGGAGGCACCCACCCACAAGCACACACAATAACATGCACACACATGGAGGGAGGCACCCACCCACAAGCACACACAATAACATGCACACACATGGAGGGAGGCACCCACCCACAAGCACACACAATAACATGCACACACATGGAGGGAGGCACCCACCCACAAGCACACACAATAACATGCACACACATGGAGGGAGGCACCCACCCACAAGCACACACAATAACATGCACACACATGGAGGGAGGCACCCACCCACAAGCACACACAATAACATGCACACACATGGAGGGAGGCACCCACCCACAAGCACACACAATAACATGCACACACATGGAGGGAGGCACCCACCCACAAGCACACACAATAACATGCACACACATGGAGGGAGGCACCCACCCACAAGCACACACAATAACATGCACACACATGGAGACACGCAATGCACCCACGCATGCATGCACATATACACACATAAATGAACTGAAACACACTCAAGGTGAAAGCATAATGTAAGTAATGTAAGTCATTGGTGTAATGATGAACTGACTGACAATCATCGCAAGACCAACGTGTAAAATATATAGAACTGAAAATAGATGATAACAAAAAGGAAATATGTAAACTCTGGTCCCGTTGAATTCAAATTATAATCTGTGAATTGTAGAGTTCTAGCTCGGGTCCATAGAAATTTCAACTGTAGAGTTTTAGCTAAGATCCATAGATATTTGGTGTTGAGTTCTAGGTACGTGTAAAATCCATAGATATTTGAACTGTTGAGCTCTAGTTAAGATCCATATATTTACTCTGTAGAGTTCTAGCTAGGATCTATAGATATTTGAATTGTTCAGTTTTAGCTATGATCCAAATATTTGAACTGTAGAATTCTGGCTATGATCCATAGATCTCTGAACTGTAGAATTCTAGCTAAGATCTATAGCTATTTGAACTGTTGAGTTCTGGCTAAGATCCATAAATATTTGAACTGTTGAGTTCTGGCTAAGATCCATACATATTTGAACTGTAGACTTCTAGCTATGATCCATAGATATTTGAAATGTAGAATTCTAGTTAGGATCCAATAGATCTCTGAACTGTAGAATTCTATGTAAGCTCTATAGATATTCAAACTGTTGAGTTCTGGCTAAGATCCATAGATAATTGAATTGTTGAGTTCTAACCAAGATCCATACATATTTGAACTCTTGTGTTCTAGCTAAGATCCATGGATATTTGAACTGTTGAGTTCTTAATAAAATCCATAGATAATTGAATTGTTGAGTTCTAGCCAAGATCCATACATATTTGAACTATTGCGTTCTACCTAAGATCCATAGATATTTGAACTGTTGAGTTCTTAATAAAAATCCATAGATATTTGAACTGTTGCGCTTTAGCTAAGATCCATAGAGATACAAAGAAGTCCATTTCATCAGAGCATGTGCTGGGAAGGTTTACCTGTAACATGCGTTAAAAAAAAAAATCAAATTTGCTTCAGTGTCCATTTATAAGTCAATAGAAGACCATTTTGAAAGACTACCACTGGAATGACAGGCTCAGTTAACGAGCCACTCATTCCACTGGTAAGTTTTAAAAAATAGTTGCCCCGTGGCCATCAAATTGACCTTTCGGAAGACCACTGTAGACGTCATCTTGACCGTTAATTGGTTAATGATATAGGATACACAGAACATGTCAGCGCATTGACCATCAAAGAATTTACCATTATATTATACACAGAACACAGAAGTGTTGTCAAAATGTAAACATGTAAATTGATCAAGATCATATGGAGATTGTATTTCATATTTTGTAAATTCATTTCAATTATAAAACTGAAAGAAATGTTAACCTAGGTAGGCGTGTATATGTGCTAACCTACGTAATCTAATGCTCATGTATCCATCCATATTTTGTGACTTATCTTGCCACTGGAGGATGATTGAATACCATTATGCTGTGACTTATCTTGCGACTGGAGGATGATTGAATACCATTATGCTGTGACTTATCTTGCCACTGGAGGATGATTGAATACCATTATGCTGTGACTTATCTTGCGACTGGAGGATGATTGAATACCATTATGCTGTGACTTATCTTGCCACTGGAGGATGATTGAATACCATTATGCTGTTTACATTCTGTTTAAAGAATATTTATGTTTGACAAGTCATTCATTTATATTAGAACTAGTGGACAGAAGGACCTACACGCACGCAAGTACATACTCATGCATGCACACTCACACTCGTGCACACTCACGCATGGACATAAGCAACCAAGCACACAATCATACAAGCACACACTCATACAAGCACACAATCATACAACCTAAAACGAGCATAATTACAGAGATAATAGTTTTCATCAAGAGCTTAGTGCAGCCATCCATTTCTTCATTAAGAAAAATTATATATTAATATATTAAATCAAATCCCGGGCGGCTGAAGTACAATACTTACTGTAGCTCATTAAAGTATTTGCTATAGATCTATTTAAAATTATTATACAAACAAAGATTAAGCAGAGAATTCATGTAAAATCTTGTATAAAATAAACACCAATGATGTCATAAACACCAACGACGTCATAATTTCTACCAATTATCCTCACAAGAACAATAGCAGTTTTACAAATCAAGAAACTTAACAAAAACAACTAAAGAATACTTAACACTGACTAAAACACAAACATTGGTCAGACTTAGTAAATAGAATAAGGGAATGACTATCAAAGATGTAGCTAGAGTAAACATAGCTACTGTGGCGAGTTTAGTCTTAACTTATTATTGCTTCTACACAAAATTCAAACAATACGGAAACTCAACCAGGTAAGAAAACCCGTAGTGAATTTATCCATGCATGATAACAGGATTTAAAAGGTGATACGTTTTAAGATAAAGTTTACTGTTTTTCAACAAGCTTTCGCACAGAAATACGTTTATCAGTGTCTTAAAAGTGATCCTCTGTTGAATCATGTTATTATTATCGAATCATGTAAGCATTATCAACAGACTAACATGGCTAACAAAACTTGTACTTTATCTGAGGGACGATTGCTCCACCTACATTTTAAGCCATCAAAATCTACAAACCAGATAGCCGCAAACATAGATAGGACATGTTTGACGTCGTAGATCGCTTATGACCCTCTCAAAGACGGCATTTCAGAGTTCAGTATTTTCTGGCCGATTTCGTTTATATGAGAATATCATATTACTAACAAAATCTTATTTTGGTTGCAAATTCCATTACCTAGTCGAATAAAATGTCAGATTAATACGGTCAACCAAATTTTATTTACGATAAAAATTAATAAATTTGGGTAATGCTTCAATAGGTTAATTATTAATGCTAGTGTAGACGTTAAAACATTTTTGTTCAGTATATTTTCTGATTACGAACAAATTAGTCACAGCATTGTGTATGCTGGCATGGTATCATAGACCGTGGTGGTTGGACCGTGCAGTCACAGCATTGTGTATGCTGGCATGGTATCATAGACTGTGGTGGTTGGACCTTGCAGTCACAACATTGTGTATGCTGGCATGGTATCATAGACCGTGGTGGTTGGACCGTGCAGTCACAGCATTGTGTATGCTGGCACGGTATTATAGACCGTGGTGGTTGGACCTTGCAGTCACAGCATTGTGTATGCCACAGCATTGTGTATGCTGGCACGGTATTATAGACCGTGGTGGTTGGACCTTGCAGTCACAGCATTGTGTATGCTGGCATGGTATTATAGACCGTGGTGGTTGGACCTTGCAGTCCCAGCATTGTGTATGCTGGCATGGTATTATAGACCGTGGTGGTTGGACCTTGCAGTCACAACATTGTGTATGCTGGCTGGTATTATAGACCATGGTGGTTGGACCTTGCAGTCACAGCATTGTGTATGCTGGCATGGTATTATAGACCGTGCTGGTTGGACCTTGCAGTCACAACATTGTGTATGCTGGCATGGTATTATAGACTGTGGTGGTTGGACCTTGCAGTCACAGCATTGTGTATGCTGGCACGGTATTATAGACCGTGGTGGTTGGACCTTGCAGTCACAACATTGTGTATGCTGGCATGGTATTATAGATCATGGTGGTTGGAGACGTCACGATACTGATAGTTGTTGACAAATTGCGGGGATGACATGAACACGTCCGCTGAACAGCTGTTACTGGCAGCTTGCTTCGACGTATCATAATTTAAAAATAACTAGTCAAGCGCACTATGTTTTACTAATCACGTGACCGGTTGTTTGGACAACTCCGCTCAAAATGAAGGTATGCACACGAGCGATCTACGGCTTTATATCTATGGCCACAACTCTCCAGGATTTCTGAACTACAAAGCAGATAGCCGCAACTCTAGGAACTATCATGATTTACGGAAATCTAGGCCCATTTCTGCTTATATACTATCATGATTTACGGAATCAACTGATGCACTTTTGAGGTATTTATGCATCAACTGAATTCTTTATTAAATGTGTTGTGAAATTACAGCATATTATCTTTAATGGATTTCTTTGGTTATTATATAAAAACAAAGCAAACAAAATCACAGGATTTCTTATAAATCTGGTCAAAAACAATAGGATTCCACATAAAACTTACTGCCAGATTCAGTTTGTATATTTTGGGATTTATTCTGCTGGAAAATGTTTTATACGGTCAGCACTAAGATAACGACACACTCGATAAATACATACAAATAAACAAAACATTTCAAGCAAGGTATTAAATATTATTGAATTGCATTGTTTTGCATTATGTATTAAATAGATCTAATAGATTACGATTACAGACAAAAACAATACATCACCACCAACAATAACAACAACTGTCATTTTTTCAGTCTTGAGCATACGAACAGTGAATATAAACTGCAGTATAATCAGCGACTTAAAAGTAAACAGCTTTTGTTCTTTACCATCCGCTACAATGAGATAATAATGGGTGGACATTAATGCAGGATTACTCATAGCTGTTGTTAGTGTCTCAGTTTGGCAACTAGCGGTTAATAAAGTGTCATGAAAACATATTTCAAACATAAATGTCTGACATGATGGCGGATAATGCGGAGACAAACACTTAAACATTGTACATGGGGCTACACTATGAGAGGGGGGGGGGGGGGGGATTCTTGTAGACTTATATCTATCATGTGATTATCTCCCTTGTGAGATATTAACATCATTCTTCTTAATATTTGATGTTAGTAGGAATTTAACTGTCTGCCTGCATATTTTCCATGGAGTTTAATTCTTGATATGCTGAATATTTTGAAAGCAATTTGACTGACAGTTGTTAGCCACCAACAACTTTCAGTCAAATTGCTTTCAAAATATTCAGCATGTCTAGAATTATTTCCTATCAAAATTCTTGTCCGGTTGCTTGCAGCAGTCAGACAGTTGATGGTAAAAATTGGCCTTTGTAATTGCCGTAGTAAATGTTATCAGTAAGCCATCTGAAGACTATTTTTGAAAACATACCAGTGGAATGTCTGGTTCGCTAACCAAGCCATTCCTGGTAATCTTTATAAGATGTTTTCTTGGCCTGCAGTAGCTGGACATGGATTAAGCAGACCTGATTGTGATTATCCTCACCATTAACAGTAACAAAGCACAGCTTTAGACCTGATTGTGATTATCCTCACCATTAACAGTAACAAAGCACAGCTTTAGACCTAACTGTGATTATCCTCACCATTAACAGTAACAAAGCACAGCTTTAGACCTAACTGTGATTATCCTCACCATTAACAGTAACAAAGCACAGCTTTAGACCTAACTGTGATTATCCTTACCATTAACAGTAACAAAGCACAGCTTTAGACCTAACTGTGATTATCCTCACCATTAACAGGAACAAAGCACAGCTTTAGACCTAACTGTGATTATCCTCACCATTAACAGTAACAAAGCACAGCTTTAGACCTAACTGTGATTATCCTTACCATTAACAGTAACAAAGCACAGCTTTAGACCTAACTGTGATTATCCTTACCACTAACAGTAACAAAGCACAGCTTTAGACCTAACTGTGATTATCCTCACCATTAACAGGAACAAAGCACAGCTTTAGACCTAACTGTGATTATCCTCACCATTAACAGGAACAAAGCACAGCTTTAGACATAACTGTAATTATCCTCACCATTAACAGTAACAAAGCACAGCTTTAGACCTAACTGTGATTATCCTCACCATTAACAGGAACAAAGCACAGCTTTAGACCTAACTGTGATTATCCTTACCATTAACAGTAACAAAGCACAGCTTTAGACCTAACTGTGATTATCCTCACCATTAACAGTAACAAAGCACAGCTTTAGACCTAACTGTGATTATCCTTACCATTAACAGTAACAAAGCACAGCTTTAGACCTAACTGTGATTATCCTCACCATTAACAGGAACAAAGCACAGCTTTAGACCTAACTGTGATTATCCTCACCATTAACAGTAACAAAGCACAGTTTTAGACCTGACTGTGATTATCCTCACCATTAACAGTAACAAAGCACAGCTTTAGACCTAACTGTAATTATCCTCACCATTAACAGTAACAAAGCACAGCTTTAGACCTAACTGTGATTATCCTCACCATTAACAGTAACAAAGCACAGCTTTAGACCTAACTGTGATTATCCTCACCATTAACAGGAACAAAGCACAGCTTTAGACCTGATTGTGATTATCCTTACCATTAACAGGAACAAAGCACAGCTTTAGACCTAACTGTGATTATCCTCACCATTAACAGTAACAAAGCACAGCTTTAGACCTAACTGTGATTATCCTCACCATTAACAGGAACAAAGCACAGCTTTAGACCTAACTGTGATTATCCTCACCATTAACAATAACAAAGCACAGCTTTAGACCTAACTGTGATTATCCTTACCATTAACAGTAACAAAGCACATCTTTAGACCTAACTGTGATTATCCTCACCATTAACAGTAACAAAGCACAGCTTTAGACCTAACTGTGATTATCCTCACCATTAACAGTAACAAAGCACAGCTTTAGACCTAACTGTGATTATCCTCACCATTAACAGGAACAAAGCACAGCTTTAGACCTAACTGTGATTATCCTCACCATTAACAGTAACAAAGCACAGCTTTAGACCTAACTGTGATTATCCTCACCATTAACAGTAACAAAGCACAGCTTTAGACCTAACTGTGATTATCCTTACCATTAACAGTAACAAATCACAGCTTTAGACCTAACTGTAATTATCCTCACCATTAACAGTAACAAAGCACAGCTTTAGACCTAACTGTGATTATCCTCACCATTAACAGTAACAAAGCACAGCTTTAGACCTAACTGTGATTATCCTCACCATTAACAGTAACAAAGCACAGCTTTAGACCTAACTGTGATTATCCTTACCATTAACAGTAACAAAGCACAGCTTTAGACCTAACTGTAATTATCCTCACCATTAACAGTAACAAAGCACAGCTTTAGACCTAACTGTGATTATCCTCACCATTAACAGTAACAAAGCACAGCTTTAGACCTAACTGTGATTATCCTTACCATTAACAGGAACAAAGCACAGCTTTAAACCCAACTGTGATTATCCTCACCATTAACAGTAACAAAGCACAGCTTTAGACCTAACTGTGATTATCCTCACCATTAACAGTAACAAAGCACAGCTTTAGACCTAACTGTGATTATCCGCACCATTAACAGTAACAAAGCACAAACAGCTTTAGACCTGCTGCTGCTGCTGTTAGTTGATCTGAAAGCAAACATTACTATATTATCTCATCAACTGTTCATAAAACATTTTTGCTTTGTTCTGTAAAAATAAGTAACTAGCTCACAAATATGTTTTACTACAGAAGATTCCTTCTGTACATTATTCTAATGACTTGTTCGTGTTGGCCGAGATAATCACATTACCAGTAATATGAGTTGTTGCGCACCAGTTGTTCACATACTCTCTGTATAAATAAGCTACCTGTCACGTGGGATAATTAACATCCCTACTTGTAACACTCAGCCCACCTATAACATGGGACTAATAGCCCTACACTCAGCCTACCTGTAACATGGGACTAATAGCCCTACACTCAGCCCACTTGTAACATGGGACTAATAGCCCTACACTCAGCCTACCTGTAACATGGGACTAATAGCCCTACACTCAGCCCACCTGTAACATGGGCTACCGCCTGTAACATGGGACTAATAGCCCTACACTCAGCCTACCTGTAACATGGGACTAATAGCCCTACACTCAGCCCACCTGTAACATGGGCTACCACCTGTAACATGGGACTAATAGCCCTACACTCAGCCCACCTGTAACATGTAATACTAACTATGTACCTGTAACATGGGACTAATTAATAGCCCCACACCCATGTCACCTCACCCACCTGTAACATGTAATACTACCTATGTATCTGTAACATGGGACTAATTAATAGCCTCACACCCATGTCGCCCCACCCACCTGTAACATGGAATACTAACTATGTACCTGTAACATGGGACTAATTAATAGCCCCACACCCATGTCACCCCACCCACCTGTAACATGTAATACTACCTATGTATCTGTAACATGGGACTAATTAATAGCCTCACACCCATGTCGCCCCACCCACCTGTAACATGGAATACTAACTATGTACCTGTAACATGGGACTAATTAATAGCCTCACACCCATGTCGCCCCACTCACCTGTAACATGGAATACTAACTATGTACCTGTAACATGGAACTAATTAATAGCCTCACACCCATGTCGCCCCACCCACCTATAACATGGAATACTAACTATGTACCTGTAACATGGGACTAATTAATAGCCTTACACCCATGTCACCCCACCCACCTGTAACATGGAATACTATGTACCTGTAACATGGGACTAATTAATAGCCTCACACCCATGTCACCCCACCCACCTGTAACATGGAATACTAACTATGTACCTGTAACATGGGACTAATTAAGCCAGCTTTTTGTATTGAAATAAGAGTGTGACATGACCATAGGATATCACTGACGCCCAGAGACATTAATTTATTGACAACCCTTCAATTACCCTTTGAGCATAGTATTATTTTGTAATTAAATGTGCAAAACATCGTTGCTGCTCAGAACAGCACCACTTCATCAAGCTCAGTCTCAAAATATTTAACAGTTTTCAAACAGACTCGCATAGGATTTTCATGTTCAGAGTTTATTAGCATTTCAACGTAGGCCATACGTGAAATTGACATACAATCACATTTCAGCCGTAAAGCATATTGGCCTAGATGGCCTTATAGCTACGACAAGAATAACCTACTAGCCTGCTTTGACACCGGAGCCAGAATGACATCTCGGATATAAGGTGAAATGCCACAGAATGGCGACGTCGGTAAACTTTGGGAATATATTGAAAATTCACATTCAAACATCAAATACCTTTCTTTGATGACTAAGTATAGATATGATAACTGTGTCTCTTCTTTACATATGTCACACTTGATTATTTTAATACGAGATTCTTTCTTCATTTAGGATAGCTTTAACCATTTACCTGTAACATGGACTGTTGCCAATAACATTACAATTTTGGTCACTTTATTTTAAGGCCAGATATTGATTTTTAAAACATGACCCGCAAAACATTTCACAACCACTATAAACTTTGGATAGAATGTTTGACTCAATTAAAGATTTACAAATTTAATTATAAATTTTAATCCAGCTTCTGTTTATATCCTAAATATACAAATGAACTGCATCATAGCTTGAAATTACATGAAATAATTACGCAGAAATTAAAATTACAAGCTTAAACAAATTTTAAAACATATCGGCTCTGTTTCTGTAAAAACCTAACAAATTAACATGATTAACCTAATCCAGTCTGAATTAACGCTCCAAAGAAATCATTCAAACTTGGTAGATTTAAACGCTTCTGAATGTTTTGAAAACAACTAAAGTCATTGCTGCTGATACAGTTAATTGTATCAATAGCCGGATATTGGGCTAAATATCCAACATAAGTGATCCGAGATAGACAATACCTCTTTAATGTTCAAGTGAGAGAACAAAGCAATCTGAGATAGACAGTACCTCTTTAATGTTCAAGTGAGAGAAAGCAATCGGAGAGACAGTACCTCTTTAATGTTCAAGTGAGAGAACAAAGCAACCCGAGATAGATAGTACCTCTTTACTGTTCAAGTGAGAGAACAAAGCAACCTGAGATAGACAGTACCTCTTTAATGTTCAAGTGAGAGAACAAAGCAACCTGAGATACACAGTACCTCTTTAATGTTCAAGTGAGAGAACAAAGCAACCTGAAATAGACAGTACCTCTTTACTGTTCAAGTGAGAGAACAAAGCAACCTGAGATAGACAGTACCTCTTTAATGTTCAAGTGAGAGAACAAAGCAACCTGAGATACACAGTACCTCTTTAATGTTCAAGTGAGAGAACAAAGCAACCTGAAATAGACAGTACCTCTTTAATATTCAAGTGAGAGAACAAAGCAACCTGAGATACACAGTACCTCTTTAATGTTCAAGTGAGAGAACAAAGCAACCAGAGATACACAGTACCTCTTTAATGTTCAAGTGAGAGAACAAACCAACCTGAGATACACAGTACCTCTTTAATGTTCAAGTGAGAGAACAAAGCAATCTGAGATACACAGTACCTCTTTAATGTTCAAGTGAGAGAACAAAGCAATCTGAGATACACAGTACCTCTTTAATGTTCAAGTGAGAGAACAAAGTTAACCAACGCCATAATATAGTAGTGTGTGCAAACACTGCAGACAAAACAACAACTTCCTTACAGAGGCATAATCTCTTATCATCATACTAAATGTAAGTAACAGACTCAACAACAAACAAAACAACAACAAGAAACAAATAAACAAACAAACAACAATAATGAACAAACAACAAGAAACACAACCATTGTAAGTTACTGATAGTTTGGAACAATGAGTCAGGGAATGACCATTTGGATGCCAAGAGACCATATAAACAAATTTATTAATGAAATAATTAGCTCAGTTATCTGAAAAAAATAGTCCACTTGGCTTCCACATCGTCATTTCTCGAGAAAAACACGGAAGGTATTTTTATCCACCTAAGCATTAAAGGGTTATTACGCTACGGTTATCATAAGTCACTCTAACCAATGCGCCTGTAATATTTACTCAGTTATCATAAGTCACTCTAACCAATGTGGCTGTAATATTTACTCAGTTATCATAAGTCACTCTAACCAATGCGCCTGTAATATTTACTCAGTTATCATGTCACTCTAACCAATGCGCCTGTAATATTTACTCAGTTATCATGTCACTCTAACCAATGCGCCTGTAATATTTACTCAGTTATCATAAGTCATTCTAACCAATGCGCCTGTAATATTTACTCAGTTATCATAAGTCACTCTAACCAATGCGCCTGTAATATTTACTCAGTTATCATAAGTCACTCTAACCAATGCGCCTGTAATATTTACTCAGTTATCATAAGTCACTCTAACCAATGCGCCTGTAATATTTACTCAGTTATCATAAGTCATTCTAACCAAGGCGCCTGTAATATTTACTCAGTTATCATAAGTCACTCTAACCAATGCGGCTGTAATATTTACTCAGTTATCATAAGTCACTCTAACCAATGCACCTGTAATATTTACTCAGTTATCATGTCACTCTAACCAATGCGCCTGTAATATTTACTCAGTTATCATAAGTCACTCTAACTAATGCGCCTGTAATATTTACTCAGTTATCATAGGTCACTCTAACCAATGCACCGGTAATATTTACTCAGTTATCATAAGTCACTCTAACCAATGCGCCTGTAATATGTACTCAGTTATCATAAGTCACTCTAACCAATGCGCCTGTAATATTTACTCAGTTATCATAAGTCATTCTAACCAATGCGCCTGTAATATTTACTCAGTTATCATAAGTCATTCTAACCAATGCGGCTGTAATATTTACTCAGTTACCATAAGTCATTCTAACCAATGCGGCTGTAATATTTACTTAATTGATGCGTAAGAATATCACAATATGAATAGGCAAGCCTTTCCTAAACGATCAGCTGACCACATGCTTATATTTGTGCCAACAACAAGCAAGAAGAAAAATAAGAATTGTCAATAATTTCTGAATAAGAAATCCATGTTAAGGTTTTCATGACATGATAATGGCAGGTAGAATTCAATGAAATAAGATTATTTAAATACTGACCCATAATGCATTTCACTGTGTTTATACACAAATAATTTACCTGCTATAAATACTGGTGATTATTTTTAAGATGATTTGACTGAAAGATATTCTTGTCTTAAGCAGCAATCTCCAATCAAAAGTCAAACGGAGGAATAATGGCTCCTCCAATCAAACTATATATAGAATGATGACGACTCATTTTCCATCCCGGGCAGGAAATAATAACGTCATGAATCTCATTGAGCTATGTATGAAAGATGTGCCGATAAGCCATCACAGTGTTTTCTGAAATGAACGATGCTGTCCCACAATGCATTGTCCTTAATATTACATGAATGAAAAATGCCTATTTCTGTAACTGTTTTCTGAAGTAATGTCGATGATGATGCTGTCCCATGATACAGTATTTTGAATGAAAGATGTCATTATTTTCTGCAGTGTTTTATGAAGCAATGTTGATGATGACAATGTCCCATGATGCAGTATTCTTAATAAAAGATGTCGTAATTTTCTTCACTGTTTTCTGAAGTAATGTCGATGATGATGGTGTCCCATGATGCATTGTTCCTAATGAAAGATGTCATTATTTTCTGCGGTGTTTTCTGAAACGATGTTGACGATACAGTGATGGGCTGAGTTGAGTAATGGCTTCTCGAGGTAGTTGCCTGAGAGGAATTATTTGTTTGAGATCCCTGATTTCTGTCTCACACACCCAGCTGTCTGGCAAGCTGAAAGTAATAATAACAATAATAATAATAATAATAATAACAAGCATTCTGTAAGTATTGCTTTGCAATACATGTCCCCTACCCGGTGATATAAATCTTTAGAGATTGACTGTAAAAAATTTCATTAAAAATTGTCAAAAGCAGCTGAAGCTCGAACTTGAGCTGTAACTTCTCATAACATAGCAATAAACCAAGTCTCAGTTATATATGGTGAAGGATTAGGAAAAAGCCTTGAAAGCTGATATGTTTGTATTTCATAAGCTGAAAGGTGACATAACTCCATCAAAAAATTACGCAAACGCCTGAAACCTGAACTTGGTCTGTAGTTTCTCATAATAAAGTAATGTACCAATTCTCAGTTGAATATCTTGAAAGACTGCGAGAAAAAGGGCGGAAAACTAATAATTTTCGTATTTCATAGGTCGAAAGGGGGCATATAACTCCATCAAAAATTTATGCATACGCCTGAAACTCGAACTTGGACTGTAACTTCTCATAACAAAGCAATGTAGCAATTTTCAGTATAATATCTTGAAAGATTGCGAAGAAAAGTGTGGAAAACTAATATTTTTCGATTTGCAGAAGTCGAAAGGGGGGCATAACTCCATGACAAATTGACGAAAATGCCTGAAACTCGAACTTGCTCTGTAACTCCTTACACTAAAGCGAAGCATCGATTTTCGCTTAAATATCTTGAAGGAGTGCGAAAAAAAGTGCGGAAAGTTGATATTTTTCGTATTTCTTAAGTCGAAAGTGGGCATAACCCCATCAAAGATTTACGCATATGCCTGAAACTCCAACTTGGTCTGTAACTTCTCATAACAAAGCAATGTAGCAGTTCTCACTATAATATCTTGAACGACTGCGAAAAAAGTTCGGAAAAATTAATATATTTTATTTCATAAGTCGAAAGGGGGCATAACTCCATGAAAAATTGACAAAAATGTCTGAAACTAGAACTTGCTCTGTTATCCCTTATACTAAAGCGATGGAACTGATTTTTCCTTAAATATCTTGAAGGAGTGCGAGAAAAAGTGTGGAACGCTGATATTTTTCATGTTTCTTAAGACGAAAGGGGGCATAACTACATCAAAAATTTACACATACGCCTTAAGCTCCAACTTGGTCTGTAACTTCTCATAACAAAGCAATGTAGCAGTTCTCACTATAATGTCTTGAAAAACTGCGAAAAAAAGGTGTGGAAGACTAATATTTTATGTATTGCATAAGACAAAAGGGGGAATAACTCCATGAAAAATTGACGAAAATGTCTGAAACTCGAACTTGCTCTGCAACTCCTTATACTAAAGTGATGCACTGATTTTCGCTTAAATATCTTGGAGTGCGAAAAAAAGTGCGGCAAGCTGATATTTGTCGTATTTCTTACCTAGAAAGGGGGCATAACTCCATAAAAAACTAACGTATACGCCTGAAACTCAAACTTAGTCGAAAGGGGGGCATAACTCCATGACAAATTGACGAAAATGCCTGAAACTCGAACTTGCTCTGTAACTCCTTACACTAAAGAGATGCACCGATTTTCGCTTAAATATCTTGAAGGAGTGCGAAAAAAAGTGCGGAAAGTTGATATTTTTCGTATTTCTTAAGTCGAAAGTGGGCATAACCACATCAAAGATTTACGCATATGCCTGAAACTCCAACTTGGTCTGTAACTTCTCATAACAAAGCAATAAACCAATTCTCAGTTGAATACCTTGAAGGACTGCGAAAAAAGTGCGGAACACCAACTGCGACTGACGGACAGACAGACAGACGGAGTGCAAACCTATAGTTCCCTCCCCCCCACCCCGGTTTTACCGCTAGGGGACTAATAATAATAATAATAACCAGAGCTCCGCAAATGGCGCATAATACCACACCCATATGACAAACCAATGAATGAGATCTTTAAAAAAATAGCGATTTCTTCTTCAGATCTATACCTGTCATCCTATGACGTTTCAAAGTGATCTGCTAAACGGTCATGGAGTTATTGTCCGGAAACCAATTTTCAAGATGCCCGACAGTGGCCATCGGCCATATTGGATTTTGGATCATCTTCGAATTTCAATAGGTTTCCTCAGATGAAATGGCGGAAATGAAGTTGTCATTCGGAAACGTATTTTCAAGATGGCTGCTGGTGGCCATATTAGATTTAGGATCATCATCGATTTCAATAAGTTTATTCCTTAGGCCTAGTCCAGTCATCCTATGAAGCTTCAAATCAATTCTATAAATAGTAAGAGTTATCATCCGGAAACCAATTTTCAAGATGGCCGCCATTTTCAATTTAGTTTTTGCTTTCTTCCTCAGGCCTAGTCCACCCACCCTATGAAGCGTCAAAGCGATCCGATAAATGGTAACAGAGTTACCATCCAGAAACCACTTTTCAAGATGGCCACACTCGGTTAGCGGCTATCTCGGATTTTGGGTCATTGTAAAGTTTGATAGGTTTCTTCCCCTGACTTAGTCCAATCACCTTATGAAGTTTCAAAGTGATCTGATAAATGGTAACAGAGTTATCATCCGGAAACCAATTTTCAATATGCCCGCACTTGGCTGGCGGCCTTCTTGGATTTCGGATCTTCGTCAATTTTGATATGTTTCTCCCCCTGACCTAGTCCAATCACCTTATGAAGTTTCAGTGATCCGATAAACGGTAACAGTTATTATCTGGAAACCAATTTTCAAGATGGCCGCCGGTGGCTGGCAGTCATCCTTCCAATTTTCAAGATGGCCGACGGTGGTTGGTGGTCATCTTGGATTTCGGATCATCATCAATTTCGATAAGTTTCTTCACCAAATTGACAGAAGCAGCTGAAACTTGAACTTGATATGTAACTTCTCATAACAAAGCAATATACCAGGTTTCAGTTATATATCGAGAGGAGAACGAGTCATGAAAGTTGATATATGTGTGTATTTCATAAGTCGAAAGGGGACATAACTCCATCAGAAAATTGACGCAAATGCCTGAAACTCGACCTTGCTCTATTTCTCATAACAAAGCAATGTACCAATTTTCACATTAATATTTTGAAGGGATGCGAAAAAAATTGTGGAAAACTAATATTTCTTGTTTTTATACGTCAAAAGGGGGCATATAAATCCATGGAAAATTGAGGAAAATTTCTGAAACTCAAACCCGAGTACCCACCCATCATATGACATCATAATGAACTGCGTGATGTGTAGAATGATGTCACAATGAATGACATCATGAATGACGTCGATAAGTACGTCACGAATGCATATTTGAAGATGGTCTATGCATTGTTGTACAAATTGTTTGCTTTTACTATTTAATAAATATTCTGTTGAATATTTTTAAACTAATTTAACAGCACCCAGTCAAATTAGTTACAAAATATTCAACAGCTTCCCTGTATAGTTTTCAGGAAATTGATAGCTAGGCCAATCGGGGATCGATCAATCACAATACGGCGAGGTGGGGTGGAGCTTAGCTAGTGATGGGCGGGGCATAGCTAAAAATGGAAAGACCCATTCTCATTTGAATCCCTTGAAGGAGGTCGAAAAAGTGCGGAAAATGGATATTTATAAGTTGTAAATGATGTACTCTATTAAAATTGATGCAAATACCTGAAACTCGAACGTGCTCTGTAATTTCTCATAGCAAAGCAACGTACCAATTCTCAGTTGAATATCTTGAAAGGCTGCGAAAAATAGTATGGATTTCATAAGTCAAACTCCATGAAAAATTGACGAAAATGGCTGAAAATCTAAGTTGCTCTGTAACTCGCTATAATAAAGCAAGCTACCAATTCTCACTTGAATACCTTGAAGGAGTGCGAAAAAACGTGCGGAAAGCTCATGTTTTTCATATTTCTAAGTCGAAAGGGGGGGGCATAACTTCATAAAAAATTCAGGCATACGCCCGAAATTCGAACTTGGTCTGTAACTTCTCAAAACAGAGCAATGCAACCATTCACAGTAGAATATCTTGAAAGACTGCGAAAACTGCGCAAAAATATAGTCGAAAGGGGGCATAACTCCATGAAAAATTGAAGAAAATGCCTGTAACTCGAATTTGCCCTGTAACTCCTTATACTAAAGCGATGTACTGATTTTCCCGTAAATATCTTGAAGGAGTGCGCAAAAAAGTGCAGAAAGCTGATATTTTTGGTATTTCTTAAGTCGAAAGGGGGGCATAAATCCATAAAAAATGACGCATGCACCTGAAACTCGAACTTGGTCTGTAACTTCTCATAACAAAGTAACATACCAATTCTCAGTAAAATATCTTGAAAGACTGAGAAAAAAGTGCAGAAAAATATTATTTTTCGTATTTCATAAGTCGAAAGGGGGCATTAACTCCATGAAAAATTGACAAAAATGTCTGAAACTCAAACTTGCTCTGTCACTTCTTTATACTAAAGCGATGTACTGATTTCCCCTTAAATATCGGGGCATAACTCCATAAAAAATTGACGCATGCGCCTGAAACTCAAACTTGATCTGTAACTTCTCATAATGTTAGCAATGTACCAATTCTTAGTTGAATACCTTGAAAGAATGCGAAAAAAAGTGCGGAAAACCAACTGCAACAGACGGAGTGCAAACCTACAGGCACAACCCCACCCCAACCCCCGGTTTTACCGGGAGGGGACTAATAAGTATGCTGATGATTTGAATATCAATGTCAGAGTATGTTAACATGGTTAAGTGCAGATTTGCATATTAATGGCAGAGCATGTTAACATGGTTGAATGCAGATGCCGATGATTTGCATATGAATGGCAGAGCGTGCTGCTAACTTGGTTAAATAGATGCTAAACATTTGCATACCAATGGGAGCATGTTAACATGATTAAGTAAATATGTTGATGATTTGCAAGCATGTTATCATGGTTAAATAAGGATGCTGATAATTTGCATATCAATGTCAGAGCATGTTAACATGGTTATGCCCTGATGCTGATGATTTGCATATTAATGGCTGCGCATGTTAACACGGTTGAGTGCAGATGCTGATGATTTGCGTACCCATGGCAGACCATGTTAACGTGGTTAAATAAAGATGCTGATGATTTGCATATCAATGCAGAGCATGTTAACGTGGTTAAATAAAGATGCTGATGATTTGCATATCAATGGCAGAGCATGTTAACATGTTAAATAAAGATGCTGATGATTAACTACATACATGTTCTCTGGCATCCAGTGTAACAGATACTGTGAGCTATCAGACCTGCGCTCTTTCCTCTGACCAATGATCTGTAAGAAAACATAACACAAAAACAAAACAAGTTATTAAGAGTCCAGTTTGCTAAACACCGGCAATAATTCAGATCGGCTCTGTCAGTAATTAGTCTCTCCTTAGTTATCTGGACATACACTACAGCTCACAAATAACATAACATAACGTTTCCAAAACAAAACCGAACATACTGTTGAATATCTTAGACTTACATTTTGACGGGAAGCTATTGTTGTCGAAGGCAACAATGGCTTTCAATCAAATTACATCAAAAATATTCAACAGATCATTTATTACATCGTGGTCAAAAGTGTACTAATTCACATGTTTCTGGCTTGAGTTATCGGGGATTATATCCATGATAATACATGTATATGTGTACAGTACTCTGCATATGTGTACAGCACTCTGTATGTGTACAGAACTCTGCATTATGTATACAGCTATGAGTATGTGTACAACACTCTGTACGCACGTACAACACTCTGCATATGTGTACAGCACTGCGTATGTGTACAGCACACTGCTTATAGGTACATTACTGAGTATGCGTACAGCACTGAGTATATGTATACAACACTGAGTATGTGTACAGCACTGAGTATATGTGTACAGCACTGAGTATATGTGTACAGTACTCTGTATATGTGTACATCGCTCTGTATATGTGTACAGCACTCTGCATATGTATACAACACGTTGTATATGTGTGCAGCACTCTATTTATGTGTACAACACTCTGTACCTGTGTACAGCACTCTGCATATGTGTACAGCATTCTGCATATGTGTACATCACTCTGTATATGTGTACAGCATTCTGTATATGTGTACAGCACTATTTATGTTTACAGCACTCTGTATATGTGTACATTACTCTCTTTATGTGTACAGCATTCTGTATATGTGTACAGCACTCTGTATATGTGTACAGGACTCTGTAAATAGCACTCTGTATATGTGTACATTACTCTATTTATGTGTACAACACACTGCATACATGTACAGCACTCTGTATATGTGTACAGCATCTTGTGTGTACATCACTCTATTTATATGTACACCACTCTATTTATATGTACACCACTCTGCATATGTGTACAACTCTGCATATGTGTACAGCACTCTGTATATGTGTGTACAATACTGCGTACATGTACAAGACCCTGTATATTTGTACAGGACTGAGAATGTGTACAGCACTGAGTATGTGTATAGCACTGAGTATGTGTACAGCACTAAGTATGTGTATAGCACTGAGTATGTGTACAACACTGAGTATGTGTACAGCACTGAGTATGTGTATAGCACTGAGTATGTGTATAGCACTGAGTATGTGTACAGCACTGAGTATGTGTATAGCACTGAGTATGTGTACAGCACTGAGTATGTGTATAGCACTGAGTATGTGTATATCACTGAGTATGTGTACAGCACTGAGTATGTGTGCAGCACTGAGTATGTGTACAGCACTGAGTATGTGTATAGCACTGAGTATGTGTACAGCACTGAGTATGTGTATAGCACTGAGTATGTGTACAGCACTTTGTATATATGTACAGCACTCTGCATATGTATACAACACGTTGTATATGTGTGCAGCACTCTATTTATGTGTACAACACTCTGTACCTGTGCACAGCACTCTGCATATGTGTACAGCACTCTGCATGTGTACAGCACTCTATTTATGTGTACAACACTGTATATGTGTAAAGCACCCTGTATATATGTACAGCACTCTGTATACGTGGCCATCACTCTGTATGTGTACAGCACTCTGTATATGCATACAGCACTCTGCATATGTGTACAGCACTGAGTATGTGCACAGCACTCTATTTATGTGTACAGCACTCTGTAAGTGTACATAACTCTGTATATATGTGTACAGCACAGCACTCTGTATATGTGTACAACACTCTGCATATGTACAGCACTCTGTATATGTGTACATCACTCTGTATACGTGTACGGTACATCACTCTGTATATGTGTACAGCACTCTGTACATGCATACAGCAATCTGCATATGTATATAGCACTGAGTATGTGCACAGCATTCTATTTATACATACAGCACTCTGTATGTGTACATCACGCTGTATGTGTACAACACTCTGTATATGTGTACATCAGTCTGTATATGTGTACAACACTGCATGTGTACAGCACTCTGTATATGTGTACAGCACTCTGCATATGTATACAACACGTTGTATATGTGTGCAGCACTCTATTTATGTGTACAACACTCTGTACCTGTGTACAGCACACTGCATATGTGTACAGCATTCTGCATATGTGTACATCACTCTGTATATGTGTACAGCATTCTGTATATGTGTACAGCACTATTTATATTTACAGCACTCTGTATATGTGTACATTACTCTCTTTATGTGCACAGCATTCTGTATATGTGTACAGCACTCTATATATGTGTACAGCACTCTGTATATGTGTACATTACTCTATTTATGTGTACAGCACACTGCATATATGTACAGCACTCTGTATATGTGTACAGCATCTTGTATATGTGTACATCACTCTAATTGATCATGTCGATAGTCACTTATAGGACTGGCGGTATGATCAGCGAACGAAAAGAAGAATCACTCTATTTATATGTACACCACTCTGCATATGTGTACAACTCTGCATATGTGTACAGCACTCTGTATATATGTGTGTACAGTACTGCGTATATGTACAAGACTCTGTATATGTGTACAGGACTGAATATGTGTACAGCACTGAGCATGTGCATAGCACTGAGTATGTGCATAGCACTGAGTATGTGTACAGCACTGAGTATGTGTACAGCATTGAGTATGTGTACATCACTGAGTATGTGTATAGCACTGAGTATGTGTACATCACTGAGTATGTGTACAGCACTGCATATGTGTACATCACCGAGTAGGTGTACAGCACTGAGTATGTGTACAACACTGAGTATGTGTACAGCACTGAGTATGTGTATATCACTGAGTATGTGCACAGCACTGAGTATGTGTACAGCACTGAGTATGTGTATAGCACTGAGTATGTGTATAGCACTGAGTATGTGTACAGTACTGAGTGTACAGCACTGAGTATGTGTATAGCACTGAGTATGTGTATAGCACGGAGTATGTGTACAGCACTGAGTATGTGTATAGCACTGAGTATGTGTATAGCACTCTGTATCTGCTTAATTAATTTAATATTACAATATTAATTTAGCAACTCAGAGGCAGAAACTTACACTGCAGTTTCCTTTTGCACCAGTATTTATTTTAGACACATGCACGCACACAACTGCATGCATGTCCACTCGCGCATGATATACACGCACATGCACGCCTGCTCGCACACACACACACACACACGTGCGCGCGCGCATGCAGGCATGCATGCATTCACAGCTACGGCTTACTTACAGAGCTGTGGAATGTGACCGCAGGACTGAGCTGCTGTTGGTTATTAGATGATGTTGTTGGAAAGTCCATTTCTGTGTTTCTGGCCAAACCAATCAAACAGAGCTTCATTTGGTCCAGTATGCAGCTGTCATTCAAGTAATCATCTGTCCTTGCTGAGGATAAATGACACAATGAATATAATCTTACATTGAACATGAACTGGCGCCAGAAACATTGAACTCAGGGCCTGAAACATCAAACATAAACTAGAGGCTGAAACATTGAACAGTGTCTTAACAGTCGATCATATGCTATCACACATTCCCCATGTTCACTGCTTTGACATCCCCTCACCCACCTAATATAATGTCCTCTGCACGCCACCCACAATCATATGGATAACTCACATAACAAATATGGTTGAATACCATCCAATGGCTCTGGAGGAGACAGACAGATGGGTGGACAAACGACATAAACCCTACTTTTCTTTGAAAACCATAGAGATAACAGGTAGGTTACTGGCTATATAGTAATTTCAATATTGATGGTTTGCTGCATCTTGTGGCCATCATTTCTAGAGCAAATAGCGTCGTGCATCTTGTGGCCATCATTTCTAGAGCAAATAGTATCATGATCGTCATGCATCTTGTGGCCAGTATTTCTACAGCAATTAGCATCATGATCGTCATGAATGCATGTTGTGGCCAGTATTTCTAGAGCAATTAGCGTCATGATCGTCATGTATCTTGACCAGTATTTCTAGAGCATTTAGCATCAAGATCGTCATGCATCTTGTGGCCATCATTTCTAGAGCAATTAGCATCATGATCATCATGAATGCATCTTGTGGCCAGTATTTCTAGAGCAATTAGCGACATGATCATCATGAATGCATCTTGTGGCCAGTATTTCCAGAGCATTTAGTGACATGATCATCACGAATGCATCTTGTGGCCAGTATTTCTAGAGCAATTAGCGACATGATTATCATGCAAATTAAAACTGCTACTAAACAAGTGTCACAAATATCATCAGCAAATAGAGTACACATGATAAGTTAACAAGTTTCCAAAACAAAACAATTTTGAACAGCAATCAATGTCTTCCAATATAATTATGTTCAAAACAGCAATGTCTTCCAATATAATTATGATCAAAACACCAATGTCTTCCAATACAATTATGTTCAAAACAGCAATGTCTTCCAATACAATTATGTTCAAAACAGCAATGTTTTCCAATACAATTATGTTCAAAATATTGAATAGTACACTTGTATTTTGTTTTGGAAATGTTCTAAGATATTTCTGAGCTATCCTATATGCTATATACTGACCTCTGAGCTATCCTGTATGCTATATACTGACCTCTGAACTATCCTGTATGCTATATATTGACCTCTGAGCTATCCTGTATGCTATATACTGACCTCTGAGCTTTCCTGTATGCTATATACTAACCTGTGAACTATCCTGTAAGCTATATACTGACCTCTCAGCTATCCTGTATGCTATATACTGACCTCTGAACTATCCTGTATGCTATATAGTGACATCTGAGCTATCCTGTATGCTATATACTGACCTCTGGGCTAGCTTGTATGCTATATACTGACCTCTGAACTATCCTGTATGCTATATACTGACCTCTGAGCTATCCTGTATGCTATATACTGACCTCTGAACTATCCTGTATGCTATATACTGACTTCTGACCTATCCTGTATGCTATATACTGACCTCTGAGCTATCCTGTATGCTATATACTTAATGTGTTAAGATCTTATTTCTGAGCAATCCTGTATGCTATATACTGACCTCTGAGCTATCCTGTATATAATATACTGACCTCTGAGCTATCCTGTATGCTATATACTGACCTCTGAGCTATCCTGTATGTTCTATACTTAATGTGTTAAGATGTTATTTCCGAGGATACATTCTGATACATGGATACATTACATATACTGAGCTATCCTGTATGTCATATACTGACCTCTCCAAGGTCGCTTCCTGTACGCTATATACTGATTTCTCCAAGGCCTCTTCCAATATGCTATATACTGACCTCTCCAAGGTCACTTCCAATATGCTATATACTGACCTCCCCAAGGCCACTTCCAATATACTATATACTGACCTCCCCAAGGTCACTTCCAATATGATATATATTGACCTTTCCAAGGTCACTTCCAATATGATATATACTGACCTCTCCAGCCGCTTCCAATATGCTATACACTGACTTCCCCAAGGTCACTTCCAATATGCTATATACTGACCTCTCCAAGGTCACATCCTGTATGCTATCTACTGACCTCTCCAAGGTCGCTTCCAATATGCTATATACTGACCTCCCCAAAGTCGCTTCCAATATGCTATATACTGACCTCTCCAAGGTCGCTTCCAATATGCTATATACTGACCTCTCCAGTCGCTTCCAATATGCTATATACTGACCTCTCCAGTCACTTCCAATATGCTATATGCTGATCTCTCCAAGGTCACTTCCAATATGCTATATATTGACCTCTCCAAGGTCACTTCCTGCATGCTATATACTGACCTCTCCAAAGTCACTTCCAATATGCTATATACTGATCTCCCCAAGGTCACTTCCAATATGCTATATATTGACCTCTCCAAGGTCACTTCCTGCATGCTATATACTGACCTCTCCAAAGTCGCTTCCAATATGCTATATATTGACCTCTCCAAGGTCACTTCCTGCATGCTATATACTGACCTCTCCAAAGTCGCTTCCAATATGCTATATACTGATCTCTCCAAGGCATACTGACCTCCCCAAGGTCACTTCCAATATGATATATATTGACCTCTCCAAGGTCACTTCCAATATGATATATACTAACCTCTCCAGTCGCTTCCAATATGCTATACACTGACTTCCCCAAGGTCACTTCCAATATGCTATATACTGACCTCTCCAAGGTCACGTCCTGTATGCTATATACTGACCTCTCCAAGGTCGCTTCCAATATGCTATATACTGACCTCCCCACTATATACTGACCTCTCCAAGGTCGCTTCCAATATGCTATATACTGACCTCTCCAGTCGCTTCCAATATGCTATATACTGACCTCTCCAGTCACTTCCAATACGCTATATGCTGATCTCTCCAATGTCACTTCCAATATGCTATATATTGACCTCTCCAAGGTCACTTCCTGCATGCTATATACTGACCTCTCCAAAGTCACTTCCAATATGCTATATACTGATCTCCCCAAGGTCACTTCCAATATGCTATATATTGACCTCTCCAAGGTCAATTCCTGCATGCTATATACTGACCTCTCCAAAGTCGCTTCCAATATGCTATATATTGACCTCTCCAAGGTCACTTCCTGCATGCTATATACTGACCTCTCCAAAGTCGCTTCCAATATGCTATATACTGATCTCTCCAAGGCCTCTTCCAATATGCTATATACTGACCTCCCCAAGGTCACTTCCAATATGATATATATTGACCTCTCCAAGGTCACTTCCAATATGATATATACTAACCTCTCCAGTCGCTTCCAATATGCTATACACTGACTTCCCCAAGGTCACTTCCAATATGCTATATACTGACCTCTCCAAGGTCACGTCCTGTATGCTATCTACTGACCTCTCCAAGGTCGCTTCCAATATGCTATATACTGACCTCCCCAAAGTCGCTTCCAATATGCTATATACTGACCTCTCCAAGGTCGCTTCCAATATGCTATATACTGACCTCTCCAGTCGCTTCCAATATGCTATATACTGACCTCTCCAGTCACTTCCAATACGCTATATGCTGATCTCTCCAATGTCACTTCCAATATGCTATATATTGACCTCCCCAAGGTCACTTCCTGCATGCTATATACTGACCTCTCCAAAGTCACTTCCAATATGCTATATACTGATCTCCCCAAGGTCACTTCCAATATGCTATATATTGACCTCTCCAAGGTCAATTCCTGCATGCTATATACTGACCTCTCCAAAGTCGCTTCCAATATGCTATATACTGATCTCTCCAAGGCCTCTTCCAATATGCTATATACTGACCTCCCCAAGGTCACTTCCAATATGCTATATACTGACCTCTCCAAGGTCACTTCCAATATGCTATATACTGACCTCTCCAAGGTCACTTCCAATATGCTATATACTGACCTCTCCAAGGTCGCTTCCAACACATCTTCTTCCTCCGTTTAGTGGGCGTGTCTTCACGAGACCGTGAACCTTTGCAATTACTATTAGTTTGTGTTGTTGATGATGCATTGAAATGTCCATTAACGTGTCGTTCTAGACCACTCTCAGAAGTAAACCTCTGCAGACAGCCATCCACAATACATCGGAATGGCTTCGTGCCGCTATGAGAGATGACATGTCTCTCCAGCCATGATAAAGAACATGAGTGGCGATTATATACCTTACAACCTTCCCATAAACACACAAACGTCTCTTTCGTCTGCTGATAATCAACATGTTCTTGGCGTATATGATCGAGAATCGCACCTTGTCCTAAACACTTATCACAATGACTCCATTTACACGGAACTTGTAGAACAGTCGGCGTCACCGATGATGATGACGACGAATTATATCCCGTTTTGTCAAGTTTCACTTTTTCAGGAGTTTTAAATTCTGCTTTTAAGGTGTCAGTTGAATGAGGTTTCCATGGAAATGCAAGTTTGTATTGAGTATCAGCTAATTTTGCACTGGCCACTCCGATTGAGATTGGAGTGCAAGATCTTGAGGTATCAGGTGTCATTTGATTCGTGCTGTTGCTGTGTGGTGTCAGGTCATCATTGCCAACATGGAAGGAAGTCACATGATTGCCTGCTAGATGTGACGTATCGGCCGCCAGAGAGGATAACAATGAGCATGATGAAGACGAGTTATCATCCGTACTAGAGAACTGTCCCATCCCACTCCCGGCACTCTCCAGTCCACTGTCCATACTGGAGAACTGTTCCATTCCACCCCCACCCCCACTCTCCAGTCCACTATCTTCACCTTGGTCCAGATCATCATCGTCTTGGTCCAAAGTCTGCACACTGTCAGGGGAGCTACTACAGGTCGGACTGAAAATATAGCCATTGACACCATTATTAACAAGGTGTGTGCGAGCGTGCGTGTGTGTGTGTGCATTATCAACAAGGTGCGTGCATTCCTGTGCGTGCGTGTTCCTGCGTGGATGCGCATCTGCACACTGTTAGGGGAGCTGCTAGAGGTAGGGCTGAAAAGAATAACATCAGCATTATTAACAATGTGCGTGCATTCCTGTGCGTGCATGCCTGCGTGTATCTGTGCATGTGTATGTGCAAGCATGTGTGTACATGCATGAGTATTGTGTGCATCTTGTAAGTTGTATGTATGTTTACTGTTTTATGCATATATTGAGAATGACTGCGCTAGACTCATCTGCCTTGCGAATAATTAATACGTTGGCTTGTCAGCAACATTGCACTGGCGCTGCTAGCAGGAGGGAGTGGAGGGGGTGTCGCTGGGTGCGAATTCCAACCCCCACCCCATCTGCCACAATTTGAGTAAACCCTAGATTATATGCTAACCATAAACAAATACAGCTTGCAAATACATATCGATAATTATAATACAAATTTTGTAGCTACACTGTCACTAATTCAGTTGCACAACTAATGTGACTTGAATGGCTGTTGCAGGAAGCTTCGCATGTCTGTCTCCATTTAATGTTCAATAGCCATTTTACCGCTAAAGGCTAAAAGTCAAATTTACAAGGTGACACAAATTTAATGGATGGGGGGGGGGGGGGAGACAATGATTTAATTTTCTGAGTGCCTAAACCTAATTTCAGAATTTTCTGGGGAAGGTAGCCCACTTTTTTACACATCCCATTCCTATGAAACTGATTAATATGTGATAGTTCATTTGCAATTAAGTGACAAAATGCACAATGGATCATTGAAATCGATTATATAGGTTATTTATGAATTATTTATTCCCGGGAGAAATGGTAAAATAGAATAAATTCAGGCAGATAAATGACTAGAAATTCACTTCAAGTAATGCGGGAGACACTCCCTGGGATCAGCTGGATTTCAAAAATTTCCGGGGTAGACACCCCACTCCCAAAACGCGAAAGGGACACCTCTAACAAATCCTCCCCAATATTTGGACTCCCTTAGAGGAATTCCTAGCGACACCCATGTATTGATCGTCCATGAGCCTAAATGATATAATCTCTCGACACCTACATAGACCATTTCTAGGCAATGTTGTCTTCCTGTTTACCTGTAGACTAAAGTCTATCTATATAAAAGCAATGTTTACCTGTAGACCATATATATATACACCTGTGCAAAAGTTAAGCACCAGCAAAAACAATAGAACGTAGAAACATGATGGTACAACTAGGCTGCCATACTTTTTGTCCCCGCGTTAGCTGACATAATTCCAAGTACGAAATGCACATGCATGCATAACTTCACGCCGCTTGATGTCCATGCGTGGCGGGAAACAGCTCACGTGTTCAGTTATGTAAAAGTCCAGTTTGAGGTGTAGAACATTACATACAGATTTAGGCGACAAGATTAGGAATTTTGGGTTCATGACCGTGGTTTATTTGTACAGAGAGAATTAGCTCTTGATTGTGAACCGCTATGGCAAGACGAAGGTTAAGTGATCGTGTGAAATGGCAAATCATAGGCATGCATACCACTGGTATGTCATGCAGAGAGATTGGCAGACAGCTGAACATTAACCATACTGTAATCAGTCGTTTGATTGCAAAACATGGGCAAACTAACGAGGTGAAGGACAGGCCTAGATCTGGAAGACCGAAGAAGACTACTGCCCGTGATGATCGAGCCCTAGTACGCCTTGTTAGGAGATCTCCATTCACCAACAGCAGAGTGCTCAGCCAGCAATGGGAAACGCGCAATAGAGTGTCAATGTCTACCGTCAAAAGGAGACTGTATGCTGCTGGCATGAAAGCTAGGAGACCTGTCAGACGTCCTCTCCTCACTGCACACCACAAAGAGGAGCGTCTGAGGTGGTGCAACGAAAGAAGACACTGGAACATGAGATCCTGGAGACGGGTACACTGGTCCGATGAAAGTCGGTTCCTGCTTCATGCCACAGATGCTCGAACTCGTGTATGGAGGTCCAGACGCACGGCGTACGACCAACGTAACATCATGGAAGAAGTTCCATTTGGTGGAGGTTCCGTTATGATATGGGGGTGCATCTCATTTGATTGTAAGCTGGATCTGTTGACTGTACCTGGAACACTAAATGGACAAAGATATCAAGATTCCATACTGGATAGAGTTGTGGTCCCTCATTTTGTAAATCATGCACCTGGAACCCACCCTATATTCATGGATGACAACGCCCGACCACATCGTGCTAGAGCTGTGCATGAATACCTCCGCAAGAATGCAATCAAAACCATACCATGGCCAGCAAGGAGCCCTGACATGAACCCTATTGAGCATATCTGGGACATTCTGGGAAACATGGTGAGAAGGAGGGATCCTCCTGTGCAGAACCTACAGGAATTAACAGACGCACTCCATCTTGAATGGCAACGAATACCACAATGGCGTATCAGTCGGTTGGTGACCAGCATGAGACGTCGTGTCCAGGCCGTCATCCAGGCACAAGGTGGATATACCCGGTATTAATAATGACAGTCTCAAACTCGTGCACAGATGGTAAACTTCGTTTTCAGACACCATTAATGACAATCTAGCCACGTGTGTCAACTGTAGGGCAATAGTTGTCAGTTGTGTCAACGTAACCATATTCAGGCCTCGTTTTCAAGTTCAAACAAAAACATACAGTGTTTCCCCACCATCATAATCAGCATTCCTCTAGTTGCATTATTACCTCTTGCACTAAGATGGATGGGTACATAAATGTTTATGCTATTGCTTTCTTCATAGCACATGAATATACCCTCGCATGTGCGTAAAAATAGGGTGGTGCTTAACTTTTGCACAGGTGTATATATGGGTCATTCCATATAAGGACCACAATTTTCGAAATCCGTCAAGTCATAGTTTCAGATTTCCTTCAAACTTTGTCAGAGTAAGCATATGTATGTATTAACAGGAAATTCCAAGTATTATAGTGAAAGGCCAAATACTTTTTGAAAACTGGCCTATCCAATACCCCCTGCCTAAAATTGACAAAAATTTGTAACAAAATTTCTATGTTTGAGGCTTCATTTCTCACCGACTACAGTGCTCACAATACTAGGTCTTTTTATTTTAACAGTCTGGTCACCATAGTTCGAGAAAATCACAAGCATTTTGTGCTGACCTGTTGTGTATTATGGGTCGTCAAAAATGCCAAAAAATGTGATTTTTCATATTTTAATCCAAATTTGGAGATGCCGTAAAATGTATTTGTATTTGGTTTACACAAATGATTTCTATCCTGTTAACTAGAGCTACTGCTACTTTAGTGATATTTATTACCTAATGGCAAGATATGCTCCGCAAAAATTTTGTGGGAGCCATACCGCCACCCCTGTTCGCCAAAATGGGGTGACTTCATAACATCTTTTTTCAAAATAACCCCTTTTAAATATTTTGGTGAATGTTATATATATGGTCAATGGTTACAGGGCCAAAAGGTTCACTCTTACATTTGTTTCCTTTTAGAGCTATGGCAAATACAAAATCTGATATTTTTTCAAAAACTTGTATAATATTCGATTTTGGGGGGTTAATAATTTTAAAAGTATACACTCTAGAAGTATGAAACAAGAGATGTAGCGCGTTTCCCTGCCTTATTAAAAGAAACAACCAGCATTTCCCTTTTACAAAATAGATAAACATGGATTTTAGAGATGTCAAAACCTTACTTTGTTAAAATTTGACATTTTTGTGGGTAAACTACAAGTCATTATTCAACAACATTTTCAATGGGAATAACATATTGCCTGGAGAATATTTAAAAAACAATTTGACTATAAGTTGTTGCTGACTTAGCCATCAATAATTTTCAGTCAAATCATTTTCAAAATATACACCAGGTACAGAGTTTGTCCTGTAAGCTGGTCGAGCTGCAACAGCTCATCACTCAGTCTTGAGTTATCCAGTGTTAATAAAGACTGAGAGATTTCATATCTAGAGAAAATAACTCAACCTTCAGAGCTTTGTATATAATTAGGTCAATTGCTGTAATAGACATAGGTAGTGAGGTGATATTGATTAGTCACATGGTCTCAGTTTTTCTCAGAGATCTGCATGCAAGTATTGCTATCAACAAGAGCTCAGTCAAGCATTTTAAGTGATCAAGATTAGGCAGCATGACCAGTGAAAGTGTTTAATAATTACTGCTTTGAAACATTGACATTGTTGCTGATACACAAATGTTTAGATATTTACTTTAGAAATTTAATAATTCACTATACATTTTAATGATAAATTAGGCCTTTTAATTTGAAAAGTGTAAACTTTGACTAGGACACGTTGCACAATGGCTGAATTACCAGAGACATTTTGTTCAGTTGGACGTCTCACTAATGATAAATGTCATAAGTTTACGGATAAATGCTCTGTAAATGATGTTGTACAATTGACGGCTACAGATAAAACACTTGTTGCAATGAGAAGCGGCCAGAGTGAGGATAGTTTAGAAACAGTGTGCTGTTGGCACAAGAAACACTATCTGCATATATTCCCGATGATGAAGCAGAACACTTCATGTTGTGATCCCCTAAAAGTTCACAAAAAGCTTATTAAAAAGGGACTAGTTAATATAGATCAAGAAATTGTGGCATTAATACAGTCGAAAACTAGAGAGAGAAAACAACCTGGCCAAAAGATTTGCCATCATTGTTTGCAGAAAATTAATAACCTGACAGATTGTAGTGACAGTGAACCGGAATCAATGGCCATAGCAGATACTTTGTACAGTAATGCTGAATGCCTCAACACTAGTTTCTCAGCAGTTGGAGTTTCTCCCCCTAAAGAGTGTCCATTCAGAAAGGAAAGTATCATATGGTAAACGAAAAATCAAACAAATGGCAGAAGCAACAACAAGTCACGTGGCATCCCACCTAGGTTTTCCACCTAATAAATTAGTTGCTGACACTTCACAAACTGAATGTACATGTGATTCTAACTTAGATGTGGACTACTTGGTATCGAACATGAATGAAAAACTGTCTGTGTCATCACGAAATCAAAAGATACAAGTATTGACTATTACACCTAAATCATGGTCGATAGATAAAACTGTTCAGGTTTTTCAGGCATGTGGTGTTACGCATTATATAATAATAATAATAATAAGTGAATTTATAACGCGCCAAACTCCACGCAAGCATGCTCGTAGCGCAAGACAATGAAATGATAACATAAACATTAATTTAAATTCTGGTACGCTTGTTTAAAGAGATGAGTTTTAAGATTTGATTTGAATGTTGTAAGATTTTTTGACAATTTTAGATGAATAGGGAGGTTGTTCCATTCAGTGGCGGCCGAGAAAGAAAATGTTCTAAAGCCGTATGAATTCATTTTGTATTTTGGGATTTTGAGCATTTGCTTGTTTAGGGATCTAAGTGACCGGGTTGGTTGGTATGGCTCGACTAATGCAGAAAGGTATGTAGGTGCAGTTCCTGAGACACACTGGTAAGCTAGATTTTAAGGATTTTAAATTGGATACGTTGAGCAATTGGCAACCAGTGAAGCTTATGGAGAATCGGAGTGATGTGTGCATCTTTTGCCTGGCGTGAGATTATTCGTGCTGCTGTATTCTGAATAGTTTGGAGCTTGTGGATGTTTTCTTTTGCCATACCAATACAGAGACTATTGCAGTAGTCCAACCTAGACATTACCGTCATGATCACTAATTTTGTGGTAGCCTCTGTGGTAAGATAATTCCTGATGTGTGCAATGTTCCGCAGCTGCAAAAAGCACACTCTGCGCAGATAGTTTATATGTTTATCCATGCACAACTCGCTATCCAGTATCACGCCGAGGTCTTTAACCGTGTTGGAGATCGGAATTATATTTGTACCAATGGCTAGACTACTTAGTTCTGTTTTGTCTCGTCTGATAGATGGACCCACCAACATACATTCAGTCTTTTCTTCGTTCAGCTTTAGCATGTTGGTTGTCATCCATGCTTTTATGTCCGCACAACAATCTGTTAGCTGTTTGGTTGCTAGAGATGCAGATGCCGCTGGAGGAGGAAATGTATTAATGAGCTGCGTGTCATCCGCGTAAAAATGGTGACACAAACTATGAGAATCGATAACGGATCCTAGCTGTTTGGTGTAGAGCGTAAATAGAACCGGTCCCAATATCGAACCTTGAGGGACACCGCATGTAAGTTCAATGGGCGCAGATTGCGTACCATTAATGTAAACGGACTGGAATCTTTGTGATAAATAAGATTGGAACCAGTTCCACGCACTATCAGTTATGCCAAACTCAACTTTTAGTCGTGTCAACAGCTTTAGGTGGTCAATGGTGTCGAACGCGGCGCTTAAATCGAGCAAAAGCAAGAGTGATACGTTTCCTTCATCCACACCACAGCGAAGGTCATTTAGAACTCTAAGAAGAGCTGTTTCAGTACTATGTCCTTGACGATAGGCGGACTGAAATGGTTCGTACAGACCATTACAATGCATGTGATTTGCCAATCTCTTACTGACTGCCTTTTCAACAACCTTGGATATAAAAGGTAAATTAGACACAGGCCGATAATTTTTTAAAGTGTCCTGATCAAGGCCCGATTTTTTAATCAGCGGGTTAATCAGAGCAGTCTTAAAGGGCTTAGGCATAATACCGGATGTACGGCTAGAATTGACGATAGCAGTGATGATTGAAACGAAAATATCAATATGTTCATATATGAGCTTAGTTGGAATCGGATCTAATGCACAGTAGGTAGGTTTTAAGTCTTTCAGCAATGATAGAATCTCGTCTTCACAGAAAAGATGATGGTGAAACAAGCCAGACAACTTGCGCAGAATGATGGAATACTCGCTGATCGTGAAACCTTTAAAAGAAATAAGCTTGATCAGCATACACTAGATAGTGTTATTAACTACTACCAAGATGATACTGTATCTAGACTATTACCCGGGAAAAATGATTTTGTTACTATAAGAATTTGTGGTACCAAAGAACATAAGCAAAAACGGCTAATCCTGACAAATTTGAAGGAAGTACATGCTAATTTCAAAACAGAAACTGGACTTAAAATTGGTTTCTCTAAATTTGTTGAGTTAAGATGTGAAGTGTCCAGGAACTGCATTTCTCAAAACTTACTTAGAGCAAGACCTTTACGAGCACATGGATGAGGATGACATCATTAAATTCAATGAATGGGTATCCACAGACCGAATTGAAATCATGCGCCGAGAAGTATCAGTTGAAGATTTTATTTCTATATTATGTCAACGGATCCAAGAATTAACACCACATTCCTTCATAGCGAAATCTCAAAGTGAATTCTTGAAAGCGTGCAAACATGATTTAGATGACACTACTGCCATTGTTGTTCTCGACTTTGCTGAAAATTACAGCATTATTGTGCAAGATTGTGTACAGGGATTTTATTGGAACAATTCTCAAGTCACGATACATCCTTTGGCATTTTATGTTAAGGCTTATGGAAAGTTGAATGAAGAAAATGTATGCTTCATCTCTGAGTGTCTGAAACACGAAACAAATACTGTGTACTGTTTTCAGGAGATTTTTACAAGATATTTGAAGGAAAAGTATCCCAATATTCATATAATTAAATACTTTAGTGATGGGTGTGCAGGACAATACAAGAACTTCAAAAACTTTATTAATGTCTGCCATCATTATTCAGATTTTGATATTAAGGCAGAATGGCATTTCTTTGCTACCAGCCATGGTAAAGGTGTTTGCGACGGTATCGGTGGCACAGTGAAGCGCTTAGCCGCAAGGGCTAGTCTGCAAACTGCGCTTATACGAAATGCTAGTGAATTGTATGAATTCAGCCAACAGAACATAAGCAAGATCAAGTTCTTCTTAGTTAGTAAAGATGAGATCCAGAGCCATCATACAATGTTGGAAGAGCGGTATCTCCTTGCCAAAACAGTGCAAGGAACCAGGTCATTCCATTCCTTTTTTCCAAATGACACTAACTCTATCACAGTAAAGCGAATTTCAACTGATGATGTTTCATACACTCGATCATTTTCTAACACACAACCTGGTATGTCATCAGAGATTCAGAATTTAAATATCCCTATGGAACTGTCTTTGAGTGACTATGTTGGTGCATTGTATGACAAAAATTGGTGGTTTGGCATAGCGTTAGCAATTAGTCTAGAAAATGAGGACTGTCTCATTTCGTTTATGAAGCCGCATGGACCAGCTCGATCCTTTAGTTGGCCAAGGCGCACAGACCAGTGCTGTGTTCCTTTTTGTGACATTCTAAGTAAGGTGTCAACACCATTGACAGCAACTGGCCGGCAGTACACTTTTCCACAAACTGATATCGACTTTATAAATGGACTATTTAAATAATTTGGAGGAGCGGTATATGCTGGATCATGTACCGTATCATCAATTATTGCTGAGGTATGTAGTATTATGTACTATCTCTTAACACTTTTATATTATATCATGTGTATTAACCAATGCCTGTCTCAGTTTATTAAATAATTCCATGAAATGGGTGACATTTAGGCATACTTTAGTATGAGAGATTACACATATTGGCCTGGTCGCAGTGTGTAAAAATTGTCTATAAATGGCCATAGAAGTCCATGTAGCTGTACTAATCTGACCATAATATACCATTCAATGTCCACCTATGATGAAAAAGTATCTAAAATGCTAAAGTGGAGATATTTTAAACTTTTTAAAACAAATTAGATTGTCGCGAAAAATGTCAAATTTTAACAGAGTCAGGTCTTTGGGTCTAGAAAATCGATGTTTATGTATTATATAACCAGGGAATGCTGATTGGTTCTTCTAATATAGCAGGAGAACTGGTTGTATCGCTTGTTTCATGCCTCTAGGGCCTATAATTTTAAAATTATTAACCCCCAAAAATGGAATATCGTACAAGTTTTACAAAAATATCACATTTCTAATATGCCATAGCTCCAAAAGGGAACAAATGTAAGAGTGCAACTTTTAACCATGTAACTATTGACCATATATCTACCATTCACCAAAATAAAATAAAAATTGAAAGGGGTTATTTTGACTTAATAGGCGATGAAGTTGGCCCTCTTTTGTGAACAGGGGTGGTGAATTGGGCCCCCCAAATTTTTTGCTGAGCAAACCTTGCTGTTAGTCAGTAAATATTACTAAGCTAATATTAGCTCTAGTGAACTGGGTAGAAATCATTTAGTTACAGCAACTATAATATACATTTTACTGTATCACCAAATTTTGTTGAAACAGGAAAATTAGCTGTTTTTAACGTTTTTGGTGACCCCTAAAACACACCCAAAACAAGTCAACACATATTGCTTGTTATTTTCCTCAAGTATGCTGACCAGAGCATTAGAATGAAAAGATCTAGTATTGTAAACAGTATATTGGATGAGATATGATGTCTCAAACATTGGATTTGTACTTGAAACTTTTGTCAATTTTAGCATAGGGGTCTTTGAGAGGGCATTTTTCAAAAAGTATTTCACATATCAGTTAAAAAATTGTCATGCTCAACTAAAACATCCATATGCTCACACTGAGAAAGTTTGAAGGAAATCCGTGACTATGAGTTGACGGGCATTGGTCCATCTTATACGGAATGACCCATATATATATATATATATATATATATATATATATATATATATATATATATATATATATATATATATATAACAATAGTGTTTACCTGTAGACCATAGACCTATATAACAAGTGTTTACCTGTAAACCATAGATCTTTATAACAGTAGTGTTTACCTGTAGACCATAGATCTATATAACAATAGCGTTTACCTATATACCATAGATCTACATAACACCAGTGTTTACATGTAGACCATAGATCTAATGTAACAAAAGCGTTTACCTGTAGACCATAGATCTATATAACATTAGTGTTTACATATAGACCATATATCTATATAACACTAGTGTTTATATGTAGACCATAAATCTATATAACACTAGTGATTACATGTAGACCATAGATCTATATTTAACAATAGTGTTTACCTGTAGACCATAGATCTATATAACTTTAGTGTTTACATGAAGACCATAGATCTATATAACACTAGTGTTTACATGAAAACCATAGATCTATATAACACTAGTGTTTACCTGCAGCCCATAGATCTATATAACATTAGTGTTTACATGAAGACCATAGATCCATATAACAAGTGTTTATCTGTAGACATCGATCTATATAACAGTAGTGCTTACCTGCAAATATCTGTTGTATTTGTCAAACAATCATCCAAGCTATCATCTTTCTTATTCAGCTTACACACTGGTATACATGGCCTGAAAAACAAACAAGAATAAAAACAATGTCAAACTGAATCATTTATTTGTTACTAAATGATCGGTCGATCATTTAATCGTAATGATTGGTCGATAATTTAGTTGTTATGATTGGTCGGTCATTTTAGTTGTTATGATTGGTCGATCATTTAGTTGCTATGATTGGTCGATCATTTAATCGTAATGATTGGTCGATCATTTAGTTGTTATGATTGGTCGATCATTTAGTTGCTATGATTGGTCGATCATTTAATCGTAATGATTGGTCGATCATTTAGTTGCTATGATTGGTCGATCATTTAGTTGTTATGATCAGTCGATCATTTAACTGTAATGATTGGTAGATCATTTAATTGTAATAATTGGTCGATCATTTAGTTGTTATGATTGGTCGATCATTTAACTGCAATGATTGGTCGATCATTTAATTGTTATGATTGGTCGATCATTTAATTGTTATGATTGGTCGAGCGGATGCCGAGAAATAGCGGTATTTATATATATATATATATATATATACTGAACCAAAAAAGTTTAGCAACACTGAGAATATTACTGTATAAATGTTATTTAACAAAAACAATAAATTGATTCAAATATATTATTTAATTGATAGGTCATTTTCCAATTTGAACAACAGTTACTGTAATGCTAGCATCGCGCCTTTAACACGGCATCATTCAACGGAAGGGTCCAATTTAAATAATGACACCGAGCTGTCAATGCCGGTTGTGACCTCTGCGCGCATTAACCACCGCCGTACATCGCTTTCTCATGCTTCGAATTAAGCACCTGATGTCACGAAGAGGAATCGCATCCCATTCCTGGAGCAGTCCAGCTTCCGCACGTTGTGAAGATGTAGATGGTTCTCACGCACCATACGGCCAAGAATGTCCCACACGTGTTCGATAGGAGACAGGTCAGTCCAACACAGGAACGTTGTTAGCCTCAAGGAGATCACTGGTGACCCTAGCTGAATGAGGACGGGCGTTGTCTTGCTGGAACATAGCCTGCATAAAAGGGATGACAACAGGGAATACAACTTCTTCACACTAATGTTGAGCCGTTAAATTTCCGTGAATCACAATAAGATCCGTTTTGCCATTTTCTTGGATTCCAGCCCACACCATGATACTGCCGCCACCGAATCTGTTGTGCTGAATGATGTTGGCTGCATCATACCGTTCTCCTAAATGTCGCCAAACCCATTGCCTACCATCCGCCACATCAACACAAAACCTCGACTCATCACTGAACAAAACGTGGCTCCATTGTTGAGCACGCCATCGCTGTTGAGTTCTTGCCCATGCAAACCGATTCTCGATGTGACGCTCTGTAAGCGGAACAGCAACAAGTGGACGACGGGCATGCAGTCCAGCATCATGGAGTCTGTTTCGCACAGTTTGTGCATGCACTGTAGTGCCGGTAGCGGTGTGCAAATTACGGGACAGCCGCGGCAGTGTCTCAAACCTGTGACGTTGTGATGACGTCACTAAGTAGCGGACTTCTCGTGGTGTTGTTGTTCTCGGTCTGCCAGATCGTGGTCGGTCATTAACATGTCCAGTCTCCTGCTCACGTTGGCGGAGACGGGAAATGGTTGAGGCGTGAACATTAAAATGTCGAGCAACAGTGCGAACGCTCTGCCCAGCAGCGAGTCTTCCCATTGCTTCATGGCGCTGATTTTTGGGTAGCCCTGGGCGGCGGCCCATGTTCGTTAGGGCAAACTTTTAAGCGTTTTCTGTTAACGTTCGTTATCTGCTTTTGCAATATGGTGAATTTTTGGCTTCGCTACCCGCCAATGTGGGCCAGTGCATGACCAATGAATTTTCACATGCAGTAAGCGTGCGGCCGAGAAATGCAAGAAATGATTTGCATTTCTTCATGATCAGCGAGACATTACATTGACGAAACATGCCTGCAAATTCGGTTATAAATGGAATCATAGTTTTAATACAACAAACCAAACTTCACTGTTGCTAAACTTTTTTGGCTCAGTATATACATGTGTATATGTACAACAGGTCTAATGTGATGTAATACAAGACAGCCTCCATCATAACTGGACTCCCCTGTTTAAGACTATATGCTCGGCCTCAATGTGGCGCAGGGGTGTAACCCACTGGGTGTCAATCCAGACATTTGGAGGGGCTAACCAGAGCATTATGCACAACACTAATGAAATGACACTTGGAGATTGAATCAACCGAAATGGTGCTCGCCCTGTGAGGATCCGCGAGGCAGGTGCAGCGCCGGGCTCCATGCCTCGAAGGAGCCCACCCTCAGCTACTGGAGGTCCCATCAACTCGTCTTGTGGAGCCAGGGGACAAGGATGGAGAGCTACTGGCCAACCGAAAGAGAAGACCAAACCCAAAGAGAACCCCAGTATCAACATCATGCACTGGAACGAAGAAGGGGTTACCAACAAGAAATCAGAGCTCGAACAGTTCATGTACGAAAACAACATTGATATCTGCTGCATCACACACCTGCAAGAAGGAAAACCATTTAAGATCAGAGGTTACCAGATTTTCCGGTGTGATCGAAGAGGAAGAAAGAAAGGCCGGGTGATCACCATGATCCGAAACAGCGTGAACGCCAGCCAGATCAAAACCGTTATGGAAGAGGCAGAATATATCAAGATCACGGTAACAACCAGCAACTCTGTGATTGACATTGTCAATTATTACTGCCCTAATGACAAGAATCTCTCACTTGACACAATCCAGGTCCCGGACTGCCACTTCCTCATTGCGGGAGACTTTAATAGCCAGTCCCAGAGCTGGGGATACAGAACACTTGATAAACGAGAAGACATTGAAGCATGGCAAGATGAAAAGCACCTTTTACTTGTCAACGATCCCACAGATCAGCCTACATTCTAAACGCGCCGGTGGCACTCGACAACAACGCCGGACATGGCATTTTGTACAGAAGACATTCACAGAAACATCAGTAGTGGTTGGATCGCAGTTAGGAGGAAGCGACCACCGCCCAGTCCTCCTCTCTCTTTCTGGAAGTATTTCGACAAGTTCACCTCAACATTCAAGGTGGAACTACAAACAGGCAAATTGGAGTCTGTTCGGCATTCGTTCCAATGAGCTTGCCCAAAATATAGCAGTAGAAGGGAGAAACATCAACAATGTGGTCAAGGAATTTAATTCAAGTATCCTCAAGGCTGCCAACGAAGCGATTCCTCGAGGGTTCAGGAAAAACTACCGCCCCTACTGGACAACATAACTGCAAGCAGCACATGATGAACTAGACACGGCCAGAGAAGATGCAGAGGGTAATCCATGTCATGAAAACCACTTCACGCTACAACAAACTAAGGCCAGGTATCTAAAGACCAAGCTGGAGGCGAAAAGAAGAAGCTGGAGGCGAAAAGAAGCTGGAGGGAAAAGACGGCAGGGTTTAATTTAGAGAGAGACACCACAAAGCTTTGGAGACTGACTAAAGCACTGAATGATGAGGGTGTCGGGGGAGAGAAGATTACGCTTGAAGAAGATGGACAAACACTGACAGGAAAGATGGCTGCAGATGCCTTTGCGAAGTCATATGCAAAAGAAAGCAACATTTCAATACCACGAATGCGTCAAAAAGAGGTTAGAAAAGAGCAAAAGGAAAGAACAGACACCAAAACTCATGATGCAATGAAAGTTGACATTAATTTAGCAGAACTGAAGAAGGCTATCCGCCAATTGAAGAAGAAGAAATCTCCCGGGCCAGATGGCATTATGAATGAAATGATCCAACACCTGGGTAATGCATCTCTCCGCAAGTTGCTAGACATCTTTAATCTCAGTTGGACCAATAGAGAGGTTCCTCAGTGCTGGAAGGAAGCCAGAATGACTCCTATTCCGAAAAAAGGGAAGAACAATACAAAAGTGCTGAGCTACCGTCCTATCAGTCTTACAAGCTGCATATGCAAGACCATGGAGCGCATCGTCAACCAGCGGTTGCAGTGGTACCTGGAGTCGGGGAACATTATAGTTTCAGAGCAGGCCGGCTTCAGAAGATACAGGAGCACAGAAGATCAAACAACACATCTTGCACAGGTCATAGAGGACACTTTTCAAGCCAAGAAGGTGATGCTAGCTGCCTTTATCGATCTGCAGAAGGCATTTGACAAGGTGTGGAAGGATGGCCTCCTCGTGAAGCTCCAGCGCACAGGCATCGGTGGCAACATGTACCGATGGACCAAGTCATACCTACACAATCGCAGAGCTAGGGTGCTGGTGGATGGACAATCTGGACAGAATGTATTGCTGAGACAAGGGGTGCCACAAGGCGGAGTATTATCACCAACTCTGATCATACTCTTCATTAATGACATTGTAGCAGAGCTGCCCAATGGGATCCAAGCACCCCTCTATGCAGATGACCTCGTACTCTGGTGCACTGAGGAGTACACAACGACTGCCACGTACAGAATGCAGCTCGCCTTGGACAGAATTACAGCTTGGGCCAATCGCTGGTGTATTACCATCAACAAAGAAAAATCATCAGCCATGCTATTCTCGCTCTCCACCAAAACCAAGGTTGGCAATCTGACACTGGGCGGTACTCCACTCGAGTACGAGGACCAGCAGACATACCTGGGAGTCACCTATGACAGAAGATTAACATGGAAGGAGCACATCCAGAACGCAGAGGCAAAGGCCAGAAGAAAGCTAAACATCATGAGGAAGCTGGCAGGAACAAAGTGGGGTGCCAATGAAAGGATCCTCAAGACCATCTACCTAGGTGCCGTACGACCACACCTTGAGTATGGATCCAGCTCATGGATGACAGCAGCTAAATCTCATCAACAGAACATCGACGGAGTACAAAACCAGGCACTGCGCATCATCACTGGTGGAATGAGATCAACACCAATAGAAAAAATGGAGCAGACAGCAGGCATCCCCCCCCCACTTAGTAAAGGAAGGGAATGCAAAGCACTGATCCAAGCTGCAAAGTTCAAATCGTTCAACAACCACCCGATGAAGATCATGCAAGCACAGCTGTCATCAGGAAGACTTAAAAGATCAAGTTTTGTGAGAGAGACAAAAGCACTTCAAAGGAAACACCAAGAAATGTTGCCAGCACTAATAGAAGACCCAAACCACACACGTGATCCTCCACCCTGGGAAAACAAACTAGAGAGCATAGCTATTCGCACCACAGTACCTCATCTCACAACCAAAGATGAACACAGTGATGTGAGCAAGAAGGCCCTGACCCTAGCCATGGTGGAAGAAATGTACCCTCAGGAGACATGGATAAGGATCTACACAGATGGATCAGCCAAAGATGCAATTAGGAGCGGAGGTGCTGGACTGCACATACAGTATCCAAACGGACAACATGAGTCAGCTGCAATACCGACAGGCAAACACTGCACAAACTACAGAGCTGAAGTCGAAGCACTGGTTCATGCAGTTAATACCATCAGCAGAACAGCAGACCCTATTGCACAGATTGTCTTTTTATCTGATGCCCGCTCCGTCCTTGAGGCTATCACCAAAGGTAAGCTGCCATAACTTGAAGAAGCACTACAAACCATCAACTGCTTTCGGATAGCATTGCAGTGGATCCCCTCACACTGTGGAGTCCAAGAAAATGAGGAAGCAGACAAGATGGCAAAGGTGGGTGCAGAAGAGAATCAGACAGAAAACATGGTTACCCATACAGAGATGAAGACTATCATCAAGTCACTCTATAGAACACCTCAATCAGAAGATGCCTACCATCATCTCTCGAGGCCAGAGCAAGTGACCATTTTTTGTCTCAGAACTGGACACAACAGACTAAACCAACACATGTACAGGCGGTTCCACCGTACGACATCGGCTGCTTGTCCTTGTGGAGAAGCAGAACAGACCACAGAGCACATACTTCAATGTTGCAGTACGTATCAGCTGCTGAGAGAAGAGATCTGGCCTTTGTCAACTTCTTTTCTTGAAAAGCTGTATGGGCCTGTGGAAGAACTGCAGAAAACCACAGATTTCATCTTGAGAACGGCTCTCCAAGTGTGATACCAGCGATCGAAAAGAAGAAGAAGATAACTGGACTGCTGCATATATTGGTTTGTGTTGTATATATAGTCAAGCAAATGTATGCCCCCAAAACACACGCATGCATTCCGGCACACAGGAATGAACAAATGGGAACGAATGCACGCAGGCATATGTACACATGCACATGTGTGCACACAGACATGGTCAGCCAGCTGTATGGAGAGATGGCCTGTGTACACACAGACATGGTCAGCAAGATGTATGGAGAGATGGCCTGTGTGCACACAGACAGGGTCAGCAAGATGTATGGAGAGATGGCCTGTGTGCACACATACATGGTCAGTAAGATGTATGGAGAGATGGCCTGTGTGCACACAGACAGGGTCAACAAGATGTATGGAGAGATGGTCTGTGTGCACACAGACATGGTCAGCCAGCTGTATGGAGAGATGGCCTGTGTACACACAGACATGGTCAGCAAGATGTATGGAGAGATGGCCTGTGTGCACACAGACAGGGTCAGCAAGATGTATGGAGAGATGGCCTGTGTGCACACATACATGGTCAGTAAGATGTATGGAGAGATGGCCTGTGTGCACACAGACAGGGTCAACAAGATGTATGGAGAGATGGTCTGTGTGCACACAGACATGGTCAGCCAGCTGTATGGAGAGATGGCCTGTGTACACACAGACATGGTCAGCAAGATGTATGGAGAGATGGCCTGTGTGCACACAGACAGGGTCAGCAAGATGTATGGAGATGGCCGTGTGTGCACACAGACATGGTCAGCAAGATGTATGGAGAGATGGCCTGTGTGCACACAGACATGGTCAGCAAGATGTATGGAGAGATGGCCTTAATTAATCAAGATGTTTTCCAAAGGGAAAGGAGGAATTGTCTAATAACTCCCAACACACACCCACCCACACACCCACCCACCCACCCACCCACCCACCCACCCACCCACCCACCCACCCACCCACCCACCCACCCACCCACCCACCCACACACACACACACACACACACACACACACACACACACACACACACACACACACTTAATCTAATTATATCACAAGAGTTGATATTTGAGCACTGAAGATTGAATATTCAGATAATGAGAATGTAATACATAAATGGCACAAGCTATTTAGTTATTCCACAATCCACACATGAATCTATTTATAACTGATGAGATAATCAGTCAATAACTGGGGTGAGGGATGTTCTCTTCCTCAAACTATTTGTCACCAAGAGGCTTATAAAGCTCCATCAAGAAATATGCTTCACTATGAACAACTCATGCAAGCATATGCTATGCACACATTCATACATGCACCGCACACACTTACACATGCACCGCACACACTCACACATTCACCGCGCGCACTCACACATGAACCGCACACACTCACACATGCACCGCACACTCACAAATGCACCGCACTCTCACACATTCACCGCACACTCACAGATGCACCGCACACACTCACACATGCACCACACTCACATGCACCACACACTCACAGATGCACCGCGCACACTCACACATGCACCGCACACTCTCACACATTCACCGCACACTCACAGATGCATCGCACACACTCACACATGCACCGCACACACTCATCCATGCACCGTAGACATTCATGCACCACACACTCACACATGCATCACACACTCACACATGCATCACACACACTGCACAACACATGCCGCGCACACACTCACACATGCACCGCACACACTCATCCATGCACCGTATACATTCATGCACCACACACTCACACATGCATCACACACTCACACATGCATCACACACACTGCACAACACATGCCGCGCACTCACTCACACATGATCCGCAGACACTCACACCCACCCACGGAGCCATTACATAATACAGCATTATACCCCGCCAAATTTTTTGCCGGGCTATAAAAATCATGTTTTTGCTAGTACTTTTGTGAATACAGGATTTATGCAACTTTATGAAATAAATATAATTACGGACTTTCATTGTGTATGCGCGGTGACAGTATTTTACTCTGACAAATCCAGAAAATCCTGATAACTATTTTGAAAACAATCAAAGTGAAAGTTGTTTTTGTTTGAAGCAGCAACAACTTTCAGTCAAATCATTTCCGAAATAATATGCAGGCGTCTTATGCCAATGTCTTGAAATCATGTTTGTGGAGATTCAGAATGAAAATGGTTATCGGATTATAAACATGTATTTTCATAAGTATGTTATTATACATAAAATATCAGCATATACATGTCTTGGAATGCTGTAATTTATTATGTCCACACTGCAGGCTGGGTCACTTTAATTGTCCTGGCTATTAACTGGGCTACTGTCACTTGATTTCATATGATTCAGCTGGTCCTAATTATGAACATTGATGATTAAACTTTATGCTGGTTAAAATCAATAGTATATACCTCTACACAGAATTTCCTATACCTGGCCTAATAGCACCATGACACCTGGCCTAATAGCACCATGACATTGTTATGAGCATTGCTACATTACTTACTCTCTATGGCGCTTTGTCGGTCAGTACTAGCTCCCTATGCCTTTGTCAGTCAGTACTAGCTCCCTATGGCTCATTGCCAGTCAGCACTTACCTCCCTATGGTTCATTGCCAGTCAGTACTAGCACCCTATGCCTCTGTCAGTCAGTACTAGCTCTCCCTATGCCTCTTGTCAGTCAGTACTAGCTCCCTATGCCTCTGTCAGTCAGTACTAGCTCCCTATGCCTCTTTGTCAGTCAGTACTATCTCCCTATGCTTCTGTCAGTCGGTACTAGCTCCCTATGCTTCTGTCAGTCAGTACTAGCTCCCTATGCTTCTGTCAGTCAGTACTAGCTCCCTATGCCTCTATGTCAGTCAGTACTAGCTCCCTATGCTTCTGTCAGTCATTACTAGCTCCCTATGGCTCTTTGTCAGTCAGTACTAGCTCCCTATGGCCGCTCTCAGTTAAAGGGACTGCACTGCTATAAGCGCATCAAGAAGCATGAGCAGGGGCAGCCTAGACTGCTGACCCAGCAGCACTACTGACTGACTGCTCATCTCTCTATCAGATTCAGATCAATACAGAGACAGACAGTTCCTGATCTAGAACTGAGAGCAGAGTGCCAGAGCTACTGATCAGTGAACACAGTAGTCAGACCTACTACACCCACCCTGTCCCTGTAGTCAGTCAGACTCAGGTATGTAAGTCACATTGTATACATACCTCTCTCTCAGGTAGATATTGATGCAAACTCATTCACTATAATCACAAAGCAATATATAAACTGACAACCGTCTGCCAACTTTAGAGTCACTCACTCATTCACTCACTAAACATGTAAAATATGTGCTAGAATTTGCTGCCTAACTCACACCAGGCCTAAGTTGATGCTAATTATCACCTCATTTTCAAAACACGAGACCTAACAACCTGTCGCTCACCTGCAACATTAGACTTGAAATGCTTCATACTTCATTCATGCCATAAGATTCAATTATGCTTTAATACAAAACAATTTTCACAAAAATATGAAATGTTAGCAAATCTTGCCTGACACTGGTCAATACAATATGAGATGTTAGCAAATCTTGTCTGACACTGGTCAATATGAGATGTTAGCAAATCTTGCCTAACACTGGTCAATGAGGTGTTAGCAAATCTTGCCTGACACTGGTCAATATGACATGTTAGCAAATCTTGCCTGACACTGGTCAATATGAGATGTAACAAATCTTGCCTGACACTGGTCAATATGAGATGTTAGCAAATCTTGCCTGACACTGGTCAATATGAGATGTTAGCAAATCTTGCCTGACACTGGTCGATCAAATTTCTGTATATAAAATTCAGAAGTCTACCACGTTTGTGGCCTTCTAGTCAAGTTAGGTGGACATCAGGTCATTATTAAACAAGAGGGCCAAGGGGCCTGTATCGCTCACCTGGAATTATTGGCCACTGGCACAACCAAAGAAAATCAGATGATTATAACTGGAAAAATTTACCAATCAAATTTCTGTGAAGAAGGTTTAGTCATGTTGTATTAAAATTGACTCAGTGTTTAATAAGTTACTTTTTTATGATTTTCTCAGAAATTTGCAGAAAAAACAAGATGTGAGCCAAAGACACTAAATGTTGATTGATTCATGGCGGATACGTTTTTTGACATATCAACTTTCCATGGACAAATTTAATTGCGTTTCAGTCCTAATCATAACTGCCAAATTTTGCCCCGATCTGTTCAGCGGTTCTGTGGAAGTTGTTTTCGCGAAAGCTAGATCATTCAAGATGGCCGCTAAACTATTTGGCCAATCAATTTCCATTGGAAAAACTTGGTTGAGCTCTTCCCCGAGATCATATTTTATAAGTTTAGAATCGATGTCTCAAGCGGTTTCGGAGAAGATTTTTAAAGATATTTTTTTAAAAGCGACCAAAATCCAAGATGGCCACCAGCCAAATTGGCCAATCGGGTCCGTTTTAGCAAACTTGAATCTCTATTCCGTAAAGATGCTTCCTGTCAAACATAATTGAAATCGGCCTAGTAGTTCTCGAGAAGATATTATTTTTAATTTCCCATTGCTTTAGTATGGAAGCCTTTGGCGGGAAAATAATCCAAGATGGCCACCAAACCGTTTATCCGACAGTTTCGAAAATGGCAAATTTGAGCTCAGAATACCCAAAAACACATAAAACCAATTTCGGGCTCAAAATCCATCAAATAAAAAAATCCAATATGGCAGCCAAACGCGCTACATTTTCATTGGGCCACCGCGGCCATGTTTTTTATACGGATCACCTTCCCTTGAACAACCTTTAATGGTCTTTAGTCTCTAATCATATCTCCCAAATTTCGGCCTCATCCTTTCAGCGGCCCTGGAGAAGAAGTTGTTTTCAGGAAAACTAGGTCATCCAAGATGGCCACCGAACCATTTGGTCAATCAAGTGCTCTTGAACAATCTTGGCTTACCTCTTTCCCTTGATGATGTTTCATGAGTTTTGAATTGATTCCCCAAGCAGTTTCAGAGAAGATTTTTAGACATTTCCTAAAATCGGCCAAAATCCAAGCTGGCCACCGGTCAAATTGGCCGATCAGCTCCATTTTGAACAAATTTGGATCCCTATGCCATAAGGATGCTTCCTGTCATATATAATTGAAATCGGCCTAGTGGTTCTTGAGAAGAAATCGTTTAAAGGAAAAGTTGACGGACGGACAGACGATGGACCATTGCATAAGCTCACTTGGCCTTTCAGGCCAGTTGATTGAGTTAAATAAGGTTTGGATGATTTTTGAGAAGCGTATGGCCTTAGGAAAGTTCAATCCAAGTTAGATAACAATCAGATCCTATTCAAAGCAGAGGAAAGGGTTTCAAAGATTTAAAAATATATTTTGGAAAATCTAAGATGGCGGCCGAGATAATTTGGTTTAAATCTGGCCATTGAATAATGATGAATAGTGTTTTAACAAACCTCCGGAGATCTTAAAAAAAATCACAGATTTTCACTAAAAAAATGACCAATCAAAATTTGAATAGAAGTTCTGAAGAGTACGACGATATGGTTTTTCTACCCAAATTCAACTGAAATCCATCAAGTGGCTGAGATGCATTTTGACATTTCTGGTAAATAGTTCATAAAATCTAAGTTTCTCGCCCCAAAAATCAAAATTATTAATAGAACTTCTGGAGTGTGTGCCAACAGGGTTAGTCAAGCCAAATTCAGTTGAAATCTACCGAGCGTCTAGGGATTAGATGCATTTTGACAATTTCCGGTAAATTTTTCATAAAATCTAAAAAAATAGACAATCAGAATTCATAATAGAAGTATTGGAGCCTGCAGCGATATGGCCCTTCTATCCAAGTTCGTTTGGAATCCACCAAGCGGCCAAGGACATGCATTTTGACAATTTGTGATAAATCTTTCATAAAAATACCCCCCAAAATTCTGAAAAGATGTTCTGGAGCTTGCTGTATTATGGCCCAATTTGGTTGAAATCTGTGGAGAAGATGCATTTTGACAATTTCCAGTAAATTTTTCATAAAATCTAAGATTGTAACCCAAAAAGTTAATCAAGCAAAATTTTGAACAGAAGTTCTGGAGCTTAGCACCATAGACTATATGGTTATTCTAGCCAAATTTGGTTGAAATTAACCAGGCCAGTAAAGAAGAGATGCATGTTGACAATTTCTGGTAAATTTTTCATAAAATCTAAGATTGTAACGCCAAAAATTAACCAATCAAAATTCTGAAAATAAATTCTGAAGTTTAGCGCCATAGGGTTCTTCCAGCCAAGTTTCTATCAAGCGATTAAGATGCGTTTTGATCCAAAGTTTAGCACCATAGGGTTCTTCCAGGCAAGTTTCTACCAAGCGATTAAGATGCGTTTTGATCCAAAGTTTAGCACAATAGAATACTTCCAGTATGTTTTTTTTGGTTGAAATCCATCAAGCGATTAAGATCTGTTTTTAGGACAAGTAAATTTGTTATAAAATCTAAGATTTTCACACAAAAAATTGCCCAATCCTGAATGCCTGTTTTGGTCAAATTAGGTTGAAATCTGCCAAGCGGTTGAGGATGAGATGTGTTTTGACAATTTCCAGTAAATTTTTCATAAACTAGTTTATCAAAATTCTGAATTCTCTATAGTCTACCACCATAGGATCCTTCCAGCCAAAATTAATTAAAATACATCAAAAGATTTAGGAGTATGTTTTAAAGCAAAAGTTGATGGATGGACAGATGACTGGACAGGTTAGCTACACTCTTTTATTATAATTTTAATATTATAATCGTCTCCATCCACCTGTCTGTGCATCATACATGCTATCTCCTCCCAAACATGTGGGTAGAATTCAACCAAATTTGGTATGTGGGTTACCCATATGATTGCATTTGGAAGATGACATTTAGATCTGGTTCCGCCCCCTGCGGGTCACGGGGTGGAGTCAAAATGTCAAATATCCTATAAATTGTCCATCACACTATCTCCTCCTAAACCGTTGTGTGGAATTCAACCAAATTTGATATGTGGAATACCAACATAACTGCGGATGTTGTGACAACATTTATGTCTCGCTCCGATGGAGGTCAAGGGGTGGGGTGCAAAGTCAAATATCCTGAAACCTGTGCATAATGCTATCTCCACACAAGCTATTGTGTGGAATTCAAGCAAATTTGGTATCTGGATACCCATATAATTACAGATTGTGACATTTAAGTTTGGCTCAGCCACAGGGGTCAAATGGTGAAGAAATTGATTGTAATGCAACACCTCTGCAACAGGTGGCCGGAAATCAGAAAAACTTGGTAGGTGATGATTGTGGAGTGCAAGAGACCAATTACATTTTGCTCTGCCCCCATGGGTGGGTGAACATGGGAATTTGCCGTGAAGCATTATCAATGCAGCAATTTGATAAAGTATATTTAGATGGCTTGATTGAACAAGAGCCATCAGAAGACGGCATATCCACCCACTCCCCACCCCCCAAGATCCAAACATTTCAGGTAAACATACATCACGAGTGGGCATACGTGCAACGTTAATTGTAAAGGACAATATTTTTCAAAAACTAATCAATGAAAAATGCAACTCTTCCTAAAACCTAAATTCCTTTTTCACTAAATGTAAAGCAGTTTATGTATTGACTATAAGATATTTAAAGGGTGATAACTCTGTAATGAATAATTTTTTTGCTTCGAAAAAAGCACATGCCCATCTATCTGCACATGATACTGATATTGTCGACAAAAATTTAAGCTAATCCATTGAGATCTCTAGGAGTTCGTTGACAAGAAATGATTGTCCGAGATGGACGGACTGACAGAGGGACATACATGCATTTTGGACAGATGGATGGATGTACAGGTATAGGAATAGCACATGCACACCTTCACATGATAATGATAACACTTACCGAGTTTCAAAAGAATCAGACATAAACTGTAGGACTAGTTGCGTTGACAAGAAATGATTGGCAATGCAGTTTATGTATCAGCTTTAAGATATTTAAAGGGGGATAACTCTGTACTGAACAATTGTTCGGCTGCGAAAAAAGCACATGCACATCTGCACATGATAATGATAATGTGGACAAAATTTCAAGTTAATCCATTGAGACCTCTAGGAGTTGCTTTGACAAGAAATGATTGCCAGAGATGGATGGACTGACAGATGAACATACATACATTTTGGACAGATGGGTGGACGTACAGGTACAAGGATAGAACATGTACATCTACACGTGGTAATGATAACATGTACCAATTTTCAAAAGAATCGGAGCTAAACTGTAGGAGTTGAGTTGACAAGAAATGATTGGCAATGCAGTTTATGTACCGGCTTTAAGATATTTAAAGGGGGATAACTCTGCAATGAACAATTTTTTGGTCGCGAAAAAAGCACATGCACATCTACACATGATACTGATAATGTCAATAAAACTTTAAGTTAATCCATTGAGACCTCTAGGAGTTGCGTTGACAAGACGGAGACAGACGGACGGACAGACATGCTGATCGCCATATCCCCCTCACTTCCAGACCGGCGGGGGGGCGGGGGGGGGGGGGGGAATAACTCTGTAATGAACAAGTTTTTGGACGCAAAAAAAGCACATGCACATGATACTGATAATGTGGACAAAATTTTAAGTTAATCTATTGAGACCTCTATGAGTTGCTTTGACAAGACGGGGACAGATGGACGGATGCATGGACGGATGCATGGACAGACGCCGGATGGACATGCTGATCGCTATATTCCCCCCGTCTTCCAGACCGGGGGATAAAAAGGCAATAGGTGTTATAGTAGGGATGCTAAATGACTCTCTGGTACTACTAGCCCAGTAACGACGTGAATAGAGGCTAGAGTTATGATATGCGTGCATGATTACAAACACATGTAGAGAGAGATAGCGAACAAAGACCCTCTTCATAATAATGATGGGACACACAGAGAGGGGACCCCTACAAGAGAGGGAGTGAGGGAGGGAGTGATTGACAGACAAGATGTAAGTCATCACTACTCACTAGTTTATCAGGACAGACAAGATGTAAGTCGTCACTACTCACTAGGTTGTGTCATTCTAGTCATTTGATCTGTATCGTGATACATATTGTATCGGGATCACGATATGTACGCATTGTATCGTGGGTCCCTGGCAATACACACCCCTAGTGTATGCATGCGCATGTACTATGTACTCTCTAGTGAAACATTCAATGCCACGTAACAGGTCATGTATGTGTATGTACGAGTGTGTGACTGTGTGTGCACACATGTGCATATGCGTGTCTGTGTGCGTGCGTGCGTGCGTGCGTGTTTGTGTGTGTGAGCGAGTGTGTGTATGTGCACAAGCATGTGTGCTGTTGACTACATGTGTATTTGTGCATCAGGTTTGTGTGTACATGGTGTAAGGTTACGGGGTGGGGGGGGGGGAGTGACGTGTTATTTCAGTTTGTTATGACAGCTTGTAGCACAAGGTACATCCAAAATGTCATAAACATGGCAGTGTTTTTCTATTTATTACATCAGCACCAGTGAATAACAAATCTGTGTGTTAGAGGACTAGAAATACCTGGCAGAAGACATTTCTAGATCAAATGGACAAGGGAATGATTCATATATTCTAGCAAAAACAAGAAAGGACATTCACAAGCGTAAACGACCATATAAAGATGAATCCGACTAATACATATGAGTAGACATAAAGATACAGTACAATACCTTTAGCGCAGAAAAGAGAGAATCCATAGATGCAGCAACGGTCAATGTCTGCTAGTATATGATGGATGGAAACATCATCACAGAACATATATTCACAAAGCCTTTGTCACAAATAAACTGTAATTATTAGGATGATTTCAGACAGTTTCGACACACACATTACATTAATACCCATGTATATTCTACCCAGCGTAAGACGCTAAGCGCCATGTTTCAAAGCTGCTTCAACCTGTTGTTGTGCTAATACTAACTATATCTTTCAATCAAATTTATCTCAAAATATCCCGGACAGATTTCTTATTTTGCACAGAATGTGATGTTGTTTATGGGTGGGTGGTTTCTGACAGTGTGTTGTATCCCAACTGATGTGGGGGGGGGGGGTACTGGGACATGGGTGGGTGGTTTCTGACAGTGTGTTGTATCCTGACTGATGTGGGGGTACCAGGACATGGGTGGGTGGTTTCTGACAGTGTGTTGTATCCCGACTGATGTGGGGGTACCGGAACATGGGTGGGTGGTTTCTGACAGTGTGTTGTATCCCGACTGATGTGGGGGTACCGGGACATGGGTGGGTGGTTTCTGACAGTGTGTTGCATCCCGACTGATGTGGGGGTACCAGGACATGGGTTGGTGGTTTCTGACAGTGTGTTGTATCCCGACTGATGTGGGGGTACCGGGACATGGGTGGGTGGTTTCTGAGTGTTGTATCCCGACTGATGTGCGCGTGCACACGCACACACTGCGCTAGACAACATGTGCACATATAAATAGTACTCCAATGGACAAGACAGATTACACCCCATTCTAATAAACATGTGCACATATAAATAGTCCTCGAATGGGCACTTCTCAAGACAGGTCTAATCAACATGGGTGTGCATGCGCAACACTCCGCAAGGAAATTGTCATTGCATATAATGGTACGTTGAACATCATTTTTCTAAAGTTTATATTATATTGCCTATTGGTGCAAGATTGATATTAGTATATGTGCAGTGCACAATTTACAAACGAATGCGCCAATAACTAATTGGCATATGGACTAGGGGCCTGCACCATTCACAAACAGGAGCGCCGATAACCAATTGGCACATGGGCCTGCACTGCTTACAAACCGACACGACGATAACTAATTGACATATGGTCTATGCGCCATTTCTAAATGGGCACGACGATAACTACATGACTATACACTACGATTACACAACATTGGGTGTGATTCAGGGAAATTTGAACAAGTTTGGAAAATCTAAACAATTGTACAATGTAACACAAATGAGATGCCGAGTGTCTGCTATCACTGATCGAGTGTCTGCTATCACTGATCGAGTGTCTGCTATCACTGATCGCTCTTGTTTTATTTATTCCCCTTGGTGGGGGGGGGGGGGGCGGCAAGGGTGGACGGGAAGAGTCACTCCTGAATGCTGGTCTCATGAAGGCTATAACACACCATCCCAGAAACACCACAAAGTCTCCCTCATTCAATTTATAACATCCGAGGTCTCACCGTCTGATCAATGTAAGGATGTGCACAATACAATGAATGTATCACTGAGTGTAAAGATAAATTGGCACCTGAAGGGGCAGGACAGACTTCATGTTGACAATGATGACAGATGTCCGAAAGCTCCACAGTTGAAGCTTCTGATCGATCAATATATAATAGTACAGTATAATAGGACATAGATTATACTCACTAGTTATACTGTACATGAGCTGTGGTGGGTAAAATATGCTGTCATGATACGTCATGTATCATCATAAGCAATATAACATGTGTATTTGATCAAAGTACTGCGCTATTTCCTGTTCACATAACTGAGGGCTTGACTAACAAAGGATGACTGAGCGAGTAATGGAGTGAGTGAGGAATGTCTTCATCCTCCGCCATGTGGACAAAGACAAGCTTACACACGACACAGGTACATATATATTGATCTGATTGTCTGGACTGGGGGATGGGGACGTACAAAATACTAAATGATAATTGGCAAGAATTGGACAGAAAATGATTCTATACATTTTGCTAGCCAGCTTGCTCTGGACAAAGACCATGGAGGCTGGTTTGGTGCTCAATCCAGAATGCTTAACCCTTTCACGCTCTGAAAGCCTGACAAAAACGGCTTCCACAGATAACTGAGCCAGACATTCTGGTGTTAAATTTTCACAAATAATCTCTCGGTCTGCAAACTGACATTTTTAGTGAAAAAATTAGTTTTTCTTGAATAAATTTGCGGGTTAACACTCAAGCTGGCCCAAAACGATTTCTGCAGTGGTCTCGAAAAATGCTCATTTTCAGAACAAGACAAGACTATCTTTCAAAATTTACCAATGTTTAGACTGGACCAAGCCAGTAATATGGGTGCTAAATTTTCTAAAAAATAATTTTCTCTTTATCCGCAATTGAGTATTATCTACATTTTCTTGAAAGGTTTTAAATTTTAAAAAGCTGGCTTTTTTGGAAATGATGTTGATGGAAGCAGTCGCTCTCAATAACAGCAACAGTTTTCAGCGTGATCATTCCATGGTGGTGATTACTAAGACTATTAACCCTGCAACACTCATATCAGCCAAAAATATCTTCTACACTGGTTTTGAGAAATGTCAATTTGCAGACCAAGAGAAGACTATTTTTGAAAATTTATCACTGGAATGACAGGCTCGATAACCGAGCCAGTTATTCCATTGATAAACTTTCAAAAATAGTCTTCTCTTGGTCTGAAAATTGACATTTTCTTTGAAAAAATTGAAATTTTCTTGAACAAATTCAAGGCTTAAAGGGTTAAAGGAAAAGGCAGTGTCACATGCTTTTGAATGGTATAAACTACATGTACTTATATATCATCCTAACCCGTCACGTGCTTTTGAATGGTATAAACTACATGTACTATATATCATCCTAACCCGTCACGTGCTTTTGAATGGTATAAACTACATGTACTATATATCATCCTAACCCGTCACATGCTTTTGAATGGTATAAACTACATGTACTATATATCATCCTAACCCGTCACATGCTTTTGAATGGTATAAACTACATGTACTATATATCATCCTAACCCGTCACATGCTTTTGAATGGTATAAACTACATGTACTATATATCATCCTAACCCGTCACATGCTTTTGAATGGTATAAACTACATGTACTATATATCATCCTAACCCGTCACATGCTTTTGAATGGTATAAACTACATGTACTATATATCATCCTAACCCGTCACATGCTTTTGAATGGTATAAACTACATGTACTATATATCATCCTAACCCGTCACATGCTTTTGAATGGTATAAACTACATGTACTATATATCATCCTAACCCGTCACATGCTTTTGAATGGTATAAACTACATGTACTATATATCATCCTAACCCGTCACATGCTTTTGAATGGTATAAACTACATGTACTATATATCATCCTAACCCGTCACATGCTTTTGAATGGTATAAACTACATGTACTATATATCATCCTAACCCGTCACATGCTTTTGAATGGTATAAACTACATGTACTATATATCATCCTAACCCGTCACATGCTTTTGAATGGTATAAACTACATGTACTATATATCATCCTAACCCGTCACATGCTTTTGAATGGTATAAACTACATGTACTATATATCATCCTAACCCGTCACATGCTTTTGAATGGTATAAACTACATGTACTATATATCATCCTAACCCGTAAACCAGAGGCCCAATCAGAATTCTCGTTTTATGTAGAAGCCTGCCATGATAGGATCATTCCACACAAGTTTCTTTGAAATCGGGATATTATTTACGCAGTAGCGTTTTAAATGGTTATGGAAAATGTAAAAAAAATTCATGATGGCCACCAAAGAAGCGACCAAAATTCTGAATATATATTCTAGACTAGGAATTCTGACTATGGAATACCTCCAGCCAAATTTGGATAAAATCCACCAAGCAGGTAAGGAGATGCATTTAGAAAATTTCTGGTAAAGTTTTCATAAAATCTATGATTTTCAGCACAAAACTTGACCAAACAAAATCCTGAATAAAGTTCTGGATCCTACCATGATAGGGTCATTCTCGACAAATTTTGTAGAAATCTGTCAAGTAGCTAAGGAGAAACATTTTGACAATTTCCAGTAAATTTTTCATTTATACCCAGAAAATTTAACAATCAAAATTCTGAATAGATGTTATGGAGCCTACCCCAATAGGGGCCATCCAGCCAACTAGATTTGAAATCTGGCAAGCGGTTAATCAAGAATAGCGTTCTGACAATTTCTGATAAATTTCTCATAAAATATAGGAAAATTTACCAATCAAAATTCTCTATACAAGTTCTGAAGCCTCCACCTATAGGGTCCTCCCAGCCAAATCAGGTTGAAATTCACCAAGCTGTTAACCCTTACCACTCTGTTGTCAAAATGAAAAATTTTTAAACTAAATTAAAAGATGAATTTGCTGTTCAATTTTCAACAAATTTGCCATAGACAGCAACATTGTCCACCAAAATTGTTGAAAAATGTACATCAGTTTCTTTCCTATTGGCACAGTAAAAGAAAGACAACTGGCACAATTTCCAGTAATTTTTTTATAAAATTTAATATTTTCACCCAAAACTTTGACAAATCAAAATTCTTAATGGTCGATCTAGAGGCTATCAGCATCAAAATATTTCAGCTAAATTTTGTTGAAATTGGTCAAAATGGTAAAGAGAAGAAGCAATTTGACAATTTCTAGTACATTTAAAATAAAATTTAAGATTTCCACACACCTGCCAAAAAATCTAAATTCAAAATGGAAGATCTAGAGCCCGTCACCACAGGATCCATCCAGCCAAATTTAGTTGAAATTGGCCAAGTGGTTAATGAGTAGTGTTTTAAAGCAAAAGTTGATGGACGACAGATGGTCACCACGGCATAAGCTCACTTGTCTCTTCGGACCAGGTGAGCTAAAAACACAAATAAATTGAAATCATTTTAAAAGAACACCTTTATGCTCGCTGGTATGCGTGCGTAGTTGAACATTTCCAAAGTACTTGAGTACATACTCTGTACTTGTACTTTTGAGTACTTAATTATCCATTTTCTACATAAAAATTGTATGCATACTTATCTTTTTATTCAAAATTCCAAATACTGGTTCTCAGGGAGGTGTTATGAAATCTAGTAAATATTTGACAATTTGACTAACTAATATGTTTTCATAGTGATTTGTTTTTAAAAAAGTTGTCTTAAAATTGAAATTCTGAATGTTTGCCTGGAAACTGCAATTGCAGGTATGCTTATAGGGAATAAGATAACAAGCATTTAACGCTTACACTAATGAAACCTCTTTATCTCAAATTCCAGGCTGTCATACAGCAAACTGATGAATATTTTAAACCTAGATTGAGCTAGAAGCCATTGCTGCTTGAGCCAGCAACAGATTCCAGCCAAATTAATTTCAAAATATTTAAAATCCTAGCTGTTAATTTGTTTTGAAAATGAAATTCTGGATGTTTGTGTTGAAATGGGCAATTGCTAATGGGGAATAAGATTAAACAAGCAAAGCATTTTAACCCATGCACTATTTAAACCCTCTTTATCTACCTTTCAAAGCAGTCATACAGGTAAACGGGTATATATTTTGAAAATAGTTTGACTCGAAGTGAATGCTGCCATAAGCAGTAATGTTTACCAGTTGAATTCATTTCAAAATATTCAACATTACTTCATCATTTATCTGAAATAAATTATTTCTAATTTAACTCTCTCACTGATGAAGCCTTCTATATGATACATTCATAGCAATCATGCCAGGAATTCTGCAAATTCTTTTATAATTTGACTGGAAGTAATTGCTGCCTAAGGTAGGAACAACTAGCAATCAAATTATGTTCAAAATATTCAACTGGTTACTTCTTATTGTAATGAATTTGTTATTTTATCTGTATCGTTGAAAGCATTAGTAAATATTCCATGAAATGTTTTGCACTAATTTGGCTGGGAGCTAATACCGCCGATCGTAGCAACAGCATTCTGTCCGATTATATCCAAACTATTCAACAAGGATCTTTTGTAAATAAATAGAGGGAACCCCACTACAGAAGTCGTATTTTATATTTACATGTATATTTACAGAATTCACAGCAACTCCACCCCATATAGCAAGTAAAGGGGAATATTATAGTATGGCTGCTCTCCCCCCACCCCATCCATAGCGACCTTGGATGACAGTTTGGTATTAATATGTACTTGTACTCGTACTCAAGTACATTTACAATGTACTCGTACTCAGCCTCAGTACAATTGCTAAAAAGTACATGTACTTGTACTCAGCCTCGAGTACTTTGCCAAAGTACTTGTACTCAGCCTCAGTACAGCTGCCTGTACTGGACCCCAACAGGGGGTCTGCAACTGACTGCAAAGTTCATGGAAGCAAGTTTGTATTATAAGATATGTCTAATAGATTAATGAAATGTTGTCAAATGTGTTCTAATGTGAATGTGGTAAACTAATGTTGAAATTTAGTTAATTTTATGGACAATAGAACCTTAAATTTGACAAGTCAATGACTGATATTCCATGATGCACTAGTACTCACCAGACAATGTCCCATGATGCACTAGTACTCACCAGACAACGTCCTCAAACATCTTGAGTGAAGTAATAACACTGGACTATCCCATGATGTACTAGTACTCACCATACAATGTCCTCAAACATCTTGAGCGAAGTAATAACACTGGACATATGGTTGTCACTGGTCTCTTCTTTTTCTCTGGTACAGCTCTCCAGAATAGCAGACTTAACTAAAGAATTCACTTCCTTCAAAATGCCTAAGGGCAGATTGTCCTCACTACATATACAGCCCATTAAGGCCAGACTGTCTTCATGACCTACACAGCCCACTAAGGGCAGACTGTCCTCACGACCTACACAACCCATTAAGGGCAGACTGTCCTCACTACCTACACAGCCAATTAAGGGCAGACTGTCCTCACGACCTACACAGCCCACTAAGGGCAGACTGTCCTCACTACCTACACATCCCATTAAGGGCAGACTGTCCTCACGATCTACACAACCCATTAAGGGCAGACTGTCCTCATGACCTACACAGCCCATTAAGGGAAGACTGTCCTCACTAGATGTTAAGTGCGGGATGTCAATGTCCATGAGCTGACAACTAAGCGTTTCCATGACAATAACAATTTCCAGAGTAATTACTTGAATAAAACAAGTAAAGATTCTATGTTAATAACTGTATTATTATGATTAGTCTGTCATGGATCTGTTCTAAGATCTATAACCTACTCTCATTATACTGTTTCAATGATCAGTATGTCTGAATGATTTACAAGTATGTAACAGGTTTATGTAAGCACAACACACAAAGAACTGAATGATAATCTACAATATCATGTGCTCAAATAAAGAGCCGATCACTACAGAAACTGAATACGTCGTCAGATAGATATTCACGTGTATAAATACTGTCAACTCACATTGTCGATAGCATAACTAGACTGTATCGGCATTACATATAGTGACGTACTCAGACACACTACGAACAAAGAAGAATATCTAGCATCACGTCATTACAGATTAATTACGCTTCATTATTTAATCCAGTTTCATAGATTTAATCGAATTTAAAACAACGTAGTAAATATCGCCTGACATACTATAAAAACATTGAAGTATTAAACTAAGATTAATTGTGGGGTTTTAGATCTATATTTCACAGAGTACATCCATCAAATCTGATAGAGGCTAATAACGCCTACATAGTTGTGTTCCAAGGCAGGAAGATAAAAATCAGTGGTATTTTAATCTATCTGTGTTAGTGAACTAATAGCTCAATGCTCTGTACATCTCTCAGCTGTGGTGACAGTGTGGTGAGACACTATAGTACACCCACGAACTGTTCAACACACACACACACGCGAGTACGTGTGATGAGGATGTGTGACGCCGCCATGTGACGGACGTCCTCCTCCACCTACACTACACACATTAATGTAACACAGCGTGTACTTTATATAAGATCTATCGTGGCAGCATTGGATCAATGATAATAGAGTTCCATGCACAGGCACTCTTTCCTTCTCTACTCATATATTCAATCAGGGGCACAGATAATTAATCCCAATGAATAGTTAACAATGTATCTTATCTTTTCAAAATATGATTGACTGCTTAACAGTTCTTCATAAAGTTTCAATAATGTATGTCAGATAAAGGCTCATGCTGGATCTATGCATGATGTGACAGCTGGTGATTGTGGAGTGTCAAGGGTTAATATAATCACTGACACAGACCAGCATTCTTTGTTCAATCACTCAGTGTCTTTCTCTCACTCATCAAAAGTGATGATGAAGACGATGATGATGTTGTTGCCTACGATGACGATGCTACGCCGTAACACGCTAGGAAATTTAAATCAGTGATGTTTAACAAACAATACAAACACGTTTCTAAATTCTACTTATTTGTTATCAGCATTTTGGGAAATAATTTGACTTACTAAAATTTGCAAGCAGCACCATCTTTCAGTTAAATTGTTTTCAAAATACTCAGCATGCTTTCTGTAAGAGAACTAGTTTCTTTGAAAGTGTGCTTTATTGGGATTTGTACTAAAATGTGACAAAGCAATGTGTTGTATATATATTCTTAGAAGTACAGTCAAGCACACAATGGCCATTATGTTTTTCTATACAGGAAGATTTGTGAGAAAATAGGTCAACAAAACATGTTTACCTGCTCTGATGCTGTACAAGTGTTTTTGTCTCTATATTCAACCTGAGCACCTGTTCTAGTCATAGAGAGCATGTGAATAATAACATGCTCTTCACAATGACACTCATGACTCATATCGATTACATAACACCGCGTTCACATGGCTACCAAGGATGCTAAGACTTAAGATGCATGACCACAATCTTCAGAGCTCTGGCAACTTCAAGTAAAATGTCTGGAAAGTTTATAAACATGTGTGAACTGATTGAGACAATGTTAATGACATCACTTGACATATATGGTTACCAAGTCTTTGTCTGAATACTGAATGACCTGTTATAATATTATAGCTCTACAGGAAGATTGCACAGAGAGACATGGGCTACATGAAGATTGCTGAGACAGACATGGGCCACAGAAGATCGCGCAGAGACAGACATGGGCCACATGAAGATTGCGCAGAGAAAGACATCGCCCACATGAAGATTGGCCAGAGAGGCAGAGACAGACATGGACCACAGAAGATTGCTCAGAGAGAGACATGGGCTACATGAAGATCGCTCAGAGACAGACATGGGCCACATGAAGATTGCTTAGAGACAAACATGGGCTACATGAACATTTTCCAGAGACAGACCTGGGCCACATGAAGATTGCTCAGAGACAGACATGGGCCACATGAAGATTGCTCAGAGACAGACATGGGCCACAGAAGATTGGCCAGAGACATGGGCTACATGAAGATTACTCACCGACAGACATGGGCCTCATGAAGATTGCTCACCGACAGACATGGGCCACATGAAGATTGCCCTGAGACAGACATGGGCCACATGAAGATTGCCCAGAGACAGACATGGGCCTCATGAAGATTGCTCAGAGACAGACATGGGCCACATGAAGATTGCTCAGAGACAGACATGGGCCACATGAAGATTGCCCAGAGACATGGGCCACATGAAGATTGCCCAGAGACAGACATGGGCCTCATGAAGATTGCTCAGAGACAGACATGGCCCACATGAAGATTGCCCAGAAACAGACATGGGCATCATGAAGATTGCTCAGAGACAGACATGGGCCACATTAAGATTGCTCAGAGACAGACATGGGCCACATGAAGATTGCCCAGAGACAGACATGTGCCACATGAAGAATGCCCAGAGACAGACATGGGCCACATGAAGATTGCCCAGAGACAGACATGGGCCACAGAAGATTGGCCAGAGAGACATGGGCTACATGAAGATTGCTCAGCGACAGACATGGGCCTCATGAAGATTGGTCAGAGACAGACATGGGCCACATGAAGATTGCCCAGAGACAGACATGGGCCACATAAATATTGCTCAGAGACAGACATGGGCCACATGAAGATTGCTTAGACCCAGGTGGTCTGCATGAAATGCCCAGACCACTGACCCTCTGTTCCCTGACCGGCTACACAGAGATGACTGCCTGAATAAACCTGACATTTAATTCTATCCTGTAAGTGGTCAGACAGATGACCGCCTGAATAAACCTGACATTTAATTCTATCCTGTAAGTGGTCAGACAGATGACCGCCTGAATAAACCTTACATTTAATTCTATCCACTGACTGGGTGCATACCGCCTGAATAAACCTGACATATCAATTCTGTCCCCCTGACCAGCGACATACCTCCTGATAAACCTGACATTTAATTCTGTCCACCTGACCGGTCATCCAGAAATGAACGCCTGAATAAACCTGACATATCAATTCTGTCCTCCTGACCAGCGACATACTGCATGATAAACCTGACATTTAATTCTGTCCCCCTGACCGGTCACACGGAGATGACTGCCTGAATAAACCTGACATTTAATTCTGTCCCCCTGTCGCCAGCCTGAGAGATGACTGCATGAATAAACCTGACATTTAATTCTGTCCCATGACTGGTCACACAGAGATGACTGCCTGAATAAACCTGACATTTAATTCTGCCACCCCCCCCCCCCCCCCCCCCCCCCCCCCCCCCCCCGTCGCCAGCCTGAGAGATGACTGCATGAATAAACCTCACATTTAATTGTCCCCGTGACCAGTGACATACTGCCTGAATAAACCTCACAATTCTGTCCCCCTTACCGGTCACACAGAGACGACTGCCTGAATAAACAATTCTGTCCCCCCCCCCCTGACCACCGGCCTGAGAGATGACTGCATGAATCAACCTGACATTTAATTCTGTCCCCCCAAACCCCTTGACCGCCGGCCAGCCACAGAGAGATGATAATGACAGGGTTCTGCAGCGGAAGAAATGAAAACTTCTTCCAGCAGCAATCAGTTTTTCTTCAACCTTCTTGTCTCTTGTCCACTGCAGTCGTCCTGAACTCCTGAACTCCTTAAATAGGTTCTTTCTCATCTTTAGTGGTTCTAGATTACATTCTTTATGTTCTGATCGCATACCACTTAGCAAGTTGATGTTGTGGCCTCCTTTGCATGCGTGATATCTGTTGGCACATACGACCGCGGCAAATTCTAGAGCTCTCTTTTCACACAGAGACGCCCCACTTTATAAGTCTATCAATTAGTGTTGGGAATTGGTTCTATTTTTGTGATCGATGATTGGTATTATATACTAACCGATGATCAATTAATGATTGATCATAACAGGTTCTCATTTTTTACCCATTTTGAATGCAGTAATTATAGCATGTTCAAGGATAATAACCCCGTTCAAACCAAGTCGCAGGTATGACAGCTTCTTAATAACTCAAGAAATAATCTGTTGAATATTTTGAAACTAATTTGACTGGAAGCTGTTCTTGCCTTAGGCAGCAGTAACTGCCTTAGGCAGCAGTAACTGCCTTAGGCAGCAACAGCTTCCAGTCAAATAAGTTTCAAAATATTAAACATGCTATCGGTATGGTTGCTTTGAAATTAACATACTAAATCTATTTCAGTGCTGAAAGAATTAATGTCTTAGTCTAAGGAGCAATACTATATAGTTGTAACTATTAAATTCAAATTCTTTTCCCAAAAATATTAATTTTCTAGCATGACCAGTTAAAATATATTAGTCAATTTATAAACAACCAAAATCGATTTCTGAAATCATGATCGATCGGTTGGTTGAATAAGAAAACCAATCAATCATCGATCAAATCGATTAGTCGGAACAACACTACCGTCAATACCAAATGTTTAGATAAAATCTGTGTCTAGGTCTCTACTTGTTTATATGATTCATGTCCATTTGCAGACGAACAGAAGAACGAGTATTTTAACCCTTTACTGGTCAAGTTTGGTCAAGAAAATTTAAACATTTTCTTACTGAATGTCCATTTACAGGCCAAGAGAATACAATTTTTGATAATTTATCACTGGAATGACTGGCCCGGTTAACGAGCCAGTAATTCACGTGGTAAATTTTCAAAAAATTGTATTCCCGTGGCCTGTAAATAATGGACATTCCATAAGACAATAGCAGAGGCCGGTTTTACCCGGTATGCAGGAAATTTCAATTTCCCTTTCTCCGAGATCTAACAATACTCACCATTCTGTTACTTTCTGATACACAGCTGGCCTTGACAGCTGGCTCTAGGACTATAGACTTAGAAAGCTTTACCGACTCCTTGGAACCGGGTACTCGGCTCCCAACTGCCGAGTACCCGTCTACCATAGAGCTCATATTGTTTGCATAGCCACCAAACAAGAGAAATCCATGGCTTGCCTCCGTGGGGCTGGGTCCATAACAGAATGGTGAGTATTGTTAGATCTCGGAGAAAGGGAAATTGAAATTTCCTGCATTCTCCTTTGATCAATACTCACCATTCTGTTACTTTCTGATATACACCAGATTTGTTCAGTAACCTGGTGGGAAGGGGCAAGCCATAAATGCTACTTTTGCCCCTTGGAGAAAGATTTAGACTTAACAACTTGACTAACGGAGACCTAAAAGGACCGTCAAGTTATCGGAACCGAATCACATTCGCGTCACTGCCCCCCACCCCTTTTTCTCCTAAGAAAAGGGAGAGAACTCACGAACATGTACCTCGCCTGAAACACAAATATGCCAAGAGGGTTAACTGCTCTTTGCATATATTAGCCTGGGAATGAGCATGAATATATAAGATGAATGATCATGATATATAGACATAATACACAACACTCTCAATCGTGAATTACCTCATATTTGGAATTCAGACCTGGAGCCTCCAACCATTCACTTGTCCGGCCTCAGTGACACAACTGGTTGATATCCTCTCGCTCGACCATGCCTGCTTCTAAATTCTCTCTTACAAATGCCAAAAAAGGAAGAAGAGCAGTGCGGTCATATAGCTATCGTCTCAAACAGCTAAAGCTAGTGGAATGGCGAAGTCTGACACATCCCTCATATAGTAATCTGTGAAAGAGGACTCACAGTGCCCTTGTGCGACAGCCATGATGTCCTTAAACGGAACACCATTGTCAAGGGCGGAAGAGGCGGCTAATCCTCTAACAACATGCCCTTGCGCCTTGCACTTGGAGCCCAGTCGGAATCTCACGGGTAATCTGAATGCATTCGACTACCCAACGAGAGATAGAATCCATGGATGCGGCGCCATATGGCTCCATATGGCAGATCCACAGATGTCTATCATTCGACCGTAACGAGTCTGTCCGTTTTGTACTTAGTCAAAGCACGGACTGGGCACCAGACACTGGCATCACGATCCAACCTACTTAGTTTCGGTATAACGATCGGTTTGCCGGGATATCTCAAAGATCGAGATCTTTGACATAAACCCTGCTCTTGGCAGTAGACGCAGACCCTCTCTGGAGACAATAAATCGGTCCCTCTCTGCTGAAAGTGCATGGATCGCACTGCACCTTCTAGCTGAGGAAGCTGCCAATAGAAAGACCGCCTTTAGAGTCAAATGCTTTAGACTAGCCGAACGCAACGGTTCGAAAGGGTGCTTGGCCAGTACATTAAGCATTAAAGATAGACTCCAGGCTGGAATGACTACCGGTTGTCTCGGTCGGAGATTGCTCATTCCCTTCACCATCACACTCAACTGGGCCACCTCTGGACTATCCCTGTTGGCTAGACAAGGGATAACTGATGCCAAAGCTGACTTGTATCCAGCAATTGTGACAGGAGCTAGTCCTGAAAAGAACAGCTCACAGAGAAAATCTGCTATTTGCTGAATAGTGGAATGAAAGGTAACAAGACCCTTTTCCTCACACCAGTCTGCAAATCCGTTAACCTTGTCATTATATGACTTGAAGGTTGGCCTCCTCGCAGCCGCGATGAAATCAGCAGCCTGTCGAGAAAAGCCTTCCGACGTGGAACATTGTTTGACAACAACCACGCAGTCAATAACATTTCGGGACGCTCGTGTAGGAAGCGTCCCTTGGCCTGGGAGATTATGTTCGGAATCTCGGGCAACTGCACTGGATTTTCCACCAGCAGATCTAGCAGAATCGTGAACCACGCCCTGCTTGGCCAATACGGCGCTATTAGCAGGACCAGACACGGTTCCTCCCTGATCTTCACCAATACCTTCGGCAGAAGGATGGTGGGTGGGTACGCGTAAGCGTGCATCCCTCTCCAGCTTATCGCCAGAGCGTCTGTATCGACGGCATTTGGATCTGGAATCGGCGAGACATAAGTCATGACTTGAGCATTTCCCCTTGTGGCGAACAAGTCCACGTTGGGTTTGCCCCAATGCTCGAAGATCCTTCGTAGAACTGGAGGGTTGAGGGACGATTCTGTTGGCAGAATTCTCTGTCCGCGAGACAAAGCATCCGCCAGAATGTTCAATCGGCCAGGAATGTGAGCTGCTTTCAAAACAACCGAATAATTCCTGCACCATTGAATCAAGTGCCACACTTTGATAACAGTGTGGGTGACCTGGTCCCGCCTTGGCGATTTATGTATGATACTACCGTCGAACAGTCCGACCGTATCAATATCACCGTGCCCCTGATCATCGGAAGAAACTCTTCCAACGCCAGTTCCACTGCCATCATTTCCAACAGATTGATATGCAGCTGACTCTCCAGGAGAGTCCATGCCCGAGACCTGGTGCTCTCCCAGGCAGGCCCCCACCCCTCCAGCGAAGCATCCGTGTACACGGACAGCTGGGGGTGGGGTAGGTGCAGCGAAACCCCTACTAGGAGATTCTGACGCTGTTTCCACCATACAAGATGCGATATTATCGGCTCCAAAACTGGCACCAGTTTTGACAGGGGTTCTGTTCACTGTTTCCACAGAGACATCAGATACAACTGGATAGGTCTTCGCATTAGAGCAGCGTACGGGATCACTTGCTCCATGGAGACCATCACGCGCAGCATCCGAAGAAACCGTCTCGCTTGAATGTGGTTTCCCACTCGAAAACTCTTGAGGATGGCTAACAGACACCACTCCGGGCTCTGACGGGTAAACCCTGCCCTCCTCGAGATCGAATCGCATCCCCAAATAAACGAAATGTTGAGTGGGTGTCAACTCGGAATTCTCCTTGTTGACTATCCAGCCTAGATCTGAAAGTAAATTCAGAGTCAGAGCAGTATCCACGTTCAACCTGGCTGCAGAGTCTGCTTTAAGCAGCCAGTCGTCTATGTAGGTGTGTAGCGCCACGTTCTCTTTTCTGAGAAACGCTGTCACCGCACGGACCACTCAATGTGAAAACCCTCGGAGCTGTCGACAGGCCAAACGGGAGAACAGTAAACTCCCATATTTGATTCTGAAACGCAAATCTCAGAAACTTGTGCCAACTCCGGTTCATAGGAATGTGGAAATATGCATCTTTCATATCGATCGACACACACCACATTCCCTTCCTCAATCCTGCCATTACCGACCTCGGCTTTTCCATCTGGAACCGAGGCGTATGGATAAACCAATTTAATGGCCTGAGATTGAGTATGGGTCTCCATCCCCCGTGCTCTTGGGGACAAGGAACATATTTGAATAGAAGCCCGGAGTGTTCTGGTTCGCTGGGTTTATTGCTCCCTTCAGAAGCAAACCCGACACTTCGTTTTGAATGGCTTCTAACTTGTCTGGGTCCCGTAGTACGGGCGTCCAGACAGGTGCCAAAGACAGATTCTGCGGTGGAAAGTCCCACCACTCCGGCATGTACCCCTGGGATAACCATCCCGGGACCAGACTGTCTGACGTCACACCTCGCCAGGCCTCGACGAAACGCATGAGCCTTCCACCCACCATAGACGCCTCGACGTCTAACGGGGTTGTCCGGCTCGCGGTCCGCTCTCCCCCCCCACCCCCTTTCTTAACGAGAGAGAGAGAACCATTTCCGTCTTGGCTCGGCAGGTATAACCGGCACCGCTGTTCCTGTCGCACAGGTGTGGTCCAGGCGGATATGAAGGGAGCCCTCGTACCCTCAGGTACGATCCGCTCCCTTCTTTCCGCCCTTGGAGGACTTACCCTTACCCCTCCCCCTGCCCTTCCCGCCTCTAGGGCGATCATGAGCAACAGTGGGGAGGGTAGGGGCCTCCACAATCTTCCTGGCTTTCTTAGCCGGCGGCGGCTGAGAAAATCCAGACGAAGCAGAAGTCGCAGTAGGCTTAGCTTTCGCCTTGGCTTTCTGCTTCTTCTGCGTCTTCGAAAGTTGGACAGCTAACGGTTTCCCTACAGCCCCTAGTGCGTGCGCTTGCCGCACTCGCTCCAGCTGTAGGCCTACCGCCAACCGATTCTGCGCAATGCTGGCAGTGTCCTCTAGGATGGCCCGCGCCTGGCCACCGAAGATGCTAGGCCCTGTCAGGGGTGTCCCAAGAAGACGCTCCCTGACTGCCGTAGCCGGATGCATATGGTCAAGAACCATTTGCCTCCTGGACTTTGTCACACGCGCCTGCACCCTTGCCAGTGCGTCCATAGACAGCACCAAGCCATCATTGACGCACGAAAGCGCCACAGGTGGCACAGGGTGGCCTGCCCCCGCTTCAGCCCATACCGACTGAAGAAGGCGATATGATTGGTTGACAGCACTCATAGCTGCCCTCACACCCACATCACATAGGGACAGGACTTCATCCTGGTGTGCCTGGGACTTGTCCACAAGTGCCGGACCGGGGCCACCCGCTCCAGCACTCTGAACTCCCAGTACCCAGCGGTACCTGTCGTATTCCCCCCGTGGAATACGAGCCCTCGCCCGCACCTCCATGGAGGCTGCAAGAAGCTGGCCCTTGTTCATGCGTTGTTTGCTATACATAGTATCAAGCAACACCATAAACCATGGATCCAGTCCAACAGACTGGATCAGGGCTGCGGGCAAGATCCCCGTCCTAATCGATGCACCGATGGACAGGGTACATCCTCCTCGGCCGTGGTCGAAACCACAGACGGGTCCACCCTGGCTAGCCAAGCCAGAGCCTCAGACCAATCCGTCTCTGATGAGGACACTCCCGTGAACACGTCACCCGTTGACATGTTCACGGCCCTACCAGCAACGGCCTCCCGGCTAGGAGCCATTGCTGATATGCCAGGAACTCCGGTACCGTACGGTTCCGCCGCCACCCCATGGAACACACCAGTCCATGGAGTAGGCCTGCACGGAAACCGTGCGGACCCGTAGCGGTTAAGGAACCGTGGCCAAACACGGGCGCCAACGGCACCCCATGTCTGACCGCCGGACCAGGCGAGATAGGTGAGTACCATGCCTGGCCGGCCACACCCGTTACCGTGGTGGTTGGCAGCAAACCAACCATCACGGGACCGGTGCCCGGTACCGGAGTGGCCTCAACCACGGGCGGAGCCGCTGCCCTGGCTTATCTCCACCCGCGGCCTCACAGGCCGCAGCACACTCCTCCTCGGCCTCCTCATCTCCAGACCCCTAAGAGTCGTCACTAGACAAGGAAGCCCATGCCTGACGGACCGGCCACCGCTACTGGACCACCCGGAGGTGGCCGCAGAGAGACAGAACCCATCAGGCCGGAGCCCGACGGGACTGCCAGGGGGCCGTAAGAAACGGCTCCCTCGGTGTCCAGTTCAGAACCCTGTCCAAGGACAGGGTCCGAATCAAACATGGGGAGACTGCCCTACAATTTTTAGCAGCAGGGACGACACCAGCGTGGGCAGAACGCTATGCAAGACACCTTGCCTAGCCAAACCAAACCACGCCGGCGGTGCCATCTCCGCCACCTCCGGTTGCAGACGTGGAATGCCCCCACGGGCCGAAATGGATGCTCCACGATTTACTTTCGGACCGCCTGACCCCGCGTCAGACCCTGCCAAGTCCTTCTGGCAAGGAACTTAAGCATCATATCGACCGACTACACCGCGCAAACGTTACACCCACTGTCAAGACTACACTTAGTACAGTGGAAACAGACATGGTCCTTGTATAGAACCCGTACGATATGTGGCACTCGACACATGATGGCGGGGATGGCTTGGCCTATAAACCAAACCTACAATAAGCCAGCGGAACGAAACAAAAGTGGAAGGCAGACAATTAATTTTCAAATAATTTGACCATAAATTAACTGCAAACCCTCCCGCACCCCACCCCGCAACGTTACAGCAAAGATCGCATTGATTATGACGACAAGAACGAAGCGGGCATAAATACACCCAAAAATTGATCCTCCAGGATGTATAATGGAACCAGGAATCATATCGCATACCATTCGGGGTATATTTACCAATCAATATAAATTATACTCCTAACGAAAACCGACACGATATGTGAAGAAACAACAAAATGTAAACAAACTGCTGTAGCACACGGTAAAACCGCAGCCCACGCATCACTCAAGAATTTTGACACCACCGATCATTGCAAACCGATCGTGATCACACGTAAACTTGACCATTCCAAAGTTTTCTGGTACCATTTTTAGTACGCAGCACCCAGAACAAGATGCGCGAATTAATGAAAAAATTTTCTTCACATAAACATCCGAGCATCACGGGTGTGACGTCACCCGCTCAGACACTACGGAGAACAACGTCAGCCGATATTCGTGTTAGAAATACCGTAGCAAACACCTATTTTCATATCTGCCGATCGCCTGTTGGGATTTAAAGAAGGCGATCGTCTGGCATATCACGTTGTTAGCACACGTCCCAGATTCTATGGGGTCAGAAATTGGGACATGCGACACAACGAAATTTAGAGACCTAAGTCTTTTAACTATGGATAATAAGGAATAATACAACCTGGTCATCATTGGCGGTATTCTCCATTTTATCCAGTTAGATCCTTTCAAGAACGCACAAACTATCAAATCACAGTATAAAAGACTTATTTCTTTTCAAAAACTTTAATCTTTCTCCTGCAAAAAAACGTGGACAGCTCTTGTCGCTATGCAAACAAGAATGAGCTCTATGGTAGACGGGTACTCGGCAGTTGGGAGCCGAGTACCCGGTTCCAAGGAGTCGGTAAAGCTTTCTAAGTCTATAGTCCTAGAGCCAGCTGTCAAGGCCAGCTGTGTATCAGAAAGTAACAGAATGGTGAGTATTGATCGAAGGAGAATGACCATTAAAGGGTTAAACAAATTGACCAGTAGAATGACCGAGTCATATACATATTGAAGAATATTTTGATGGATGACTGTGGTTGACTGATGGATTGATGACTGTGGCTGACTGATGGATGGATGACTGCGGCTGACTGATGGATGGATGACTGTGGCTGACTGATGGATGGATGACTGTGGCTGACTGATGGATGGATGACTGTGGCTGACTGATGGATGGATGACTGTGGCTGACTGATGGATGGATGACTGTGGCTGACTGATGGATGGATGACTGGCTGAATGAATGACGGACGGATGACTGTCACTAACTGGTGGATGGATGACAGTGACTGACTATGGATGGATGACTGATGGATGGATGACTGATGAATGGATGACTGTGGCTGACTGATGGATGGATGACTGATAGATGGATGACAGTGAATGACTGATGAATGGATGACTGTGGCTGACTGATGGACGGATGACTATGGCTGACTGATGGATGGATGACTGTGGTTGACTGATGGATGGATAACTGTGGCTGACTGATGGATGGATGACTGTGGCTGACTGATGGATGGATGACTGTGGTTGACTGATGGATGGATGACTGGCTGAATGGCGGATGGATGACTGATGGATGGATGACTGATGGATGGATGACTGTGGCTGACTGATGGATGGATGACTGATGGATGGCTGACTGATGGATGTCTGAGGCTGACTGATGGATGGATGACTGATGAATGGATGACTGTGGCTGACCGATGGATGGATGACTGATGAATGGATGACTGTGTCTGACTGATGGATGGATGACTGATGAATGGATGACTGATGGATGGATGACTGATGGATGGATGACTGTGCCTGACTGATAGATAGATGACTGTGGCTGACTGATGGATGGATGGATGACTGATAGATGGATGACTGTGGCTGACTGATGGATGGATGACTGTGGCTGACTGATGGATGGATGACTGGCTGAATGATGGATGGATGATTGTCGCTAACTGGTGGATGGATGACAGTGACTGACTGATGGATGGATGACTGATGATTGGACGACTGTGGCTGACTGATGGATGGATGACTGATAGATGGATGACAGTGACTGACTGATGGATGGATGACTGTCGCTGACTACTGGATGGATGACTGTGGCTGATTGATGGATGGATGACTGTGGCTGACTAATGGATGGATGACTGTGGCTGACTGATGGATGGATGACTGTGGCTGACTGATGGATGGATGACTGTGGCTGAATGGCGGATGGATGACTGTGACTGACTGATGGATGGATGACTGTGGCTGACTGATGGATGGATGACTGTGGCTGACTGATGGATGGATGACTGTGGCTGACTGATGGATGGATGACTGTGGCTGACTGATGGATGGATGACTGATGAATGGATGACTATGGCTGACTGATGGATGGATGACTGTGGCTGACTCATGGATGGATGACTGTGGCTGACTGATGGATGGATGACTGATGAATGGATGACTGTGGCTGACTGATGGATGGATGACTGATGAATGGATGACTGTGGCTGACTGATGGATGGATGACTGTGGCTGACTGATGGATGGATGGATGACTATGGATGACTGATGGATGGATGACTGTGGCTGACTCATGGATGGGTGACTGTGGCTGACTGATGGATGGATGACTGATAGATGGATGACTGTGGCTGAATGATGCATGGATGACTGTGACTGACTGATGGAGTGATCTAGACATGAACATAGTACTGACTGATGGATTATATGCATACCATGCAGTTATACAGGTTTATATTTACTAGCCAGTGTAATTAATATTCAAATAAGGTCATGAAGTTACTCATGTTTGAAGGCTCTACATCTGCCTGTAGTGGTGATAAGCAGCCCTCTCTATATGCAAATCACTTTCTTTATGCTTTATCCTCCAGATGGCATGCTTTAAATCAGCTTTGCTGGCATGCATCTGGCTTCAATGAAGCGTGGAGATGGCTGCTACTGGCATAAACTTATCATCATTAACATTAGATACTGAACACCAGTCTATCTACACTGCTCTCAGCTGTTCATACTATGAAATATATATATGTGTCCACTTCTGGCCTAAATACAACAAATATAGGTCATATTAATAATAGTAGTTGACTACTAGCTATAGATAACTCGTGCCAAATGGTGAGTGTTTATTATATGCAGTACAGTAGCTCAGCACTAGCCCTAAGGCAGACAGCCAAGCGGCACACACTCAGGACTTTTTGATGTCAGTCCTGCTAGCAGTGAATAGATCACTACTGATCTACATCCATACACACTGTCTATATTATTCTGTAGTAAATTGCTTTGAAGTCTATAATTTACAACCAGAGGCAGTGAGGAGCATAGCCCGCTCCCAGCCCCCCTCCCACACCACACCTGCCCAAACGTGAGTTAGTGAGTGTGCTAGTGAGTGTGCGTGACAGTGGTGGGTGAGTGTGCGTGACAGTGCGTGTGCGTGTGTGCATGCAGTGACACATACCAATTAACCAGCATGGGTCCATATACACCTTGGAAGTACTGCACTTCAGGGGCACACATACATGTACATACACTAAACATTATACTGCAGCCAGCCCCACTCCCCCCTACCCCCTTTTTTACCAATGAAAACTGAACAGAATTTAAGGAACTGATAATTTGAAACTGAAAATTGATGTTCAAATGGAAATCACATTTTTCTGCAATACATTTGTAAATTGAAACGGAAACATGAATGGAAATGAATTGGTTAAAGGCATTTTCCTCTAAAACGTGAGAGATTCTCGCATACAATTGTAACTTATTACGCACCCATGTTTGACATCTTAAATTTGTACTACACTAATAACACAATGTATGACACAAATTTGACAGTTTTATTGACGTTTGTGGTCGGGTAACAGGAACAAGAGGCCCAAGGGGCCTGTATCGCTCACCTGGACAATAGGCATTTTAACTAGAATGCTCTTTATCAACGAGATGGCCAGCAAACCATTTATCCGACAGTTTTGAAAATTGCAAATTTGAGATCAGAATACCCAAAAACACATGACAAAATTTCGGCCTCAAAATCCATCAAATAAAAAAATCCAATATGCCCACCAAACATGCTATATATTTATTGGCCCACGGCGGCCATGTTTTTTGATGGATCAACTTCTCTTGAACAAACTTTAATGGCCCTTAGGCCCTAATCATATCTGCCAAATTTCGGCCCGATCCCTTCAGCGCTTCTGGGGAATAAGTCATTTTCACTACAACTAGGTCAACCAAGATGGCCGCCGAACCATTTGACCAATCAAGTTCCCTTGCCATAAATCATATTTCATGAGGTTTGCATCAATTCCCCAAGCCGTTTCTAAAAATCAGCCATTTTGGCCGACGGTCATCTTGGATTTTGACCGATCCGCTTCGTTTGAACAAACTTAGATCTCTATGCCCTATGAATGCTTCCTCCAAAATATAATTGAAATTGGCCCAGTGGTTCTTGAGAAGAAGTCGTTTAAAGAATTCCCCATTGCTTTACTATGGGCCCATTGCTTTACTATGGGAGCCTATGGCGGGAAAGCAAACCAAGATGGCAGCCAAACCGTTTATCCGATAGTCTCGAAAGTGGCATATTTGAACTCGTCACACATATAAGCATATATAAAGCAATTTTCGCCATCAAATACATCAAATACAAAAAAGCCAATATGATCAACAAATGCTAAATTTTGATTGGTTGATGGCGGCCATGTTTTTCAATGTAGAAACTTCCCTTGAACAAACTTGAATGGACCTTGGTCCCTAAGCATATTTACCAAATTTCAGACCTATCCCTTCAGCGGTTCGGGAGAAGTTATTTTCACAAAAACTAGGTCATCCAAGATGGCCACCAGGCAAATACGCCAATCAGGTTGCCTTGAACAAACTTGGGTCTAGCGTTGCAATAGATGATGTGTTATGAGTTTTGAATCAATTCCTCCAGTGGTTTCGGAGATTTTTTAGTGTTTCTAAAAATCGGCCATTTTGGTCGGCGGCCATCTTGGATTTTGGCCGATTGGCTTCATTTGAACAAACTTGAATCTCTATGCCCTAGGGATGCTTCCTGCCAAATATAATTGAAATCGGCCCAGTGGTTCTTGAGAAGTTGTTTTAAAGGAAAGGTTGACAGATGGACAGACGACGGACGGACACACGACCGACGGTCGCCATGACATAAGCTCACTTGGCCTTTCAGGCCAGGTGAGCTAATGACGAGCCAACCAGGGACCAGTAAGTTCTGCCTCTCAAGCCACACTACAGTTACCCTGACAAATGGCAATACGAACGCACAGGCGACGGAAAAATGTCTAAGATTTGCTTCCCATAAGCATGCGCCGGGCCACTGGGAGTACCCCCGTAATAGACAGGTTTTTCTTATAAGACATGTACATGACGCCACTGACTGGGTGAACACTTTTTAGGATGCATATCCTATTTCCACACGACTCCTCGAATTATGGCCTATGATCACAATGTCCCGAGGGATGTTCAGTATCATTAGAAAGCCCTGGATTTCCACTTTCTAAGGACAACATTGAATTGCTAGAACATATTAAGAATAAGCAATCGAGACCCTGTTTAAGACTATATGCTCGGCCTCAACGTGGCGCAGGGGTGTAACCCACTGGATGTCAATCCAGACATTTGGAGGGGCTAACCAGAGCATTATGCACAACGCTAATGAAATGACACTTGGAGATCGAATTAACCGAAATGGTGCTCGCCCTGTGAGGATCCGCCAGGCAGGTGCAGCGCCGGGCTCCATGCCTCGAAGGAGCCCACCCTCAGCTACTGGAGGTCCCATCAACTCGTCTTGTGGAGCCACTGGAGCCATGGAGAGCTACTGGCCAACCAAAAGAGAAGACCAAACCCAAAGAGAACCCCAGTATCAACATCATGCACTGGAACGCAGAAGGGGTTACCAACAAGAAATCAGAGCTCGAACAGTTCCTGTACGAAAACAACATTGATATCTGCTGCATCCAAGAGACACACCTGCAAGAAGGAAAACCATTTAAGATCAGAGGTTACCAGATTTTCCGGTGTGATCGAAGAGGAAGAAAGAAAGGCCGGGTGATCACCTTGGTCCGAAACAGCGTGAACGCCAGCCAGATCAAAACCGTTATGGAAGAGGCAGAATATATCAAGATCACGGTAACAACCAGCAACTCTGTGATTGACATTGTCAATTATTACTGCCCTAATGACAAGAATCTCTCACTTGACACAATCCAGGTACCGGACTGCCACTTCCTCATTGCGGGAGACTTTAATAGCCAGTCCCAGAGCTGGGGATACAGAACACTTGATAAACGAGGAGAAGACGTTGAAGCATGGCAAGATGAAAAGCACCTTTTACTTGTCAATGATCCCACAGATCAGCCTACCTTCTACTCGCGCCGGTGGCACTCGACAACAACGCCGGACTTGGCATTTTGTACAAAAGACATTCACAGAAACCTCAGTAGAATGGTCGGATCGCAGTTAGGAGGAAGCGACCACCGCCCCGTCCTCCTCTCTCTTTCTGGAAGTATTTCGACAAGTTCACCTCAACATCCAAGGTGGAACTACAAAAAGGCAAATTGGAGTCTGTTCGGCATTCATTCCAATGAACTTACCCAAAATATAGCAGTAGAAGGGAGAAACATCAACAATGTCGTCAAGGAATTTAATTCAAGTATCCTCAAGGCTGCCAATGAAGCGATTCCTCGAGGGTTCAGGAAAAACTACCGCCCCTACTGGACAACAGAACTGCAAGCAGCACATGATAAACTAGACAAGGCCAGAGAAGATGCAGAGGGTAATCCCTGTCATGAAAACCACTTCACGCTACAACAAACTAAAGCCAGGTATCTAAAGACCAAGCTGGAGGCCAAAAAAAGAAGCTAGAGGGAAAAGACGGCAGGGTTTAATTTGGAGAGAGACACCACAAAGCTTTGGAGACTGACTAAAGCACTGAATGATGAGGGTGTTGGGGGAGAGAAGATTACTCTTGAAGAAGATGGAGAAACACTGACAGGAAAGATGGCTGCAGATGCCTTTGCGAAGGCATATGCAAAAGAAAGCAACATTTCTATACCACGAATGCGTAAGAGGTTAGAAAAGAGCAAAAGGAAAGAACAGACACCAACACTCACGATGCAATGAAAGGTGACATTGGTTTAGCAGAACTGAAGAAGGCTATCCGCCAATTGAAGAAGAAGAAATCTCCCGGGCCTGATGGCATTACGAATGAAATGATCCAACACCTTGATAATGCATCTATTCGCAAGTTGCTAGACATCTTTAATCTCAGTTGGACCAATGGAGAGGTTCCTCAGTGCTGGAAGGAATCCAGAATGACTCCTATTCTGAAAAAAGGGAAGAACATTACAAAAGTGCTGAGCTACCATTCTATCAGTCTTACAAGCTGCATATGCAAGACCATGGAACGCACCATCAACCAGCGGTTGCAGTGGTACCTGGAGTCGAAGAACATTATAGTTTCAGAGCAGGCCAGCTTCAGAAGATACAGGAGCGGACACTTTTCAAGCCAAGGTGATGCTAGCTGCCTTTACCGATTTGCAGAAGGCATTTGACAAGGTGTGGAAGGATGGCCTCCTCATGAAGCTCCGGCGTACAGGCATCGGTGGCAACATGTTATGATGGACCAAGTTATACCTACACAATCGCAGAGCTATGGTGCTGGTGGATGGACAATCTGGACAGAATGTACTGCTGAGACAAGGGGTGCCACAAGGCGGAGTATTATCACCAACTCTGTTCATACTCTTCATTAATGACATTGTAGCAGAGCTGCCCAATGGGATCCAAGCAGCCCTCTATGTAGATGACCTCATACTCTGGTGCACCGAGGATACACAACGACTGCCACGTACAGAATGCAGCTTGGGCCAGTCGCTGGTGTATTACCATCAACAAAGAAAAATCATCAGCCATGCTATTCTCACTGTCCACCAAAACCATGGTTGGCAATCTGACACTGGGCGGTACTCCACTCGAGTACGAGGACCAGCAGACATACCTGGGAGTCACCTATGACAGAAGATTAACATGGAAGGAGCACATCCAGAATGCAGAGGCAAAGGCCAAAAGAAAGCTGAACATCATGAGGAAGATGGCAGGAACAAAGTGGGGTGCCAATGAAAGGATCCTCAAGACCATCTACCTAGGTGCCGTACCACCACACCTTGAGTATGGATCCAGCTCATGAATGACAGCAGCTAAATCTCATCAACAGAACCTCGATAGAGTACAAAACCAGGCACTGCGCATCATCACTGGTGGAATGCGATCAACACCAATAGAAAAAATGGAGCAGACAGCAGGCCCCCCGACCCCCCCCCCCCCCACTTAGCAAAGGAAGGGAATGCAAAGCACTGATCCAAGCTGCAAAGTTCAAATCGTTCAACAACCACCCGATGAAGATCAGGCAAGCACAGCTGTCATCAGGAAGACTTAAAAGATCAAGTTTAGTGAAAGAGACAAAAGCACTTCAAAGGAAACACCAAGAAATAGAAGCCCCAAACCACACCCTTGATCCTCCACCCTGGGAAAACAAACTAGAGAGCATAGCTATTCGCACCACAGTACCTCATCTCACAACCAAAGATGAACACAGTGATGTGAGCAAGAAGGCCCTGACCCTAGCCATGCTGGAAGAAATGTACCCTCAGGAGACATGGATAAGGATCTACACAGATGGATCAGCCAAAGATGCAATTAGGAGCGGAGGTGCGGACTGCACATACAGTATCCAAACGGACAACATGAGTCAGCTGCAATACCAACAGGCAAACACTGCACAAACTGAAGTCGAAGCACTGGTTCATGTAGCTAATACCATCAGCAGAACAGCAGACCCTATTGCACAGATTCTCTTTTTATCCGATGCCCGCTCCGTCCTTGAGGCTATCACCAAAGCTAAGCCGCCACAACTTGAAGAAGTACTACAAACCATCAAATGCTTTCGGATAGCACTGCAGTGGATCCCCTCACACTGTGGAGTCCAAGGAAATGAGAAAGCAGACAAGATGGCAAAGGTGGGTGCAGAAGAGAATCAGACAGAAAACATGGTTACCCATACAGAGATGAAGACTATCATCAAGTCACTCTATAGAACACCTCAATCAGAAGATGCCTACCATCATCTCTCGAGGCCAGAGCAAGTGACTATTTTTCGTCTCAGAACTGGACACAACAGACCAAACCAACACATGTACAGGCGGTTCCACCTTACGACATCGCCCGCTTGTCCTTGTGGAGAAGCAGAACAGACCACAGAGCACATACTTCAATGTTGCAGTACGTATCAGCTGCTGAGAGAAGAGATCTGGCCTTTGTCAACTTCTTTTCTTGAAAAGCTGTATGGGCCTGTGGAAGAACTGCAGAAAACCACAGATTTGATCTTGAGAACGGCTCTCCAAGTGTGATACCAGCGATCGAAAAGAAGAAGAAGAAGCAATCGAGGATTTGACATCAAATGTAATCTGCTCACACTGAGGAGCTCAAAACTTAGCCACGCTATTAACCGGCTGGCTCTATCGCGTAGATGCTGTCAGAGCTCGCACACTCAAGCCAATGACCTCTGATTGGCTATGGGCAAACCTAAGACACTGACCATTCGCCCAAAGATGAGATACAGAGATGAGCAGTACAAAAGCAGTCGATTCTGCGCTGAACAAGACCGATTTCTGCCACACTCAGCGCTGACCTTTCCGCAACGACTCCGGTCGATGGTCTGCCTTGTTCCTGCTCCACTTGCAACCGCTTGTGACCTCACCACGGAACAGTTATTTTAACTGCTCGCAGTAATCAACAACCACAAATCCGTCAGTGCTGAATCTCCTTTTTTAAAGGCCGTTGCTGGACAAGCGTGTACGAGCCAGTGTGAGCTTGCCTTCCACCAAATACTTGTGACCGCTTGATGACACCGTTTCTGCCATCTGATTCTTGTGGAAGAATGAGCTCTGAATCTGGTACCTGCCTCCGACCAAGTTCCCCCCTTGTGCCATTCTGCTCTTGCATCTTAAACGAGAACTTTGTGACAAAACATCTCGCAGAACTGTATTTTTATTGCTCGAATCGCCTTTTCTCTATTCGCATCTGTTCTTTCTCGAAGACACACACAAACTTTTACCACCTAAGGAACTTCCACTTCTGTCCCCGTGATCTCTGGCCGGCGAGGACCAAGTCATTGTGTGACGTTGAGCCTTGGGAACATATCTTCCAAGGCTGCTTCAGAGTCTGCAGCATCCGCAATAGCGAAACCTAGACCCAGCATCCACGGGAAAAACTGTGACAAACTGCTTTTACCGCCTTACTAAGACTTTGAACGTACTTGTTAAATCCTAAATGTACTAACTTCTTAGTTTCCTATTTTTCTTACAGCTCATTACCGTCTTAAGCGCCCTACTCTCCGCTCTTACGCTGCCGTTCCCCCACATTAAAGGAAATTTCAATTTCCCTTTCTCCGAGATCTAACAATACTCACCATTCCATTACTTCTGATATACAGCTGGCCCCGACAGCTGGCTCTAGGACTATAGACTTAGAAAGCTTTACCGACTCCTTGGAACCGGGTACTCAGCTCCCAACTGCCGAGTACCCATCTACCTTGAAGCTCATATTGTTTGCATAGCCACCAAACAAGAGAAACTCATGGCTTGCCTCCGTGGGGCTGGGAGGCTGGATCCGTAATAGAATGGTGAGTATTGTTAGATCTCGGAGAAAGGGAAATTGAAATTTCCTTCATTCTCCTTCGATCAATACTCACCATTCTATTACTTCTGATATACACCAGATTTGGTCAGTAACCTGGTGGGAAGGGGCAAGCCATAACTGCTACTTTTGCCCCTTGGAGAAAGAGCTAGACTTAAACTTGACTAATGGAGACCTAAAAGGACCATCAAGTTAACGGAACCGAATCACATTCGCATCACTGCCCCCCCCTTTTTCTCCTAAGAAAAGGGAGAGAACTCACGAACATGCATCTCGCCTGAAAACACAAATACGCCAAGAGGATTAACTGCTCTTTGCATATATTAGCCTGGGAATGAGCATGAATATATAAGATGAACGATCATGATATATAGATATAATACAAAACACTCAATCCTGAATTACCTCATGATATTTGGATTTCAGACCTGGAGCCTCCAACCATTCACTTGTCCGGCCATCAGTGACACAATCTGGTTGATATCCTCTCGCTCGACCATGTCTGCTTCTTAATTCTTTCTTACAAATGCCAAAAAAGGAAGAAGAGCAGTGTGGTCATATAGCTATCGTCTCAAAACAGCTAAAGCGAGTGGATTGGCGAAGTCTGACACATCCCTCATATAGTAATCCGTGAAAGAGGACTCACAGTGCCATTGTGCAACAGCCATGATGTCCTTAAACGGAACACCATTGTAAAAGGGCGGAAGAGGCGGCTATTCCTCTAACATCGTGCCCTTGCGCATTGCATCTGGTGCCCAGTCGTAATCTCACGAGATAGAATCCACGGATGCGGTGCCATATGGCTCCTTATGGCAGATCCACAGATGTCTATCATTCGACCGTAACGAGTCTGTCCGTTTTGTACTTAGTCAAAGCACGGACTGGGCACCAGACACTGGCATCACGATCAAACCTACTTAGTTTCGGTATAACGATCGGTTTGCCGGGATAACTCAAAGATTGAATCTTTGACATAAACTCTGCTCTTGGCAGTAGACGCAGACCCTCTCTGGAGACAATAAATCGGTCCCTCTCTAGCTGAGGAAGCTGCCAATAGAAAGACCGCCTTTAGAGTCAAATGCTTTAGACTAGCCGAACGCAACGGTTCGAAAGGGTGCTTGGCCAGTACATTAAGCACTAAAGATAGACTCCAGGCTGGAATGACTACCAGTTGTCTCGGTAGGAGATTGCTCATTCCCTTCACCATCACACTCAACTGGGCCACCTCTGGACTATCCCTGTTGGCTAGACAAGGGATAACTGATGCCAAAGCTGACTTGTATCCAGCAATTGTGACAGGAGCTAGTCCTGAAAAGAACAGCTCACAGAGAAAGTCTGCTATTTGCTGAATAGTGGAATGAAAGGTATCAATACCCTTTTCTTCACACCAGTCTGCAAATCCGTTAACCGTGTTGCTATATGACTTGAAAGTTGACCTCCCTCTCGCAGCTGCGATGAAATCTGCAGCATGTCGAGAAAAGCCCTCCGACGTGGAACGTTGTTTGACAACAACCACGCAGTCAATAACATTTCGGGACGCTCGTGTAGGAAGCGTCCCTTGGCCTGGGAGATTATGTTCGGAATCTCGGGTAACTGCACTGGATTTTCCACCCGCAGACCTCGAAGATCCGTGAACCACGCCCTGCTGGGCCAAATGGCGCTATAGCAGGACCAGGCACGGTTCCTCCCTGATCTTCAGCAATATCTTCGGTAGAAGAATGGTGGGTGGGTACGCGTAAGCGTGCATCCCTCCCCAGCTAACCCAAATGGCGCTATAGCAGGACCAGGCACGGTTCCTCCCTGATCTTCACCAATATCTTCGGTAGAAGAATGGTGGGTGGGTACGCCTAAGCGTGCATCCCTCCCCAGCTTAACGCCAGAGCATCTGTATCGACGGCATTAGGATCTGGAATCGGCGAGACATAAATCATGATTTGAGAATTTTCCCTTGTGGCGAACAAGTCCACGTTGGGTTTGCCCCAATGCTCGAAGATCCTGTGAAGAACTGGAGGGTTGAGAGACCATTCTGTTGGCAGAATTCTCTGTCTGCGAGACAAAGCATCCGCCAGAATGTTCAATCGCCCAGGAATATGAGCTGCTTTCAAAACAACCGAGTAATTCCTGCACCATTGAATCAAGTGCCACACTTAGATACATAGTGTGGGTGACTTGGTCTTGCCGTGGCAATTTCTGTATGATACTACTGTCGAGTTGTCCGACCGTATCAATATCGCCGTGCCCCTGACTTTTGGAAAAGACTTTTCCAATGCCAGTTCCACTGCCATCATATCCAACAGATTGATATGCAGAGTCCATGTGCCCGAGACCTGGTCTTCTCCCAGGTAGGTCCCCCCCCCCCCCCCCCCAATCCCTTCAGCGATGCATCCGTGTACACGGACAGCTGGGGGTGCAGCGAAAACTCGTACTAGGAGATTCTGACGCCTTTTCCCACCATACAATATGCGACATTATTGGCTCCAAAACTGGCACCAGTTTTGACAGGGGTACTATTCTCTGTTTCCACAGAGACATCAGATACAACTGGATAGGTCTTCGCATCCGAGCAGTGTACAGATTTACCTGCTCCATGGAGACCATCATGCGCAGCATCTGAAGAAACCGCCTCGCCTGAATGTGGTTTCCCGATCGAAACGCTTGAGGATGGCTAACAGAGACACCACTCTGGGCTCTGACGGGTAAAAAACCCTTCCCTCCTCGAGATCGAATCGCATCCTTAAATAAACGAAATGTTGAGTGGTGTGTCAACTCAGATTTCTCCTTGTTGACTATCCAGCCTAGATCTGAAAGCAACTTCAGAGTCAGAGCAGTATCCACCTCTAACCTGGCTGATGATCAGCCAATCGTCTATGTAGGTGTGAAGCGTCACGTTCTCTTTTCTGAGAAACGCTGTCACCACAAGGACCACTCTGGTGAAAACCCCTTGGAGCTGTCGACAGGCCGAATGGGAGGATTTAAACTCCCATACTTGATTCTGAAACGCAACTCTCAGAAACCTGTGACAACTCCTGTTCATAGGAATGTGGAAACATGCATCTCTCAGATCGATTGATATACACCACACCCCCTTCCTCAATCCTGCCATTACTGACCTCGGAGTTTCCATCTGAAACCGAGGCGTATGGATAAACCAATTCAATGGCCTGAGACTGAGTACGGGTCTCCATCCCCCTGTGCTCTTAGGGACAAGGAACATGTTTGAATAGAAGCCTAGAGTGTTCCGGTTTGCTGGTTTATTGCTCCCTTCAGAAGCAAACCTGACACTTCGTTTTGAATAGCTTCTAACTTGTCTGGTTCCGTTGAACGGGTGTCCAGACAGGTGCCAAAGACAGATTCTGTGGTGGAAAGTCCCACCACTCTGGTATGTACCCCTGGGATAACCATCCCAGGACCAGACTGTCTGACGTCACACCTCGCCAGCCTCGACGAAAATGCATGAGCCTTCCACCCACTATAGACGCCTCAATGCCTAATGGGGGGGGGGGGGGTCTGGCTCGCGTATCCGCTCCTCCCCCCCCCCCTCTCTTGACAAGAGAGAGAACCATATATTGGTCTTGGCGTGGCCGGTCTAACTGGCACCGCTGTTCCTGTCGCACAGGTGTGGTCCAAGCAGATGTGAAGGGAGCCCTTGTACCCTCGGGTACAATCCGCTCCCTTCTGTCCGCCCTTTGAGGACTTACCCCTACCCTTCCCCTTCCCGCCTTTTGGGTGATCAGGAGCAACATTGGGGAGGGTAGAGGCCCCCCACAACCTTCTTGGCTTTCTTCGCCGAGGCGGCTGAGAAAACCAAGCAGAAAACAGAAGCAGCACTATGCTTTTGCCTTTTCTCTGTTTCTTGAAGGTTGCCCGGTCAGCGGCCTGACTACAGTCAGATTAACCGCCAACCGATTCTGCGCAATGCTGGCCGTGTCCTCCAAGATGGCCAGTGCCTGGCCACCAAAGAAGACGCTCCCTGACGGCAGTAGCTGGACGCATATGGTCAAGAACCATCTGCCTCCCGGACATAGTCACACGTGCCTGCACCCTTACCAATGCGTCCATAGACAGCACCAGGCCGTCATTAACGCACGAAAGCGCCACAGGTGGCACAGGGTGGCCTGCCCCCCATTAGCCCACACCAACTGAAGAAGACGATAAGAGTGGTTGACAGCACTCAGTGCTGTCCTCACACCCCCATCACATAGGGACAGGACTTCATTATGGTGTACCTGAGCTTTGTCCACCAGTGCCGGGGTCGGGCCACCCGCTCCAGCACTCTGGACACCCAGTACCCAGTGGTCATCCTGGGTGACCGACGCGACAACACCATACCTGTCGTATTCCCCCCGTGGAATACGACCCCTCGCCCGCACCTCCATGGAGGCCGCAAGAAGCTGGCTTTGTTCATGCGTTGTTTGCTATAAATAGCATCAAGCAACACCTTAAACCATGGATCCAGTCCAACAGACTGGATCAGGGCTGCGGGCAAGATCCCCGTCCTAATCGATGCAACCGATGGACGGGGTACATCCTCCTCGGCTGTGGTCCAAACCACAGATGGGTCCACCCTGGCTAGCCAAGCCAGAGCCACAGACCAATCCGTCTCCGAGGAAGACACTCCCGTGAACACGTCACCCGTTGACATGTTCACGGCCCTACCAGCAACGGCCTCCCGGCTAGGAGCCATTGCTGATATGCCAAGGAACTCCGGTACCGTACGGTTCCGCCGCCACCCCATGGAACACACCAGTCCATGGAGTAGGCCTGCACGGAAAACTGTGCGGACCCGTAGCGGTTGAGGAACCGTGGCCAAACATGGGCGCCAATGGCACCCCATGTCTGACCGCCGGACCAGGCGAGATAGGTGAGTACCATTCCTGGCCGGCCACACCCGTCACTGTGTTGGTTGGCGGCAAACCAACCATCACGGGACTGGTGCCCGGTACCGGAGTGGCCTCAACCACGGGCGGAGCCGCTGCCCTGACTTGCGCCAGGCCAGACAGATGGAGGACGGTTCCGTTAGGACGGAATCGACCTCCATGCTCTCCACCCGCGGCATCACAGGCCGCAGCAACCTCTCCACCTCGGCCTCCTCATCTTCAGACCGTGAAGAGTCGTCACTAGACAAGGACAACCGTGGAGCCGTCCTGGTGGACGGCTCCCATGAGCCGTCCTGGTGGACGGCTCCCATGCCTGACGGACCGGCCACCACTACTGGACCACCCAGAGGTGGCCGCATAGACATAACCCATCAGGCCGGAGCCCGACGGGACTGCCAGGGGGCCGTACGAGATGGCTCCCTTGGTGGCCAGTCCAGAACCCTGTCCAAGGACAGGGTCCGAATCAAACATGGGGAGAGACTGCATTACAACTTTTTGGCAGGAGGGACGACACCAGCGCGGGCAGAACGCTATGCAAGAAACCTTGCCTAGCCGGACCAAACCACGCCAGTGGTGCCATCTCCGCCACCTCCGGTTGCAGACGTGGAACGCCCCCCCGGGCGGAATGGACGCTCCACGATTTACTTTCGGACGTTACACCTACTGTCAAGACTACACTAGTACAGTGGAAACAGACATGGTCCTGGCATAGAACCCGTACGATATGTGGCACTCGACACATGATGGCGGGGTTGGCTTGGCCTATAAAAAGCCAAACCTACAATAAGCCAGCGGAACGAAACAAAAATGGAAGGCAGACAATTAATTTCCAAATATTTTGACCATAAATTAACTGTCACCCTCCCGCACCCCACCCCGCAACGTTACAGCAAAGATCGCATTGATTATGACGACAAGAACGAAGCGGGCAATAATACACCCATACACTGATCCTCAAGGATGTATAACGGAACCAGGAATCATATTGCATAGCATTCGGGGTATATTTACTAATAAATATAAATTATACTCCTAACGAAGGCCAAAACGATATGTAAAGAAACAACAAAATGTAAACAAACTGCTGTAGCACACGGTAAAACCGCAGACCACACATCTAAATCAAGAATTTTGAAACCACTGATCATTGCAAACAGATCGTGATAACACGCAAAACTTGAAAATTCCAAAGTTTTTTTGGTACCAATTAAAGTATGCAGCACCCAGAATCAGATGCGCGAATTAATGAAACATTTTCTTCACATAAACATCCGAGAAACACGGGTGTGATTTTTCGTCACCCGCTCGGATCTTACGGAGAACGACGTCAGCCGATAATCGTGTTAAAACACTGATAAGCCAACACCTAATTTCATATCTGCCGATTGCCTGTTGGGGATTTAAATGAAGGCGATCCTCTGGCATATTTCGTTGTTAACACACGTCCCAGATTCTTTGGGGTTAGAAATTGGAACATGCGACACAGACAAAATTTTAGAGACCTAAGTCTTTTAACTATGGAATAACATGGAAATATACGACCTGGTTATCATCGGAAGCATCCATATTAATCCAAATATCCTTTTGAGAACGCACAAGCTATCACAATAAAAAGACTTAGGCTTAAACAATCTTAAGACTTTCCAACTGCAAAAAGCATGTATTCTCTTGTCGCTATGCAAACAAGAATGAGCTTCATGGTAGACGGGTACTCGGCAGTTGGGAGCCGAGTACCCGGTTCCAAGGAGTCGGTAAAGCTTTCTAAGTCTATAGTCCTAGAGCCAGCTGTCAGGGCCAGCTGTATATCAGAAGTAATAGAATGGTGAGCATTGATCGATGGAGAAAGGGATTTCTAAAGATTGTCCATCTTAGCTGTTTTATTCAGACATATATTAGCGTTGTCGCTTTATTAGTAATTAATAGGACGTCCGCCTTAGCCCACAAATTTGTGGGTGGCGTCCTTTGCGCAGCGCAAAGATATAAAACACCGCTACGATCGAAGACACCTGACTTTCTGCCAAAAAGGTTTCTCCCACCCCATCCACTTCAAAACGTTAGCCCCCCCCCCCCCCCTACCCCCCCCCCCTCGTGCACTACATTTGGAGATTTCCCCCAAAAGTGAGTCAGCAGAGGACATTATTTCTGCCCCTCCCTCTTTGAGTAGTGAATCATCATAAGGATAAGGAAAGCCGAGTCTCCAGTTCGCTGCATTTCTCAGCTCACCTTTGTTACACTTATTATGTCGTGCTGCTTCCCTGCATCCGCTGCGAACGCTCTTAAGCCCACGACCTAATTTACACCGCCTAAGACTGCTCCTGTGGACGCATTCCTTCTAGAAGACTTTTTCCGCTCTCCTTCTGGCTTACTGTATGGGTCTAGCGACCCTTGTCTCGTCTTTTGAGAAGACCGTGCCGCATAAAATACTGCACTAAAACCACTAGCACTTATTACACCTATTTCTGCGATCTCCGCAGAGACGCACCTGTGTGGAGATCGCGAGCTAAACAGTGACCATCTCATCCCAAATAAACTCACCTACTGAGACTGCGAACAGCTAAATCTGTTGATATTTGGCTGACAAATATCAATGTTATGAGCCAAAACCTGTTTTACTAATTTTCCGGCCTATGTGTATTGATATACGCCAGAATAATAAATAAACATTCCACAAAGACCTGTATTAAATAGGACGAAAACACCAGGAATTGTAGAAATCTCTGCGCAGGCATAAAACTTAGCCATCTAGCAACCCGCCAACATAAGAAGGGAATAGATCTCGCAGGGGATGAGAAGTTTTTCTCATACCATCGGGTCCTCTTTACTTGGGCCGTTTGGCGTCACTACAAGGTTGTACAATTCCACAAAATCTCTAACTAACCAGGCTGTAGCAATTGAGAATTGAGAGAAAATATTATGACGCACAAATTCATTTGAAATTGTGATTTTCTAGCAAAACAACGGGCCAAAATGATAAAATATTAACGCAAGAAAAGATATATTTTAGACATTTTTAACCATCCCTTGTCCTATGAGGTTAATTAAAGTAAGTTTTATTCTATTTTTTTTTGCGAGAAGTGCATTCTTATAAGTAGGCAATTTCGTGGCAGTAATCGCTAATTTATCAATTTCTCTAGCCTCCAAACAACATGTTGACAGAGCCATATAAATAAGAAAATCTTAAGTGTGGTCCCTAAATACAGATAAAATATCATTTTCCTATACCGAGAGCAGTCGCTTATCTGATTAGACAGATATACTATCGAATCTTGCTAATGGAAAGCAGATTATCTGCCTAAACAGAATGTCATACCAGTTTTATATTATATCTCGATATTTCGGTATCAGCAAAATCATATCGGTATGACTAACGGTATAGCGATGATACTGGTATTCGATACAATATCAGTATATCGTGAAGCCATACTTCAGAGAACATCAGAGGATCAACCAGGCAGCAACCACTAAGAAAACTTACCATTGAAGTGAAGATTCCCTTTCAGACTGCACACCAAAGTAAGAAGCCCTCCCTCTGTTTCAGCCATAAGTGAAACTTTAACTAGGCTAAGCTACAGAACTAGCACCAACGATGTCATAGCGCCTGCTTAACACCTATAGACTGACCGAACGATTAACGACCAATAGCGATGAAACGACTGCTGGGACAATTTACGGTCTCTTCCCCATCACCAAAAACCACTCCCTGACCCGAGTTAGACCAGAGACAGGCCATTGCTGCCCGAACAGGGCCACCCCCCCCCCCCCCCCCCACCCCACGAACAACAACTTAGAGCTAAGGCAATGTTAGTCAGACGACGAGGACGTGAATTGCTCGTTTCGCTGCCCTGTTTGCGCAGTTTCGGCCGACGGAGAATACGACGCACAGAGACACTAAACTAGACCTAGTCCAAGTGCCGTTCTGCATTCCCTCTCTCCCTCTCGTCTTCCTTTCCTCCATTACACTAGCTCCTAGGAGAGACTTGCCTAAGAACCTAGCTAGTGCAGGTAGACCGAAAGCCACCTGTAGTAAAAGAGAGCCACCTAAGGCCTCTTATTCCCCCACCCCTCATTTCTTTTCACACGAGGGGCCCCACATGCGCAGCTCTCGAAATTCGTAACAGCAATCAGCAAAGATGTGGTAAAAGCCATGGAAAGGTTAATTTGTCACAGCAAATACCTGACGTGGAAGAAAATTGCAGACATAGCTACTTAAATGTGAGTTTATCATAGATATCTTATATCAATCAGTAGCTTAACCATTTCATCCACAAGCCATTTTTCTGCAGTGGTCTTGAGACCTGTCCATTTGCATACCAAGAGGTTATTTTTGAAAAAATAATCACTGGAATGGCCGGCTCCAGTAATTTCAGTTGTACATTTTCAAAAATAACATACTAATGGTCTTCAAATGAGCATTCTTTGAGAAAATTAAAATTGGATTGAACAAATCTGTGAGTTAAATGGTTACTGTCATCTGCAGCATTGCTGAGTGGGAATGACCATTTGCAGACCAAGCATAGAACATTTTTGAAAGGTTACAAATGGAATGACTGGCTCGATAACGGAGCCAGTCATTTCAGTGGTAAATTTTCTAAGATTCTTTGCAGGCCTACAGATGAACTGTTACTGGAGAACAATTGCAATTTTTTTGACTGACCATTAATTCCTCTCAACCTGTGAAAAGACCCAACCTGTCATTTAAAACTAATAATAATAATAATAATAATAATAATAATCTTTATTTAAGGAAGGTATACACCGCGTCGAATGTCGTTGTTCAAATCATCGTTCGCACATAGATACACGCAAGGTCATACACATTCATTCACACATACACACATATACAGCTATTTATAAATATACAAAATATGCAATATTAGAACAGAAGTAAAAAGGTGAAATCATATTGCCCATATATCACTATAATTTAGTAATATATTCAAGTATATTGGATTTGAATGTCAGCAGAGTAGAGGACTGAGTAATCATTTCAGGCAGAGAATTCCACAGTTGTGCTGCAGTGTATTTGAAGCTTTTTCTGCCATATTCCGTTTTAATCCTCAGAAGTTGTAGGTGATTGCGTGTTTTGGAACATAAATTTCTAGTGTGCGCCACCCCAACAGAAGTGAATATGTCTTTCATGTAACCCGGAGCCAGACCATTTCTAGATTTATATGTCATGATACCCATTATAATTTGCTTTCTTTTAGTTAAATTTGTCCAGTTTAATATTTCATATAGTTGTGCAGATGGTGTCTTGTGAGGCATGTCTAATATCACCATAGCAGCCTGTTTTTGTAGTTTTTCTAAGCTATCCAATAATGTATGTGAAGACGGGCAAAATCCATAAGATTGTTGACACACATGGGTAAATCATTAACATATAAAATGAACAGAAGTGGCCCTAAAACTAAGCCTTGTGGTACTCCTATATTGATGGGCAGTGGTTCAGAATTCTTTCCAGAAATTGAAACATACTGTTGTCTGCCATTTAAATATGAAGAAAACCACTTTAATGTATTATAGCTGAATTTGTAAATACTTAATTTTTGTAATAGGATGTCATGCTTGACAAGATCAAAGGCCTTTTTAAAGTCAATCATAATAGAACCAATAAGGTTGCCGTTATCTATCGAAAAACGCCATCTTTCCACTAGATTTAACAATGCAGTTTCACATGACTGGTTAGGTCTGAAGCCTGATTGCGACTCCACTAATAAATTATACTTGGTTATAAATTTATAAATATGATCATGTATGTGTCGTTCAATAACCTTAGAGATAATGGGTAATATAGAGATAGGTCAATAACTGCTAATATTGGTTTATGAATAAGATTTATGTAGAAGCTTTACTTTTGCACATTTCCACCTTTTGGGGAATTCTCCCATAGCTATGCTTTGGTTTATAATAAGTGTAATTAAGGGCGCAATTATTGATGCTGCAACTTTGAGGAAGTGTGCGTTAAATTCATCGTAACCAGATGACTTATTTGTTTTTAAGTTGCTAAGTTCTCTGGACACATATTCAACAGTTATATATGGAATTCGAAACTCTATCTTTTCTGGAACTTTATTAAGAACATGATCTGATAGCTTATCAAATGCCATTGGCCTTTGTTTTATCATGGAGTGTGTCAATTTTGACGCGATTGTACTGAAATATATATTAAAATGTTCAGATTGCATTTGTGGGTTTGAAATTTCACTTCCATTATCATCACAGATTATTGAAGGTAATTTGTTTGCCTTGGGATTAATGTCTTTTAGAATTTTCCATATATTAGCCAGATTATTTTTGCCTTCTAATTTATTTGCAAGATAATCTCGTTTAGATGCTTTAACCAAATAGGCAACTTTTTGCTTTAACATTTTAAAATTCAACATGTTTCCTAAGTTTTTAAGATAATCCCTTTCTTTCATTTTTTGCATACCATTGATCAAGCGCTTGATCAGGACTACTACCTAAATAACCTATACAACGCCAATCACATACAGAGAGGTCACTAAGAAACTTAGATTCATTAAAGCTTTTGGTGCTCCTGTATTTAATAAGTTGGTGCAAATTTTGAGCTTTGAATGGTTTACAATTGTGTACAGTGAATATTGGATAATGGTCACTTAGTGCTAAAGAGCCGACATGTGACAATTGAATTTAGTCTTTATCTGTGACATACACATGGTCAATCAGCCTAGATGTTTTCTCAGTAACTCTGGTTGGATTACGTATAAGTTGCTCTAAATGAAAAAGTTCAATTAAAGACTGCCATTTATGATTATCTGCTTTAATAAGGTCGAAATTAAAATCTCCTACAAGTATAATATCTGAGTTTTCGGAATATACCTTTTCTAACATAGGTTCAAATTCATCAATCCAGATAGTGGGTGAATCAGGGGATCTATAGACACAGCCCAATAAGCAAGGCTTGTCTTAAAGCGTCTAATTTCAATCCATAGAGTTTCCAGATCATCGTATATATAGTACAATTCCACCACCATCCCGTTCTTTTCTGTCCTTTCTTTCATTGACATAGCCTCCAATTTCAATGGAGTTATTTGGGATTGATGATGACAGAAATGTTTCAGTGGTACAGAAAACTTCAAGTTCTTTTTCACTCTTCTCCATAATCAGTTTTAACTGGTCAATCTTAGGTACCAGGTGCTGTACATTTAAATGACCAATCCTAATTCCTATAGAATTAATATTGAAAGACGGCAGATTAATGGATTTATTATTTATGGTCAGAAACATGGCAGGTCCGATTTAATCCTCAAAAATGTTCTGTACTGCACATAGGCCATAATCACTTTAATACTTCCTATCAAATGATAGATAATGGGAAAACCCTAAAATTACATGACGAAAATATAATCAATGACCTAGGCGTGTCAATAGATACAAAACTAACATTTGAGAGCCATATAGAGAAGATAACTTCCAAGGCTAATAAAATGACAGGCATAATATGGCGTACATTCCAATATATAGATGAAGACCTGTTCATGAAACTTTATCCAACATTAATACGCTCTCACCTGGAGTATGCTGCCCCTGTATGGTCACCAAACACATGGAAACAAGCAGAAAAACTTGAAAAAATTCAGAGACGAGCTACGAAAATGGTGCCCAACTTAAAAAATCTAAATTACCAGGCAAGATTAGAATATTTAGAACTACCAAGTTTAGTATACAGAAGAATAAGAGGGGATCTTATAAATGTCTATAAGTACATGCATAACCGGTATACTGTGGACTCTAGAAACCTTCTAATTATCCGTCCAAGAAAGAGAACTAGAGGTCATAAATTTACATTACTAAAACCAAGAGCAAATACATCCCTTAGACAAAGCTTTTTCTCTAACCATGTCATAGACTGGTGGAACTCCCTGACGCCTGAAGTTGTTGAAGCTCCATCTCTAAATAGTTTTAAAACCAGACTAGATAAACTATTTATTCAACATCCTGTATACTATAATTATAGAGCTCTAGATAAACCATGTAATCCAAAAATGACTATTAGATAATGTAGCTCATCACCAAATTTATTGAATTAGCTGATAATAGGATACAATGTCCTAAAAAGCTGTACATGTTATGATTATTATTATTATTATTAAGCCAAGAGATTGCTGTCCCCTAAGGCATGTAGTTGCATTATCATAGGCTTTAATCAACCACTATCATTTGGCCACAAATGACAGACCTCAAGGCAAGTTAATTAATTAGTACTAGCTGCTTTTAGTACTAGCGACACTTTGTTTAAATTTTTTTAATTTTCTCATGGAAAATATCCACTTGCAGATCAAACAGTAATAACAAGCAAATAGTTTATGCCTTGTAATTGATGGTGATGATGATGGGAGGATGAGGAGGAGGAGGGGGGAGGAGGATGATGATGACGGTGATGGTGGCAATGGCAGTGATGATGAAGGTGGTGACGATGACAATGAAGGCAGTGGCGGTGACCATGATCTACTGTGATCATGAGATCATTTTTGAAAAATTAAGCGTGCCATGTAAATGAATACATGTCTACATTATAGAACCAGTCATTTGAGTGATACATTTTCCAAAATAGTCTTCTCTTTGTCTGCAAATTTTGACTTTCTAAAGGCCACTATAGAAGTTGTTCTTAGCCTACTTGAGTGTTAACCGGCTAAGAGAGTGCAGGTCGAGTGCGTAACTGTGTTGTCTATGTGCCATAAGGTGGTCGCCTGAGACAGGTTTTATTGAAAATTTTATTATAATTTAATTTTTACTGGGTATATTCAATAATGTTGAGGCCTAATTAATTCAATTACAATTTTTCATTTGGCCTGTGTTTTGTGATGTCTAAGGCACAATCCATGTGTTCATTCACCTGAAATATAACATCTCCAACAAAACTCAAAAGCGCCTGACTGTGCTGACATCAAAGGATAAACCGACACCGCAAAGAATGTCTTTGATCAGCGATCACTACTCACCTGCTTTCTTGCACTGGCGAAGGCTTGCTTACACGCCGGACACGCTTGAGGACATTAGGTTGTCCCGGTGACTGTTTGACCTGCTCTCGAGACCTTCCAGTCGATGTTCTATATTGGTCCGTCGATAGCACTGGTTTGGTCTTGGACGGACCAACATAGACAACGGCGAAACGGTCACCAAGCGAAGAAACGGCCTGCTGTTCCGATATCTTTCTAGAGGATCCATTCAGACGAATCGATTTTTCAGTTTTCGCACATTCACGTGCAGAAAGCAATCCTTTTTGGTCATCAAATAAAACCGATCTTTTTACACCGTTTTTTCTACACAAACCAACAATGTCCATCGTTCCGTCCTGCCTCATACATTTTACTTCAAGCATTCGGCCCTTTTCAACAACGCAACCAACCGCCGCCATCTTGTACACCATCCTCCGACGCCTTGTTCCCATCATCACGCGTCCTCTTCAGAAGAAGCTAGACAGAGATTTTCATTGGCTTGCTGCCATTAACTGACCAATCAACGGTGAAGCTTGATCTCAGCGGAGAAGAGAAAGAGTGTCGCCAGTCACGTCTGTTTTGAGTGACATCATTCATAGCGTGTGCGCGGAACCTCCGATGGTCACGTGACCAATACAACGGGGCATTCCCAAAATGGATGTCAGTTTCCAGCTCTGAAAACGGTTTACCATTGTTAGGTGTTAAACGGAAAACTATTAGAATGCGTTTGTAGAAACAGGTTTGTATAAGTTGCAACATTTAGCCGTATTTGGCAGAATTTATGTTGATGTGAATTGATAATAAACTAAGCTAAAGGGCCATTAAATGAAGGCTGTGGCTGGAAAAGACTCAACACAATGATAACCAAGTCGGCCCATACTCAACTCGCCCTAAGGGAGATAACTTTGCCACACAGCTCATTGATTATTCTGAGAGATGTATAACATATTACATTAGCATGCCTGGACAGATTGGGATATGTGGATGAATATTATAACATACACAGAATGTTTTCAGGAGTTTAATGTATACTGTGGGGCTGCATCTGCTGCTTGCTCAAATTGTTCAATTTATTTCCAAACCAACATCTCTGAGAAAGGGGTGGGATTATACTAGGATTATACTTATTAATGTCAGTCTTTTAAAGCAATTTTAGAGAATGAACTTCAACTTTCCTAGTATAATCCCACCCCTTTCTCAGAGATGTTGGTTTGGAAATAAATTGAACAGCTTGCCGTAATAGACACCTATGCTACAAATAGACAGAACACGGCATGACCGTAAAATTTGGCGATATTTAAATTTTTTCAAAATTGCATCGTAAAAAATCGTGGCTGAAAAAAAAATTGCGATTTTTGATAATATCGTGATATCATGAAATTTATTTATTCCCGCGACGCCATTTAATGTCAAATTTTGGATTAATTTTGATTTTATAACCCATGCTTATTACAAAACATGCAATATTTATACCTTCCCATGTAATAATTTCACTCCCGCGATCATTGTTTTGAGGTATATAGTATGGCGGCAAGAAATTATACCAGTAAATTGCGTTGAATTTTCGTATTAATGTCAGTCTTTTAAAGCAATTTTAGAGAATGAACTTCAACTTTCCTAGTATAATCCCACCCCTTTCTCAGAGATGTTGGTTTGGAAATAAATTGAACAGCTTGCCGTAATAGACACCTATGCTACAAATAGACAGAACACGGCATGACCGTAAAATTTGGCGATATTTCAATTTTTTCAAAATTGCATCGTAAAAAATCGTGGCTGAAAAAAAAAGTGCGATTTTCGATAATATCGTGATATCATGAAATTTATTTATTCCCGCGACGCCATTTAATGTCAAATTTTGGATTAATTTTGATTTTATAACCCATGCTTATTACAAAACATGCAATATTTATACCTTCCCATGTAATAATTTCACTCCCGCGATCATTGTTTTGAGGTATATAGTATGGCGGCAAGAAATTATACCAGTAAATTGCGTTGAATTTTCGTATTAATGTCAGTCTTTTAAAGCAATTTTAGAGAATGAACTTCAACTTTCCTAGTATAATCCCACCCCTTTCTCAGAGATGTTGGTTTGGAAATAAATTGAACAGCTTGCCGTAATAGACACCTATGCTACAAATAGACAGAACACGGCATGACCGTAAAATTTGGCGATATTTCAATTTTTTCAAAATTGCATCGTAAAAAATCGTGGCTGAAAAAAAAATTGCGATTTTCGATAATATCGAATAATTGTGCAAGCCTAATTTCAACCATGTTAAAACATGGTCTGATCAGTCTGAACATGGTCTAGCATGGTTTAGCCAGCTCGACAATGGTGGCAATCATGGTAAAACATGGACTGGTCAGTCAGACTCTGAACATGGTCTAACATAGTTTGGCCAGCTCGGGAATGGTGGCGATCATTGTAAAATGTTGTATACCATTACTGACCATGATCATCCATAGTCTTACAATTATGAGCATGATTGACCATGGTTAATTTCACGGCATTTAATTTCCGACCATGATAATTCATTGTCAGCAGCCTAATCCATGGTGACCATGGTTAACTATCGTCTTCATTCATCTCGTTTGTTCATAGTTTTCAATCTGATTGAACTATTACATCAGGGACCTCACAAAATGTTTTGTTTCAGATAGAATTTCTGCATTGTGTACCCCGATTTGTTCATAACTGATCTAAATACTGATCTTTCCTTTCAAAATTTTTACATCTGGAATTTAGATTTTCGTATCTCCTACAGAAATATTTGTGTTTCCAGACAAATGTTTCCTCTTGTGTTGGGTTAGGGTTAGCCTGTGACTGATGTGAGACGATCATACAGACTCTACAGCCTCTTGTATTGGGTTAGTGTTGAGCTGTGGGTGATTTAAGTGATCATACATACCCTACAGCCTCTTAGTGTTAACCTGTGAGTGATTTGAGCGATCATACAGACGCTACACCCTCTTGTATTGGGTTCGGGTTAACCTGTGACTGATGAGAGATGATCATACAGATGCTATAGGCTCTTGTATTGGGTTATGGTTAGGGTTAACCTGTGACTGATGTCAGACAATCATACAGCCCCTACAGCCTCATGTATTGAGGTCGGGTTAACCTGTGACTGATGTGAGACGATCATACAGACCCTACATCCTCTAGTATTGGGTTACGGTTAGGGTTAACCTGTGATGGATGTCAAACGATGATACATACCCTACAGCCTCTTGTATTGGGTTCGGGTTAACGTGTGACTGATGTGAGCGATCATACAGACCTGGGTTAGTAACCTGTAACCTTAAGCCTAACCCAATGCATAAGGGTGTAGGGTCTGTATGATCGTCTCACATCAGTCACAGGTTAACCTTGACTTAAGGTTAACCTGTGACTGATGTGAGATGATCATACAGACCCTACATCCTCTTGTATTGGGTTAGGATTAACCTGAGACTGATGTGAGCGATCATACAGATGCTACAGCCTCTTGTATTGGTTAAGGTTAACCTGTGACTGATGTCAGACGATCATACAGACCCTACAGCCTCTTGTATTGGGTTATGGTTTGTGTTAACCTGTGACTGATGTGAGACGATCATACAGACCCTACAGCCACTTGTATTGGGTTAGTGTTAACCTGTGCCTGATTTGAGTGATCATACAGACGCTACAGCCACTTGTATTGTGTTAGTGTTAACCTGTGACTGAACTGAGCGATCATACATACGCTATACCCTCTTCTATTGGGTTACGGTTAGGGTTAACCTGTAACTGATGTCAGATGATGATACAGACCCTACATCCTCTTGTATTGGCTTCGGGTTAACCTGTGACTGATGGGAGAGGATCATACAGACCCTACATCCTCTAGTATTGGGGTAAGGTTAGGGTTAACCTATGACTGATGTCAGAAAATCATACAGACCCTACAGCCTCTTGTATTGGGTTCGGGTTAACCTGTGACTGATGTGAGTGATCATACAGACCCTACAGCCTCTTGTAATGGGCTAGGGTTAACCTGTGACTGATGTCAGATGATCATACAGACCCTACAGCCTCTTGTATTGGGATATGGTTAGTGTGAAACTGTGACTGAAGTGAGCGATCGTACAGACCGTACAGCCTCCTGTGTGGGGTTAGGGTTAGAGTTAGCCTGTGACTGGTGTGAGTGATCATACAGACCCTACAGCCTCTTGTAATGGGCTAGGGTTAACCTGTAACTGATGTGAGATGATCATACAGACCCTACAGCCTTTGTATTGGGTTGGGGTTAGCATGTCACTGATGTGAGTGATCATACAGAACCTACAGCCTCTTGCATTGGGTTGGGGTTAACCTGTGACTGATGTGAGACGATCATACAGATCCTACAGCCTCTTGTATTGGATTACATGTAGCGTTAACCTGTGACTGATGTCAGATGATCAAACAGACCCTACATCCTCTTGTATTTGGGTCGGGTTAACCTGTGACTGATGTGAGACGATCATACAGACCCTACATCCTCTAGTATTGGGTTACGGTTAGGGGTAACCTGTGACTGATGTGAGCGAGCATACAGACCCTACAGCCTCTTGTAATGGGGTAGGGTTAACCTGTGACTGATGTCAGATGATCATACAGGCCCTACACCCTCTTGTATCGGGTTATGGTTAGTGTGAAACTGTGACGGACGTGAGACGATCATACAGACCTACAGCCTCTTGTGTTGGGTTAGGGTTAGGGTTAGCCTGTGAGTGATCATACAGACCCTACAGCCTCTTGTATTGGGTTGGGGTTAACCTGTGAGTGATGTGAGATGATCATACAGACCCTACAGCCTCTTGTATTGGGTTGGGGTTAACCTCTGAGTGATGTGAGATGATCATACAGACCCTACAGCCTCTTGTATTGGGTTGGGGTTAACCTGTGACTGATGTGAGCGATCATACAGATGCTACAGCCTCTTGTATTGGTTAAGGTTAACCTGTAACTGATGTCAGATGATCATACAGACCCTACAGCCTCTTGTAATGGGCTATGGTTAACCTGTGACTGATGTCAGATGATCATACAGCCCCTACACCCTCTTGTATTGGGTTATGGTTAGTGTGAAACTGTGACTGATGTGAGCGATCATACAGACCCTACAGCCTCTTGTGTTGGGTTAGGGTTAGAGTTTGCCTCTGACTGATGTGAGTGATCATACAGACCCTACAGCCTCGTGTATTTGGTTGGGGTTAACCTGTGACTGATGTGAGATGATCATACAGACCCTACAGCCACTTGTATTGGGGTCGGGTTAACCTGTGACTGATGTGAGCAATCATACAGACCTTACAGCCTCTTGTAATGGGCTATGGTTAACCTGTGACTGATGTCAGATGATCATACAGACCCTACACCCTCTTGTATTGGGTTATGGTTAGTGTGAAACTGTGACTGATGTGAGCGATCATACAGACCTACAGCCTCTTGTATTTGGTTAGGGTTAACCTGTGACTGATGTCAGATAAGCATACAGACCCTACAGCCTCTTGTATTGGGTTATGGTTAGTGTGAAACTGTGACTGATATGAGTGATCATACAGAACCTACAGCCTCGTGTATTGGGTTGGGGTTAACCTGTGACTGATGTGAGCCATCATACAGACCCTACAGCCTCTTTTGTTGGGGTAGGGTTAGAGTTTGCCTGTGACTGATATGAGTGATCATACAGACCCTACAGCCTCTTGTATTGGGTTTGGGTTAACCTGTGGCTGGTGTGAGATGATCATACAGATCCTACAGCCTCTTGTATTGGATTACATGTACCGTTAACCTTTGACTGATGTCAGATGATCAAACAGACCCTACATCCTCTTGTATTTGGGTCGGGTTAACCTGTGACTGATGTGAGACGATCATACAGACCCTACATCCTCCAGTATTGGGTTACGGTTAGGGTTAACCTGTGACTGATGTCAGACGATCATACAGACCCTACAGCCTCTTGTATTGGGTTCGGGTTAACCTGTGACTGATGTGAGCGAGCATACAGACCCTACAGCCTCTTGTAATGGGGTAGGGTTAAGCTGTGACTGATGTCAGATGATCATACAGGCCCTACACCCTCTTGTATTGGGTTATGGTTAGTGTGAAACTGTGATGGATGTGAGACAATCATACAGACCAACAGCCTCTTGTGTTGGGTTAGGGTTAGGGTTAGCCTGTGAGTGATCATACAGACCCTACAGCCTCTTGTATTGGGTTGGGGTTAACCTGTGAGTGATGTGAGATGACCATACAGACCCTACAGCCTCTTGTATTGGGTTGGGGTTAACCTGTGAGTGATGTGAGATGATCATACAGACCCTACAGCCTCTTGTATTGGGTTGGGGTTAACCTGTGACTGATGTGAGACGATCATACAGACCCTACAGCCTCTTGTATTGGGTTACATGTAGCGTTAACCCTGTGACTGATGTCAGATGATCAAACAGCCCCTACAGTCTTTTGTATTGGGTTCGGGTTAACCTGTAACTGATGAGAGATGATCATACAGACCCTACATCCTCTAGTATTGGGTTACGGTTAGGGTTAACCTGTGACTGATGTCAGACGATCATACAGATGCATCAGCCTTTTGTATTGGGTTCGGGTTAAGCTGTGACTGATGTGAGCGATCATACAGACCCTACAGCGTCTTGTAATGGGCTATGGTTAACCTGTGACTGATTTCGGATGATCATACAGCCCCTACACCATCTTGTATTGGGTTATGGTTAGTGTGAAACTGTGACTGATGTGAGCGATCATACATACCTACAGCCTCTTGTTTTGGGTTATGGTTAGGGTTGACCTGTGACTGATGTGAGTGATCATACAAACCCTACAGCCTCTTGTATTGGGTTAGGGTTAACCTGTGACTGATGTCACATGAGCATACAGACCCTACAGCCTCTAACATTGGGTTGGGGTTAACCTGTTACTGATGTGAGACGATCATACAGATCTTACAGCCTCTTGTATTGGATTACATGTAGCGTTAACCTGTGACTGATGTCAGATGATCAAACAGACCCTACAGCCTCTTGTATTGGGTTAAGGTTAGTGTTAACCTGTGACTGATGTGAGATGATCATACATACCCTACAGCCTCTTGTATTGGGTTATGGTTAGTGTTAACCTGTGACTGATGTGAGATGATCATACATACCCTGCAGCCACTTGTATTGGGTTAGTGTTAACCTGTGACTGATTCGAGTGATCATACAGACGCTACAGCCTCTTGTATTGTGTTGGTGTTAACCTGTGACTGAACTGAGCGTTCATACAGATGCTATACCCTCTTCTATTGGGTTACGGTTAGGGTTAACCTGTAATTGATGTCAGATTATCATACAGACCCTACATCCTCTTGTAATGGGTTCGGGTTAATCTGTGACTGATGGAGGACGATCATACAGACCCTACATCCTCTAATATTGGGCTACGGTTAGGGTTAGCCTGTGACTGACATCAGATAATCATACAGACCCTACAGCCTCTTGTATTGGGTTCGGGTTAAGCTGTGACTTATGTGAGCGATCATACACACCCTACAGCGTCTTGTAATGCGCTAGGGTTAACCTGTGACTGATGTCAGATGATCATACAGCCCCTACACCCTCTTGTATTGGGTTATGGTTAGTGTGAAACTGTGACTGTTGTGAGCGATCATACAGACCTACAGCCTCTTGTGTTGGGTTAGGGTTAGGGTTGACCAGTGACTGATGTGAGCGATCATACAGACCCTATAGCCTCTTGTATTGGGTTAGGGTTAGCCTGTGACTGATGTGAGATGATCATACAGACGCTACAGTCTCTTGTATTGGGTTATGGTTAGGGTTAACCTGTGACTGATGTCAGACAATCATACAGACCCTACAGCCTCATGTATTGGGTTCGGGTTAACCTGTGACTGATGTGAGACGATCATACAGACCCTACATCCTCTAGTATTGGGTTACGGTTATGGTTAACCTGTGACGGATGTCAGACGATCATACATACCCTACAGCCTCTTGTATTGGGTTCGGGTTAATGTGTGACTGATGTGAGCGATCATACAGACCCTACAGCGTCTTGTAATGGGCTCGGGTTAACCTGTGACTGATGTCAGATGATCATACAGCCCCTACACCCTCTTGTATTGGGTTATGGTTAGTGTGAAACTGTGACTGATGTGAGCGATCATACAGACCTACAGCCTCTTGTGTTGGGTTAGGGTTAGGGTTGACCTGTGACTGATGTGAGCGATCATACAGACCCTACAGCCTCTTGTGTTGGGTTAGGGTTAACCTGTGACTGATTTGCAACGATCATACAGACCCTACACCCTCTTGTATTGGGTTATGGTTAGTGTGAAACTGTGACTGATGTGAGCGATCATACAGACCTACAGCCTCTTGTGTTGGGTTAGGGTTAGGGTTGACCTGTGACTGATGTGAGCGATCATACAGACCCTACAGCCTCTTGTATTGGGTTAGGGTTAACCTGTGACTGATGTCAGATGAGCATACAGACCCTACAGCCACTTGTATTGGGTTATGGTTAGTGTGAAACTGTGACTGATGTGAGCCATCATACAGACCCTACAGCCTCTTTTGGGTTAGGGTTAGAGTTTGCCTGTGACTGATATGAGTGATCATACAGAACCTACAGCCTCGTGTATTGGGTTGGGGTTAACCTGTGACTGATGTGAGATGATCATACAGACCCTACATCCTCTAGTATTGGGTTACGGTTAGGGTTAACCTGTGACTGATGTCAGACGATCATACAGACGCATCAGCCTCTTGTATTGGGTTGGGTTAACCTGTGACTGATGTCAGACGATCATACAGACGCTACAGCCTCTTGTATTGGGTTAGTGTTAACCTGTGAGTGATCTGAGCGATCATACCGACCCTACATCCTCTTGTATTGGGATATGGTTAGTGTGAAACTGTGACTGAAGTGAGCGATCGTACAAACCGTACAGCCTCCTGTGTGGGGTTAGGGTTAGAGTTAGCCTGTGACTGGTGTGAGTGATCATACAGACCCTACAGCCTCTTGTAATGGGCTAGGGTTAACCTGTAACTGATGTGAGATGATCATACAGACCCTACAGCCTTTGTATTAGGTTGGGGTTAGCATGTCACTGATGTAAGTGATCATACAGAACCTACAGCCTCTTGCATTGGGTTGGGGTTAACCTGTGACTGATGTGAGACGATCATACAGATCCTACAGCCTCTTGTATTGGATTACATGTAGCGTTAACCTGTGACTGATGTGAGATGATCATACAGACCCTACATCCTCTTGTATTGGGTTAGGATTAACCTGAGACTGATGTGAGCGATCATACAGATGCTACAGCCTCTTGTATTGGTTAAGGTTAACCTGTGACTGATGTCAGACGATCATACAGACCCTACAGCCTCTTGTATTGGGTTATGGTTTGTGTTAACCTGTGACTGATGTGAGACGATCATACAGACCCTACAGCCACTTGTATTGGGTTAGTGTTAACCTGTGCCTGATTTGAGTGATCATACAGACGCTACAGCCACTTGTATTGTGTTAGTGTTAACCTGTGACTGAACTGAGCGATCATACATACGCTATACCCTCTTCTATTGGGTTACGGTTAGGGTTAACCTGTAACTGATGTCAGATGATGATACAGACCCTACATCCTCTTGTATTGGCTTCGGGTTAACCTGTGACTGATGGGAGAGGAGCATACAGACCCTACATCCTCTAGTATTGGGGTACGGTTAGGGTTAACCTATGACTGATGTCAGAAAATCATACAGACCCTACAGCCTCTTGTATTGGGTTCAGGTTAACCTGTGACTGATGAGAGGGATCATACAGACCCTACAGCCTCTTGTAATGGGCTATGGTTAACCTGTGACTGATGTCAGATGATCATACAGACCCTACAGCCTCTTGTATTGGGATATGGTTAGTGTGAAACTGTGACTGAAGTGAGCGATCGTACAGACCGTACAGCCTCCTGTGTGGGGTTAGGGTTAGAGTTAGCCTGTGACTGGTGTGAGTGATCATACAGACCCTACAGCTTCTTGTAATGGGCTAGGGTTAACCTGTAACTGATGTGAGATGATCATACAGACCCTACAGCCTTTGTATTGGGTTGGGGTTAGCATGTCACTGATGTGAGTGATCATACAGAACCTACAGCCTCTTGCATTGGGTTGGGGTTAACCTGTGACTGATGTGAGACGATCATACAGATCCTACAGCCTCTTGTATTGGATTACATGTAGCGTTAACCTGTGACTGATGTCAGATGATCAAACAGACCCTACATCCTCTTGTATTTGGGTCGGGTTAACCTGTGACTGATGTGAGACGATCATACAGACCCTACATCCTCTAGTATTGGGTTACGGTTAGGGGTAACCTGTGACTGATGTGAGCGAGCATACAGACCCTACAGCCTCTGTAATGGGGTAGGGTTAACCTGTGACTGATGTCAGATGATCATACAGGCCCTACACCCTCTTGTATCGGGTTATGGTTAGTGTGAAACTGTGACGGATGTGAGACGATCATACAGACCTACAGCCTCTTGTGTTGGGTTAGGGTTAGGGTTAGCCTGTGAGTGATCATACAGACCCTACAGCCTCTTGTATTGGGTTGGGGTTAACCTGTGAGTGATGTGAGATGATCATACAGACCCTACAGCCTCTTGTATTGGGTTGGGGTTAACCTGTGAGTGATGTGAGATGATCATACAGACCCTACAGCCTCTTGTATTGGGTTGGGGTTAACCTGTGACTGATGTGAGCGATCATACAGATGCTACAGCCTCTTGTATTGGTTAAGGTTAACCTGTAACTGATATCAGATGATCATACAGACCCTACATCCTCTTGTAATGGGCTATGGTTAACCTGTGACTGATGTCAGATGATCATACAGCCCCTACACCCTCTTGTATTGGGTTATGGTTAGTGTGAAACTGTGACTGATGTGAGCGATCATACAGACCCTACAGCCTCTTGTGTTGGGTTAGGGTTAGAGTTTGCCTCTGACTGATGTGAGTGATCATACAGACCCTACAGCCTCGTGTATTTGGTTGGGGTTAACCTGTGACTGATGTGAGATGATCATACAGACCCTACAGCCACTTGTATTGGGGTCGGGTTAACCTGTGACTGATGTGAGCAATCATACAGACCTTACAGCCTCTTGTAATGGGCTATGGTTAACCTGTGACTGATGTCAGATGATCATACAGACCCTACACCCTCTTGTATTGGGTTATGGTTAGTGTGAAACTGTGACTGATGTGAGCGATCATACAGACCTACAGCCTCTTGTGTTGGCTTATGGTTAGGGTTGACCTGTCACTGATGTGAGCGATCATACAGACCCTACAGCCTCTTGTATTTGGTTAGGGTTAACCTGTGACTGATGTCAGATAAGCATACAGACCCTACAGCCTCTTGTATTGGGTTATGGTTAGTGTGAAACTGTGACTGATATGAGTGATCATACAGAACCTACAGCCTCGTGTATTGGGTTGGGGTTAACCTGTGACTGATGTGAGCCATCATACAGACCCTACAGCCTCTTTTGTTGGGGTAGGGTTAGAGTTTGCCTGTGACTGATATGAGTGATCATACAGAACCTACAGCCTCGTGTATTGGGTTAGGGTTAACCTGTGACTGATGTGAGATGATCATACAGACCCTACAGCCTCTTGTATTGGGTTTGGGTTAACCTGTGACTGGTGTGAGACGATCATACAGATCCTACAGCCTCTTGTATTGGATTACATGTACCGTTAACCTTTGACTGATGTCAGATGATCAAACAGACCCTACATCCTCTTGTATTTGGGTCGGGTTAACCTGTGACTGATGTGAGACGATCATACAGACCCTACATCCTCAAGTATTGGGTTACGGTTATGGTTAACCTGTGACTGATGTCAGACGATCATACAGACCCTACAGCCTCTTGTATTGGGTTCGGGTTAACCTGTGACTGATGTGAGCGAGCATACAGATCCTACAGCCTCTTGTAATGGGGTAGGGTTAAGCTGTGACTGATGTCAGATGATCATACAGGCCCTACACCCTCTTGTATTGGGTTATGGTTAGTGTGAAACTGTGACGGATGTGAGACAATCATACAGACCTACAGCCTCTTGTGTTGGGTTAGGGTTAGGGTTAGCCTGTGAGTGATCATACAGACCCTACAGCCTCTTGTATTGGGTTGGGGTTAACCTGTGAGTGATGTGAGATGACCATACAGACCCTACAGCCTCTTGTATTGGGTTGGGGTTAACCTGTGAGTGATGTGAGATGATCATACAGACCCTACAGCCTCTTGTATTGGGTTGGGGTTAACCTGTGACTGATGTGAGACGATCATACAGACCCTACAGCCTCTTGTATTGGGTTACATGTAGCGTTAACCCTGTGACTGATGTCAGATGATCAAACAGCCCCTACAGTCTTTTGTATTGGGTTCGGGTTAACCTGTAACTGATGAGAGATGATCATACAGACCCTACATCCTCTAGTATTGGGTTACGGTTAGGGTTAACCTGTGACTGATGTCAGACGATCATACAGATGCATCAGCCTCTTGTATTGGGTTCGGGTTAAGCTGTGACTGATGTGAGCGATCATACAGACCCTACAGCGTCTTGTAATGGGCTATGGTTAACCTGTGACTGATTTCGGATGATCATACAGCCCCTACACCATCTTGTATTGGGTTATGGTTAGTGTGAAACTGTGACTGATGTGAGCGATCATACAGACCCTACAGCCTCTTGTATTGGGTTAGGGTTAACCTGTGACTGATGTCACATGAGCATACAGACCCTACAGCCTCTAACATTGGGTTGGGGTTAACCTGTGACTGATGTGAGACGATCATACAGATCTTACAGCCTCTTGTATTGGATTACATGTAGCGTTAACCTGTGACTGATGTCAGATGATCAAACAGACCCTACATCCTCTAGGATTGGGTTGCGGTTAGGGTTAACCTGTGACTGATGTCAGACGATCATACAGACCCTACAGCCTCTTGTATTGGGTTATGGTTAGTGTTAACCTGTGACTGATGTGAGATGATCATACATACCCTGCAGCCACTTGTATTGGGTTAGTGTTAACCTGTGACTAATTCGAGTGATCATACAGATGCTACAGCCTCTTGTATTGTGTTAGTGTTAACCTGTGACTGAACTGAGCATTCATACAGAGGCTATACCCTCTTCTATTGGGTTACGGTTAGGGTTAACCTGTAATTGATGTCAGATGATCATACAGACCCTACATCCTCTTGTAATGGGTTCGGGATAATCTGTGACTGATGGAGGACGATCATACAGACCATACATCCTCTAATATTGGGCTACGGTTAGGGTTAACCTGTGACTGATGTCAGATAATCATACAGACCCTACAGCCTCTTGTATTGGGTTCGAGTTAAGCTGTGACTGATGTGAGCGATCATACACACCCTACAGCGTCTTGTAATTGTCTAGGGTTAACCTGTGACTGATGTCAGATGATCATACAGCCCCTACACCCTCTTGTATTGGGTTATGGTTAGTGTGAAACTGTGACTGATGTGAGCGATCATACAGACCTACAGCCTCTTGTTTTGGGTTTTGGTTAGGGTTGACCTGTGAGTGATCATACATACCCTACAGCCTCTTGTATTGGGTTAGGGTTAACCTGTGACTGATGCCACATGAGCATACAGACCCTACAGCCTCTTGTATTGGGTTGGGGTTAACCTGTGACTGATGTGAGATGATCATACAGACCCTACAGCCTCTTGTATTGGGTTGGGGTTAACCTGTGACTGATGTGAGACGATCATACAGACCCTACAGCCTCTTGTATTGGGTTACATGTAGCATTAACCCTGTGACTGATGTCAGATGATCAAACAGCCCCTACAGTCTTTTGTATTGGGTTCGGGTTAACCTGTAACTGATGAGAGATGATCATACAGACCCTACATCCTCTAGTATTGGGTTACGGTTAGGGTTAACCTGTGACTGATGTCAGATAATCATACAGACCCTACAGCCTCTTGTATTGGGTTCGGGTTAAGCTGTGACTGATGTGAGCGATCATACACACCCTACAGCGTCTTGTAATGGGCTATGGTTAACCAGTGACTGATGTCAGATGATCATACAGCCCCTACACCCTCTTGTATTGGGTTATGGTTAGTGTGAAACTGTGACTGATGTGAGCGATCATACAGACCCTACAGCCTCTTGTATTGGGTTAGGGTTAACCTGTGACTGATGTCACATGAGCATACAGACCCTACAGCCTCTAACATTGGGTTGGGGTTAACCTGTGACTGATGTGAGACGATCATACAGATCTTACAGCCTCTTGTATTGGATTACATGTAGCGTTAACCTGTGACTGATGTCAGATGATCAAACAGACCCTACATCCTCTAGGATTGGGTTGCGGTTAGGGTTAACCTGTGACTGATGTCAGACGATCATACAGACCCTACAGCCTCTTGTATTGGGTTATGGTTAGTGTTAACCTGTGACTGATGTGAGATGATCATACATACCCTGCAGCCACTTGTATTGGGTTAGTGTTAACCTGTGACTAATTCGAGTGATCATACAGATGCTACAGCCTCTTGTATTGTGTTAGTGTTAACCTGTGACTGAACTGAGCGTTCATACAGCCGCTATACCCTCTTCTATTGGGTTAAGGTTAGGGTTAACCTGTAATTGATGTCAGATGATCATACAGACCCTACATCCTCTTGTAATGGGTTCGGGTTAATCTGTGACTGATGGAGGACGATCATACAGACCATACATCCTCTAATATTGGGCTACGGTTAGGGTTAACCTGTGACTGACGTCAGATAATCATACAGATCCTACAGCCTCTTGTATTGGGTTCGGGTTAAGCTGTGACTGATGTGAGCGATCATACACACCCTACAGCGTATTGTAATGGGCTAGGGTTAACCTGTGACTGATGTCAGATGATCATACAGCCCCTACACCCTCTTGTATTGGGTTATGGTTAGTGTGAAACTGTGACTGATGTGAGCGATCATACAGACCTACAGCCTCTTGTGTTGGGTTAGGGTTAGGGTTGACCTGTGACTGATGTGAGCGATCATACAGACCCTACAGCCTCTTGTATTGGGTTAGGGTTAACCTGTGACTGATGTCAGATGAGCATACAGACCCTTCAGCCACTTGTATTGGGTTATGGTTAGTGTGAAACTGTGACTGATGTGAGCCATCATACAGACCCTACAGCCTCTTTTGGGTTAGGGTTAGAGTTTGCCTGTGACTGATATGAGTGATCATACAGAACCTACAGCCTCGTGTATTGGGTTGGGGTTAACCTGTGACTGATGTGAGATGATCATACAGACCATACAGCCTCTTGTATTGGGTTTGGGTTAACCTGTGACTGGTGTGAGCGATCATACAGACCCTACAGCCTCTTGTAATGGGCTATGGTTAACCTGTGACTGATATCAGATCATCATATAGACCCTACAGCCTCTTGTATTGGGTTATGGTTAGTGTGAAACTGTGACTGATGTGAGCGATCATACAGACCTACAGCCTCTTGTATTGGGTTAGGGTTATGGTTGACCTGTGACTGATGTGAGTGATCATACAGACCCTACATCCTCTTGTATTGGGTTCGGGTTAACCTGTGACTGATGGGAGACGATCATACAGACCCTACATCCTCTAGTATTGGGGTACGGTTAGGGTTAACCTGTGACTGATGTCAGACAGTCATACAGACCCTACAGCCTCTTGTATTGGGTTCGGGTTAAGCTGTGACTGATGTGAGCGATCATACAGACCCTACAACGTCTTGTAATGGGCTATGGTTAACCTGTGACTGATGTCGGATGATCATACAGCCCCTACACCCTCTTGTATTGGGTTATGGTTAGTGTGAAACTGTGACTGATGTGAGCGATCATACATACCTACAGCCTCTTGTTTTGGGTTTGGGTTAGGGTTGACCTGTGACTGATGTGAGTGATCATACAGACCATACAGCCTCTTGTATTGGGTTATGGTTAGTGTGAAACTGTGACTGATGTGAGCGATCATACAGACCTACAGCCTCTTGTATTGGGTTAGGGTTATGGTTGACCTGTGACTGATGTGAGTGATCATACAGACCCTACAGCCTCTTGTATTGGGTTAGGGTTAACCTGTGACTGATGTCAGACAATCATCCAGACCCTACAGCCTCTTGTATTGGGTTACTGTTAACCTGTGACTGATGTGAGCGATCATACAGACCCGCGTTATGGTTAACCTGTGACCTTAACCCTAACCCAATGCATAAGGGTGTAGGCTCTGTATGATCGTCTCACATCAGTCACAGGTTAACCTTGACTTACGGTTAAACTGTGACTGATGTGACATGATCATACAGACCCTACACCCTCTTGTATTGGGTTAGGATTAACCTGTGACTGATGTGAGCGATCATACAGACGCTACAGCCTCTTGTATTGGTTAAGATTAACCTGTAACTGATGTCAGATGATCATACAGCCCCTACACCCTCTTGTATTGGGTTATGGTTAGTGTGAAACTGTGACTGATGTAAGCGATCATACAGACCTACAGCCTCTTGTGTTGGGTTAGGGTTAGGGTTGACCTGTGACTGATGTGAGCGATCATAGTGACCCTATAGCCTCTTGTATTGGCTTATGGTTAGCCTGTGACTGATGTGAGACGATCATACAGATGCTACAGGCTCTTGTATTGGGTTATGGTTAGGGTTAACCTGTGACTGATGTCAGACAATCATACAGACCCTACAGCCTCATGTATTGGGTTCGGGTTAAGCTGTGACTGATGTGAGCGATCATACACACCCTACAGCGTCTTGTAATGGGCTAGGGTTAACCTGTGACTGATGTCAGATGATCATACAGCCCCTACACCCTCTTGTATTGGGTTATGGTTAGTGTGAAACTGTGACTGATGTGAGCGATCATACAGACCCTACAGCCTCTTGTATTGGGTTAGGGTTAACCTGTGACTGATGTCACATGAGCATACAGACCCTACAGCCTCTAACATTGGGTTGGGGTTAACCTGTGACTGATGTGAGACGATCATACAGATCTTACAGCCTCTTGTATTGGATTACATGTAGCGTTAACCTGTGACTGATGTCAGATGATCAAACAGACCCTACATCCTCTAGGATTGGGTTGCGGTTAGGGTTAACCTGTGACTGATGTCAGACGAGCATACAGACCCTACAGCCTCTTGTATTGGGTTATGGTTAGTGTTAACCTGTGACTGATGTGAGATGATCATACATACCCTGCAGCCACTTGTATTGGGTTAGTGTTAACCTGTGACTAATTCGAGTGATCATACAGACGCTACAGCCTCTTGTATTGTGTTAGTGTTAACCTGTGACTGAACTGAGCGTTCATACAGCCGCTATACCCTCTTCTATTGGGTTAAGGTTAGGGTTAACCTGTAATTGATGTCAGATGATCATACAGACCCTACATCCTCTTGTAATGGGTTCGGGTTAATCTGTGACTGATGGAGGACGATCATACAGACCATACATCCTCTAATATTGGGCTACGGTTAGGGTTAACCTGTGACTGACGTCAGATAATCATACAGATCCTACAGCCTCTTGTATTGGGTTCGGGTTAAGCTGTGACTGATGTGAGCGATCATACACACCCTACAGCGTATTGTAATGGGCTAGGGTTAACCTGTGACTGATGTCAGATGATCATACAGCCCCTACACCCTCTTGTATTGGGTTATGGTTAGTGTGAAACTGTGACTGATGTGAGCGATCATACAGACCTACAGCCTCTTGTGTTGGGTTAGGGTTAGGGTTGACCAGTGACTGATGTGAGCGATCCTACAGACCCTATAGCCTCTTGTATTGGGTTAGGGTTAGCCTGTGACTGATGTGAGACGATCATACAGACCCTACAGCCACTTGTATTGGGTTATGGTTAGTGTGAAACTGTGACTGATGTGAGCCATCATACAGACCCTACAGCCTCTTTTGGGTTAGGGTTAGAGTTTGCCTGTGACTGATATGAGTGATCATACAGAACCTACAGCCTCGTGTATTGGGTTGGGGTTAACCTGTGACTGATGTGAGATGATCATACAGACCATACAGCCTCTTGTATTGGGTTTGGGTTAACCTGTGACTGGTGTGAGCGATCATACAGACCCTACAGCCTCTTGTAATGGGCTATGGTTAACCTGTGACTGATATCAGATCATCATATAGACCCTACAACCTCTTGTATTGGGTTATGGTTAGTGTGAAACTGTGACTGATGTGAGCGATCATACAGACCTACAGCCTCTTGTATTGGGTTATGGTTATGGTTGACCTGTGACTGATGTGAGTGATCATACAGACCCTACATCCTCTTGTATTGGGTTCGGGTTAACCTGTGACTGATGGGAGACGATCATACAGACCCTACATCCTCTAGTATTGGGTTACGGTTAGGGTTAACCTGTGACTGATGTCAGACAGTCATACAGACCCTACAGCCTCTTGTATTGGGTTCGGGTTAAGCTGTGACTGATGTGAGCGATCATACAGACCCTACAACGTCTTGTAATGGGCTATGGTTAACCTGTGACTGATGTCGGATGATCATACAGCCCCTACACCCTCTTGTATTGGGTTATGGTTAGTGTGAAACTGTGACTGATGTGAGCGATCATACATACCTACAGCCTCTTGTTTTGGGTTTGGGTTAGGGTTGACCTGTGACTGATGTGAGTGATATTACAGAACCTACAGCCTCGTGTATTGGGTTGGTGTTAACCTGTGACTGATGTGAGATGATCATACAGACCATACAGCCTCTTGTATTGGGTTTGGGTTAACCTGTGACTGGTGTGAGCAATCATACAGACCCTACAGCCTCTTGTAATGGGCTATGGTTAACCTGTGACTGATATCATATCATCATATAGACCCTACAGCCTCTTGTATTGGGTTATGGTTAGTGTGAAACTGTGACTGATGTGAGCGATCATACAGACCTACAGCCTCTTGTATTGGGTTAGGGTTATGGTTGACCTGTGTCTGATGTGAGTGATCATACAGACCCTACAGCCTCTTGTATTGGGTTATGGTTAACCTGTGACTGATGTCAGACAATCATCCAGACCCTACAGCCTCTTGTATTGGGTTACTGTTAACCTGTGACTGATGTGAGCGATCATACAGACCCGCGTTATGGTTAACCTGTGACCTTAACCCTAACCCAATGCATAAGGGTGTAGGCTCTGTATGATCGTCTCACATCAGTCACAGGTTAACCTTGACTTACGGTTAAACTGTGACTGATGTGACATGATCATACAGACCCTACACCCTCTTTTATTGGGTTAGGATTAACCTGTGACTGATGTGAGCGATCATACAGACGCTACAGCCTCTTGTATTGGTTAAGATTAACCTGTAACTGATGTCAGATGATCATACAGACCCTACAACCTCTTGTAATGGGCTATGGTTAACCTGTGACTGATGTCAGATGATCATACAGCCCCTACACCCTCTTGTATTGGGTTATGGTTAGTGTGAAACTGTGACTGATGTAAGCGATCATACAGACCTACAGCCTCTTGTGTTGGGTTAGGGTTAGGGTTGACCTGTGACTGATGTGAGCGATCATAGTGACCCTATAGCCTCTTGTATTGGCTTATGGGTAGCCTGTGACTGATGTGAGACGATCATACAGATGCTACAGGCTCTTGTATTGGGTTATGGTTAGGGTTAACCTGTGACTGATGTCAGACAATCATACAGACCCTACAGCCTCATGTATTGGGTTCGGGTTAAGCTGTGACTGATGTGAGCGATCATACACACCCTACAGCGTCTTGTAATGGGCTAGGGTTAACCTGTGACTGATGTCAGATGATCATACAGCCCCTACACCTTCTTGTATTGGGTTATGGTTAGTGTGAAACTGTGACTGATGTGAGCGATCATACAGACCCTACAGCCTCTTGTATTGGGTTAGGGTTAACCTGTGACTGATGTCACATGAGCATACAGACCCTACAGCCTCTAACATTGGGTTGGGGTTAACCTGTGACTGATGTGAGACGATCATACAGATCTTACAGCCTCTTGTATTGGATTACATGTAGCGTTAACCTGTGACTGATGTCAGATGATCAAACAGACCCTACATCCTCTAGGATTGGGTTGCGGTTAGGGTTAACCTGTGACTGATGTCAGACGATCATACAGACCCTACAGCCTCTTGTATTGGGTTATGGTTAGTGTTAACCTGTGACTGATGTGAGATGATCATACATACCCTGCAGCCACTTGTATTGGGTTAGTGTTAACCTGTGACTAATTCGAGTGATCATACAGACGCTACAGCCTCTTGTATTGTGTTAGTGTTAACCTGTGACTGAACTGAGCGTTCATACAGCCGCTATACCCTCTTCTATTGGGTTAAGGTTAGGGTTAACCTGTAATTGATGTCAGATGATCATACAGACCCTACATCCTCTTGTAATGGGTTCGGGTTAATCTGTGACTGATGGAGGACGATCATACAGACCATACATCCTCTAATATTGGGCTACGGTTAGGGTTAACCTGTGACTGACGTCAGATAATCATACAGATCCTACAGCCTCTTGTATTGGGTTCGGGTTAAGCTGTGACTGATGTGAGCGATCATACACACCCTACAGCGTATTGTAATGGGCTAGGGTTAACCTGTGACTGATGTCAGATGATCATACAGCCCCTACACCCTCTTGTATTGGGTTATGGTTAGTGTGAAACTGTGACTGATGTGAGCGATCATACAGACCTACAGCCTCTTGTGTTGGGTTAGGGTTAGGGTTGACCAGTGACTGATGTGAGCGATCCTACAGACCCTATAGCCTCTTGTATTGGGTTAGGGTTAGCCTGTGACTGATGTGAGACGATCATACAGACCCTACACCCTCTTGTATTGGGTTATGGTTAGTGTGAAACTGTGACTGATGTGAGCGATCATACAGACCTACAGCCTCTTGTGTTGGGTTAGGGTTAGGGTTGACCTGTGACTGATGTGATCGATCATACAGACCCTACACCTACAGCCTCTTGTATTGGGTTAGGGTTAACCTGTGACTGATGTCAGATGAGCATACAGACCCTACAGCCACTTGTATTGGGTTATGGTTAGTGTGAAACTGTGACTGATGTGAGCCATCATACAGACCCTACAGCCTCTTTTGGGTTAGGGTTAGAGTTTGCCTGTGACTGATATGAGTGTTCATACAGAACCTACAGCCTCGTGTATTGGGTTGGGGTTAACCTGTGACTGATGTGAGATGATCATACAGACCATACAGCCTCTTGTATTGGGTTTGGGTTAACCTGTGACTGGTGTGAGCGATCATACAGACCCTACAGCCTCTTGTAATGGGCTATGGTTAACCTGTGACTGATATCAGATCATCATATAGACCCTACAACCTCTTGTATTGGGTTATGGTTAGTGTGAAACTGTGACTGATGTGAGCGATCATACAGACCTACAGCCTCTTGTATTGGGTTATGGTTATGGTTGACCTGTGACTGATGTGAGTGATCATACAGACCCTACATCCTCTTGTATTGGGTTCGGGTTAACCTGTGACTGATGGGAGACGATCATACAGACCCTACATCCTCTAGTATTGGGTTACGGTTAGGGTTAACCTGTGACTGATGTCAGACAGTCATACAGACCCTACAGCCTCTTGTATTGGGTTCGGGTTAAGCTGTGACTGATGTGAGCGATCATACAGCCCCTACACCCTCTTGTATTGGGTTATGGTTAGTGTGAAACTGTGACTGATGTGAGCGATCATACATACCTACAGCCTCTTGTTTTGGGTTTGGGTTAGGGTTGACCTGTGACTGATGTGAGTGATATTACAGAACCTACAGCCTCGTGTATTGGGTTGGTGTTAACCTGTGACTGATGTGAGATGATCATACAGACCATACAGCCTCTTGTATTGGGTTTGGGTTAACCTGTGACTGGTGTGAGCAATCATACAGACCCTACAGCCTCTTGTAATGGGCTATGGTTAACCTGTGACTGATATCATATCATCATATAGACCCTACAGCCTCTTGTATTGGGTTATGGTTAGTGTGAAACTGTGACTGATGTGAGCGATCATACAGACCTACAGCCTCTTGTATTGGGTTAGGGTTATGGTTGACCTGTGACTGATGTGAGTGATCATACAGACCCTACAGCCTCTTGTATTGGGTTATGGTTAACCTGTGACTGATGTCAGACAATCATCCATACCCTACAGCCTCTTGTATTGGGTTACTGTTAACCTGTGACTGATGTGAGCGATCATACAGACCCGCGTTATGGTTAACCTGTGACCTTAACCATAACCCAATGCATAAGGGTGTAGGCTCTGTATGATCGTCTCACATCAGTCACAGGTTAACCTTGACTTACGGTTAAACTGTGACTGATGTGACATGATCATACAGACCCTACACCCTCTTTTATTGGGTTAGGATTAACCTGTGACTGATGTGAGCGATCATACAGACGCTACAGCCTCTTGTATTGGTTAAGATTAACCTGTAACTGATGTCAGATGATCATACAGACCCTACAACCTCTTGTAATGGGCTATGGTTAACCTGTGACTGATGTCAGATGATCATACAGCCCCTACACCCTCTTGTATTGGGTTATGGTTAGTGTGAAACTGTGACTGATGTAAGCGATCATACAGACCTACAGCCTCTTGTGTTGGGTTAGGGTTAGGGTTGACCTGTGACTGATGTGAGCGATCATAGTGACCCTATAGCCTCTTGTATTGACTTATGGTTAGCCTGTGACTGATGTGAGACGATCATACAGATGCTACAGGCTCTTGTATTGGGTTATGGTTATGGTTAACCTGTGACTGATGTCAGTTAATCATACAGACCCTACAGCCTCATGTATTGGGTTCGGGTTAACCTGTGACTGATGTGAGCGATCATACAGACCCTACAGCGTCTTGTAATGGGCTAGGGTTAACCTGTGACTGATGTCAGATAAGCATACAGACCCTACAGCCTCTTGTCTTGGGTTATGGTTAGTGTGAAACTGTGACTAATGTGAGCGATCATACAGACCCTACAGCCTCTTGTATTGGGTTAGGGTTAGAGTTTGCCTGTGAGTGATCATGCAGATGCTACAGCCTCGGCTATTGGGTTGGAGTTAACCTGTGACTGATGTGAGATGATCATACAGACCCTACAGCCTCTTGTATTGGGTTCAGGTTAACCTGTGACTGATGTAAGCAATCATACTGACCCTACAGCCTCTTGTAATGGGCTAGGGTTAACCTGTGACTGATGTGAGCGATCATACAGACCCTACAGCCTCTTGTATTGGGTTGGGGTTAACCTGTGACTGATGTGAGATGATCATACAGACCCTACAGCCTCTTTTATTGGATTACATGTAGCGTTAACCCTGTGACTGATGTCAGATGATCAAAAAGCCCCTACATCCTCTTGTATTGGGTTCGGGTTAACCTGTGACTGATGTGAGATGATCATACAGCCCCTACATCCTCTAGTATTGGGTTACGGTTAGGGTTAGCCTGTGACTGATGTCAGACGATCATACAGACGCATCAGCCTCTTGTTTTGGGTTGGGGTTAACCTGTGACTGATGTCAGACGATCATACAGACGCTACAGCCTCTTGTATTCAGTTAGTGTTAAGCTGTGAGTGATTTGAGCGATCATACATACCCGACAGCCTCGTGTATTGGGTTCAGGTTAACTTGTGACTGATGGGAGACGATCATACAGACCCTACATCCTCTAGTATTGGGGTACGGTTAGGGTTAACCTGTAACTGATGTCAGACAATCATACAGACCCTAGAGCCTCTTATATTGGGTTCGCGTTAAGCTGTGACTGATGTGGGCGATCATACAGACCATACAGCGTCTTGTAATGGGCTAGGGTTAACCTGTGACTGATGTGAGATGATCATACAGAACCTACCGCCTCTTGTAATGGGTTAGGGTTAGGGTTAACCTGTGACTGATGTCAGTGATCATACAGAACCTACAGCCTCTTGTATTGGGTTGGGGTTAACCTGTGACTGATGTCAGACGATCATACAGACGCTACAGCCTCTTGTATTGGGTTAGTGTTAAGCTGTGAGTGATTTGAGCGATCATACATACCCTGCAGCCTCGTGTATTGGGTTAGTGTTAACCTGTGAGTGATTTGAACGATCATACAGACCCTACATCCTCTTGTATTGGGTTCGGGTTAACCTGTGACTGATGGGAGACGATCATACAGACCCTACATCCTCTAGTATTGGGGTACGGTTAGGGTTAACCTGTGACTGATGTCAGACAGTCATACAGACCCTACAGCCTCTTGTATTGGGTTCGGGTTAAGCTGTGACTGATGTGAGCGATCATACAGACCCTACAGCGTCTTGTAATGGGCTATGGTTAACCTGTGACTGATGTCGGATGATCATACAGCCCCTACACCCTCTTGTATTGGGTTATGGTTAGTGTGAAACTGTGACTGATGTGAGCGATCATACATACCTACAGCCTCTTGTTTTGGGTTTGGGTTAGGGTTGACCTGTGACTGATGTGAGTGATCATACAGACCCTACAGCCTCTTGTATTGGGTTAGGGTTAACCTGTGACTGATGTCACATGAGCATACAGACCCTACAGCCTCTAACATTGGGTTGGGGTTAACCTGTGACTGATGTGAGATGATCGTACAGACCCTACAGCCTCTTTTATTGGATTACATGTAGCGTCAACCCTGTGACTGATGTCAGATGATCAAACAGCCCCTACATCCTCTTGTATTGGGTTCGGGTTAACCTGTGACTGATGTGAGCGATCATACAGACCCTACAGCCTCTTGTCTTGGGTTGGGGTTAACCTGTGACTGATGTGAGATGATCATACAGACCCTACAGCCTCTTTTATTGGATTACATGTAGCGTTAACCCTGTGACTGATGTCAGATGATCAAACAGCCCCTACATCCTCTTGTATTGTGTTCGGGTTAACCTGTGACTGATGTGAGATGATCATACAGCCCCTACATCCTCTAGTATTGGGTTACGGTTAGGGTTAACCTGTGACTGATATCAGACGATCATACAGACGCATCAGCCTCTTGTTTTGGGTTGGGGTTAACCTGTGACTGATGTCAGACGATCATACAGACGCTACAGCCTCTTGTATTCGGTTTGTGTTAAGCTGTGAGTGATTTGAGCGATCATACATACCCTACAGCCTCGTGTATTGGGTTCGGGTTAACCTGTGACTGATGGGAGACGATCATACAGACCCTACATCCTCTAGTATTGGGGTACGTTTAGGGTTAACCTGTGACTGATGTCAGACAATCATACAGACCCTAGAGCCTCTTATATTGGGTTCACGTTAAGCTGTGACTGATGTGGGCGATCATACAGACCGTACAGCGTCTTGTAATGGGCTAGGGTTAACCTGTGACTGATGTGAGATGATCATACAGACCCTACCGCCTCTTGTAATGGGTTAGGGTTAGGGTTAACCTGTGACTGATTTGAGATGATCATACAGACCCTACGGCCTCTTGTATTGGGTTAGTGTTAACCTGTGACTGATGTGAGATGATCATACAGACCCTACAGCCTCTTGTAATGGGTTAGGGTTGACCAGTGACTGATGTCAGTCGATCATACAGACCCTACAGCCTCTTGTATTGGGTTAGGGTTAACCTGTGATTGATGTCAGTCGATCATACAGACCCTACAGCCTCTTGTATTGGGTTACAGTTAACCTGTGACTGATGTGAGCGAAAATACAGACCCTACAGCAACGTGTATTGGGTTAGGGTTAGGGTTAACCAGTGACTGATGTCAGTCGATCATACAGACCCTGCAGCCTCTTGTATTGGCTTACGGTTAGTGTTAGCCTGTGACTGATGTGAGATGATTATACAGATCCTACAGCCTCTTGTATTGGGTTACGGTTAACCTGTGACTGATGTGAGCGATCATACAGACCCTACAGCCTCTTGTATTGGGTTAGTGTTAACCTGTGACTGATGTGAGATGATCATACAGACACTACAGCCTCTTGTCTTGGGTTAGGGTTAACCTGTGACTGATGTGAGCTCTCATACAGACCCTACAGCCTCTTGTGTTGGGTTATGGTTAACCTGTGACTGATTTGCGACGATCATACAGACCCTACAGCCTCTTGTAATGGGTTAGGATTAGGGTTAACCTGTGACTGATGTGAGTGATCATACAGACCCTACAGCCTCTTGTATTGTGTTATGGTTAGCCTGTGACTGATGTGAGATGATCATACAGACCCTACAGCCTCTTGTATTGGGTCAGTGTTAGCCTGTGACTGATGTGAGTGATCACACAGACCCTACAGCCTCTTGTATTGCGTTAGGGTTAGCCTATAACTGATGTGAGATGATCATACAGACACTACAGCCTCTTGTATTGGGTTAGGGTTATCCTCTGACTGATGTGAGATGATCATACAAACACTACAGCCTCTTGTATTGGGTTAGGGTTAGCCTGTGACTGATGTGAGATGATCATACAGACACTACAGCCTCTTGTATAGGGTTATGGTTAGCCTGTGACTGATGTGAGATGATCACACAGACCCTACAGCCTTTTGTGTTGGGTTATGGTTAGCCTGTGATTGATGTCAGATGATCACACAGACCCTACAGCATCTTGTATTGGGTTAGGGTTAGCCTGTGACTGATCATACAGACCTTGCAGCCGCTTGTATTGGGTTAGGGTTAGCCTGTGACTGATGTGGGTGATCATACAGACCCTACAGCCTCCTGTATTGGGTTAGGGTTAGCCTGTGACTGATGTGAGTGATCACACAGACCCTATAGCCTCTTGTAATGGACCGTTCCAGTTTTAGCTATGCCCCACCCATTCCTAGTTAATCTCTGCCCACACCTCGCCCGTGTTGGGATCGATCCATCCATCCTTGAACTTCTTGACTATCAATTTCCAGAAAAACTATACAGGGAAACATGTTGAATATTTTGAAACTAAATTGATTAATTAATTTCAAAATATTCAACAGAATGTTTGTTAAATGGTTAAGACATACAATTCGTAGAACGTGTCAGAATATTAAGTGTTAAAGACAGACTATATCGAGTCATTCATGATGTCATGATTATGACGTCAGCTTACACGTCACGTAGTTGATTATGACGAGGGTGATTGAGTGAGGAAATGGATTCATGAATTGAATATCTCTTTTTCTTTAGGAATAGTTTTGATGGTGTAGTTTCATGAAATAATCCTCCCAGAATGCATCATCAGCCTCAGCAGGAAAAGCTGACATCTTACAGTTATCATACAAATAATGATGATGCAGATGATGAGGAATCCAGTGATGATGGAGGTACAGTATCATCATCTCAACGTTACCATGGTGATGACAACCCCGATGAAAGGCCTGACCCAGGGGCATTTAAATATAACCGCCAGGTAGCAGTCGTGTCACTACCAGCATTCTGTCTTGTGCTAGTCTTTACAGGAGAAATGTAAGCATATTCATGATAAGATATCATAGTCATCATCATCATCATCATCATCATCATCATCATCCCACCACCATCATCATCATCCCACCATCATCATCATCATCATCATCATCATATCATCATCACCTGCACCACCACCACCGCTGCCAGCACCATCATCCCCACCATGACCACCATTATCATCATCATCACCACCACCACCACTATCATCATCATCATCATCCCCCCCCCACCACCATCATCATATCACCACCACCAATATCATCACCACCACCACCACCATCACCATCATCATCATCATCATCATCATCATCACCACCACCATCTTCATCTTCAAATGGGCCATATCTTTACTTCAGGTTAACATTAGTCACTATAATTTCCAGCTTGGTCGTCTTATGTCGCTCCTCATCGAAGCTCAGCTCAAACCAAATTTAGATTTAGGTAGAGCGAAGACCACAGCAATAAATTGGGCCTGAAATAACTATGGCAGGAAGTTTCATTCTTCATCAATTGATCAGTTTTATGATTTCATCAGACCTTTTGATCCACATTTTAGAACCTGCCATAGTACAACACCCCCTGTAGGGTCACCTGTAACCTTACCAGGAACATCAACTGCAGGGCCCTCTGTGGCCCTACCAGTCACACCGACTGCAAGGTCAGCCTTGACCTTACCAGTCATCCCACAATCAAATCGGAAGCAGAATAAGTCACACACTGAGAGTCCCCCAGTATTTAAGCTGGTGAATAACCAGTGCTCACCAGTGTTCCCCCTGCAGTTTCCTGTGGTGAATCCGCTCCTGATTCCACTGCCAGAATGGTCACCGTCAGTGTCTAGTCAGATCCCTCTTCCGGTCTCTCCACTGTCCTCAGTCGAGTTTCCTCCCCTTCCACAGAGAGCAGCTACTGACCGATCTGGTCGAAAGACCAGATCGTCGACGCCGAGGTCCAAGCCACCAAAACCTAAGTTTACGCCCACACCTAAGCCCAAGCCTATGCCTAGGGATACACCCAAAGAGCATAGGTCTTTCTACAAGTTTCGGTTTGTAGTGGATAACAAGAAGGAATGGCGCCTGCCTACTCTGAACAAGAAGATTCTGCTGATTGGGTCTTCAAATTTAGCTCGTATCAATCAGACACCTCATCCCGATATGCAGGTAGCAATCTGTCCAGGTGCTAAGATAAACCACATTAGGAACATGGTTAGAAAATACAATGAGGTCTTCCAACCTCAGCGTATCATCCTTAACATCGGAATTAAGATTCAGCATGACACCTCCCAAAGAATTGAGAATTGAGAATCAGTTTAGTATCATGCGTTCAATATTTCCAAAGGCTAAAGTTCACTTTGCCAAACTAAATTATTCAAAGCACCTGACTGCAACCCAGAAACGAAACATACAATTCGTTAACAGCCATGTAGAGGCCTTAAGGATCAAGGTCCCTATCCTGTCCAGCCTCCCCGTGTCCGTATTTCAGGTGGTTGAGGACAACATCCACTGGACTGAGTGCACTGCAAATAGGATGTATAATAGTTGGTCATCGCACCTTAATTTAAACTAACTACGGGTCAGGGTACTAACCACCCAGAAATTGGCCTGGGTGGTAATATCGGTAACCTAACTGGTTCTACATTGTCTGAAGCAGAAAGATCTTTGCTAAATCTCGGTCTAACATTCGTACCAACACCACGGCCCAAAGTCGACATAGATGCCCTTCTAGATAATGGCTTATGGGAAATTGAAGAATTTTCTCACCGTGTAAAATTAGCAGATTTTTTTCGAAATTCCAAGAAAAACTACTTTCTACCTTTTGTTGAAAAAACTGGCTGGTCACCTAACTTGAAGTTGGTGAACCCCGCGATCCCTGATAGTATAAAAGCTTTCAAGGAACGTGTTGAAAATTTAGAATTTCCTAAAAAAATCATCAAAATTTGTCATATCAAGAACGCTTAGCCTTAATAGGTTTGCGTAAAAACAATGACATCATTATAAAGCCTGCTGACAAGGGATCGGCTACTGTAATAATGCTTACGGATAATTATATTCATTAAGCGCATCGGCAGCTCAGTAATCCGAAACACTGCCACAAATTAGACGAACCACTCTGGCAAAATAATTGTGACAAATTTAATGGAATCCTTCAAGAAATGGCTGACAACAAGGCCATAACAAAAAAGCAGTTTAAATACCATACTGCTAAACGAGATTCAAATCCACGTACGTTTTACCTTTTGCCAAAAATTAATAAACCTATTGAGTCATGGTCCGACCCTATGATGCCACTGGGTTGACCTATTATCTCTGATTGCGGCTCTGAATCTTATCGAATTAGTGAAATTATTGATTACCACCTACAACCAATTGCGAATAGACATTTCAGCTTTTATCCGAGGTCTCCAAAATTTCTGTTCCTCCAAACTCATTCTTGATAACCCTCGACATCGATGCTATGTACACAAACATTGACATCGAAAGGGGTTTGACTTCTGTTCGCAGAGCATTTGATAAATATCCTGATAACAATAGGCCCACTAGCGAAATATTAGCTCTCCTGGAGCTGAGTTTAAACGGCAATGATTTCGAATTCGCTGGCGAAATCTACCAACAAATCTGTGGATGCGCTATGGGTAAACGTTTTAGTCCTAGTTTTGCCAACATCTATGTAGCTGAGTGGGAAGAAGATGCGCTTAACAAATGTCCTTAGCAGCCCTTATTTTACCGCCGGTACCTCGATGATATTTTTATGATCTGGAATCATTCGAGGGAAGAGTTTGATGAATTTTTCACTATTTTGAACAATCACAATCCTAACATCAAACTTAAAACCAACATCGACCAGTCGTCCGTAGACTTTTTAGACGTTACTCTCTACAAAGGTGTAAATTATAACACGAGTGGGTTTTTTGATTACAAAGTATTCTTTAAGCCCACCGATTCCCATCAACTACTGCATAAGAAATCTTTCCATCCACCTCATACTTTTAAAGGTATTGTCAAATCACAGATTATCCGATTTCACCGAAATTCTAGTGATAGAAAGAATTTTGAATCTGCGTGTTCCACCTTATTTAAAGCCCTCAAACCGAGGGGATATTCAACACGATTTTTGCGCAAAATAAAATCCGAAACGTTACATGATTTGGAAACTATTACTGATAAGGCTGCCGATCAAAAGCCTACCAAAATTCGTCACAATCGTCCGATTATAGGCGTAGGACAATCTCAGAAATGTGGAAAGAAGAGGTCTAAATTAGACCTCTATCTACCTAATCAGAAAACATTTGTCAGTTATCAGAACAAAAGCAAATTCCAACTTCAGTCTAATTTAGATTGCGATTCTAAAAATGTTATCTATTTAATATCTTGCAAATTATGCCAAAAGCAGTATGTCGGTGAAACAAAATGCCCTTTAAGATGGCGAGCAACTAGACACCTTTGCGATATTAGACACGACGAGGACACCAACGTAGCTCAACATTTCAATCTTCCTGGTCATTCTGTCGATAGACACTTTGAAATTATGCCTATTGAGCAACTGCCTCTTTCTGCTACGGCCGAAGAAACTGATAAACAAAGAAAACTTCGAGAATCATTTTGGATTAAGCAACTGAAAACAAAATGGCCGAGAGGCATAAACGTGGACCCTGGTCTTGCTGATCAACGTGAAATTATTCCATTCAGTTTAACATACAATTGATAAAATGTTGAAATTTCTGAAATTTTGAAAGATGAATATCATAAATTGCAGGATAAAATGAAAGAACCTCTCAATTTGCGTCCAGTGATAGCCTTTAAGAAAAACTCCAATCTACATGACATCTTGGTTAAATCGAAATTAACTCTTCAAAAACCTTCAGAATGAATGATATATATTATTCATATCTTATAGACCATACCGCCTCTATCAAACAAACATAACAAATCTCAGACAATAAAATAAATAAAAAATATCTCCCAACCTTGGGAGATTCTGAGCCAGTGCGTTTAATCATATAACCACCACCATCATCACCCCATCACCACCACCACCACCATCATCAGCATCATCATCACCATTATCATCATCATCATCATCATCATCATCATCACCACCACCACCACCACCACCATCATCATCATCATCATCATCATCATCATCATCACCACCCCCATCATTATCATCAGCACCACCATCATTATCATCAGCACCACCATCATCAGCATCATCACCATCACCACCATCATCATCACCACCACCAACACCATCATCACCACTGCCACCATCATCACCACCATCATCCCCACCATCATCATCATCAGCATCATCCCCACCACCACCACCACCACTGTCATCACCACCACCACCATCATCATCATCATTGATATCATCACCACCACCCCACCACCATCATCATCATCAGCACCACCACCACCATCATCATCAGTATCACCACCACCACCCACCATCATCGCCATGACCATCATCATCATCAGCATCATCATCATTATCACCACCACCATCATCATCATTATCACCACCACCATCATCATGATCATTATCATTATCACCACCACTATCATCATCATCATCATTATTATCACCACCACCACCACCACCACCACCACCACCACCACCACCACCATCATCATCATCATCATTATTATTATCACCACCACCATCATCGTTGTCATCACCACCACCATCATCATCATCATCATCATCATCATCATCATCATCATCACCACCACCACCACCATCATCATCATCATCATAATCACCACCACCCACCATCATCGCCACAACCATTGTCATCATCATCATTATCACCACCACCATCATCATCACTATCACCACAACCACCAATACCACCATCATCATTACGGATGAGCGTCACAGGCCCTTGGGCCTCTTGTTATTCAGAATATTGATTGCTTAATTATTTGTTTAAAAATCCTAGATGCTTGACAGATTTCACCCAAATTTGACTAGAAACAGATAATCATGGTAGGTTCCAGAACTCCTATCCAGAATTTTGGTTGGTAAATCATTTGGGTGAAAGTCTTGATGGAGGAATATACTGGAAATTGTCAAAATGTCGCTTCTTCTTAATCGCTTGGCGGATTTTAAACAAATTTGGCTGGATGGTTCCTACATGGGTAGGTTGTAGAACATCTATTCAGAATTTTGATTGATCAATTTTTTGGTGACCGTCTTGGATTTTCTGAAAACTTTCCAGAACCATTTGAAATGATGCTCCATAATCAATGGCCCTATTTCAACGATACTTGGGTGGAAGGATCTTATCGCAGTACGCTTCAACATATCACACAAATGTTTTGATTGCTCAATGGCCTTGAGGGCCATCTTAGATTTCTGGAAATTATCCATCATGTCTATTTAAATGCAAATGGTTCAAATTCTAATGATCCATGTGAATATCACAGGCTGTTGGGCCGCTTGTTGTTAAACTTGGCTCAAATATAAGCACTAGTATCTTGTTTTATTGCATCTAGATCATGGTCTAGTATACATGTACACGTTGTATCTAATTCATCTACCAAATTAATCTTATGGATAATCTGCACCTTGGCGTTTTTTGACACTGATCGGAACTTGACAAAGGTCTTATAATTTCACTGAATTTCTGTTCATATTTCCTTTTTGAAAGTTCCTTGTTATTAATATGAACTGTTAAATCTAGGATAATGGGTCTCTATGTATTACTTCATGCTAATTTCTCTGTTCTTTCAGATTGCTCTGCCTCCTCGCTGTGGGAAGTGCAGTTGTTAGCATGCTAACATCCTCCGGTAACAAAAGAAGGTGATTTGCCATTCTCATGCCAGAAGGTCATGGTGACAGCTTTTCTCATGAATACAGCCTTGCGTTCAATAGAGAAAACTTTCCAGAGTGCTCTGCATATGCAAAGTCTGCTTTTTCACTCTATATTGTACAACAGAATTAATCCGAAAACAACAGACCGTCATAGTTTGCAGATTTAGCAAAACATTATAAAATGTTCTCCCTACTGAATGCAAGGAACTAACATCGGAGCTTTTCTCTTAAACACTGATTCTGACATCAAAGAATTTCTTCCTAAAAATCTGTAGACAACATTAAGCTGGTTCCTTTGTCAGATTTGCTAATACAAAAAATTATTTTATTTTAATATATAAGTTTATATGAAGGGGACTTCAACAGTACTTTAGGGAGTGGTGTATGTCTTACATTTCTATTCTCTAGCACAGCTGTGGGTATGTGGGTGGGGCGGGTTGTGCTGTGGTCAGTGTGTATGCTCTGTGGGAGCTGGGGTTGGTGTATATTTTCTTCAGGGTTTGGGTCAGTGTGTTTTTTCTGGGGGTTTGGGTTCAGTTTGTGTTCTTTGTGTGGGCTGGTGTCGGTGTATATTCTCTGCGCCTTTAGGCTGAGTGTATGTTTTCTGTGAGCAATGGTGGATTCTCTGTAGGGCTGTGTATTATCTACCCTGTAAGGGTGGGTGTATATTCTATGTGGACGCTGTGCTTGGTGTGCATTCTCTGTGGGCAGTGGTAGATGTATTTTTTCTCTGTGGGCAGTGGTGGATGTGTATTCTCTGCAGGGCAGGAGTGGGTGTGTATTCTCTACAGAGCAGTGGTGGATGTGTATTCTCTGCAGGGCAGGAGTGGGTGTGTATTGTCTGCAGGGCAGGAGTGGGTATGTATTGTCTGGAGGGCAGGAGTGGGTGTGTATTCTCTACATGGTGGGGCTGCGTGTATATTCTTTGTGGTTGGGCTGTGTGTATATTCCGTGCACAGTTGGGCTGGGTGTGTATTCACTGCACGGTTTGGCTGGGTGTGTATTCTCTGCACGGTTGGGCTGGATGTGTATTCTCTGTGCAGTTGGGCTGGGTGTGTATTCTCTGCACGGTTGGGCTGGGTGTGTATTCTCTGCACGGTTGGGCTGGGTGTGTATTCTCTGCACGGTTGGGCTGGGTGTGTATTCTCTGCATGGTTGGGCTGGGTGTGTATTCACTGCGCGGTTGGGCTGGGTAGATATTCTCTGCATGGTTGGGCTGGGTGTGTATTCTATGCGCGGTTGGGCTGGGTGTGTATTCTCTGTGCGGTTGGGCTGGATGTGTATTCTCTGTGCAGTTGGGCTGGGTGTGTATTCTCTGCACGGTTGGGCTGGGTGTGTATTCTCTGCACGGTTGGGCTGGGTGTGTATTCTCTGCACGGTTGGGCTGGGTGTGTATTCTCTGCACGGTTGGGCTGGGTGTGTATTCTCTGCATGGTTGGGCTGGGTGTGTATTCACTGCGCGGTTGGGCTGGGTAGATATTCTCTGCATGGTTGGGCTGGGTGTGTATTCTATGCGCGGTTGGGCTGGGTGTGTATTCTCTGTGCGGTTGGGCTGGGTGTGTATTCTCTGCGCAGTTCGGCTGGATGTGTATTCTCTGCACGGTTGGGCTGGATGTGTATTCTCTGCGCAGTTGGGCTGGGTGTGTATTCTCTGCACGTTTGGGCTGGGTGTGTATTCTCTGCGCAGTTGGGCTAGGTGTGTATTCTCTGCACGTTTGGGCTGGGTGTGTATTCTCTGCGCAGTTGGGCTAGGTGTGTATTCTCTGCACGGTTGGCCTGGGTGTGTATTCTATGCGCGGTTGGGCTGGTTGTGTATTCTCTGTGCGGTTGGGCTGGGTGTGTATTCTCTGCGCAGTTCGGCTGGGTGTGTATTCTCTGCACGGTTGGGCTGGATGTGTATTCTCTGCGCAGTTGGGCTGGGTGTGTATTCTCTGCACATTTGGGCTGGGTGTGTATTCTCTGCGCAGTTGGGCTAGGTGTGTATTCTCTGCACGGTTGGGCTGGGTGTGTATTCTATGCGTGGTTGAGCTGGGTGTGTATTCTCTGTGCGGTTGGGCTGGGTGTGTATTCTCTGCACGGTTGGGCTGGATGTGTATTCTCTGCACAGTTGGGCTGGGTGTGTATTCTATGCGCGGTTGGGCTGGGTGTGTATTCTCTGTGCGGTTGGGCTGGGTGTGTATTCTCTGCGCAGTTCGGCTGGGTGTGTATTCTCTGCGCAGTTCGGCTGGGTGTGTATTCTCTGCACGGTTGGACTGGATGTGTATTCTCTGCACGGTTGGGCTGGATGTGTATTCTCTGCACGGTTGGGCTGGATGTGTATTCTCTGCACAGTTGGGCTGGGTGTGTATTCTATGCGCGGTTGGGCTGGGTGTGTATTCTCTGTGCGGTTGGGCTAGGTGTGTATTCTCTGCGCAGTTCGGCTGGGTGTGTATTCTCTGCGCAGTTCGGCTGGGTGTGTATTCTCTGCACGGTTGGACTGGATGTGTATTCTCTGCACGGTTGGGCTGGATGTGTATTCTCTGCGCAGTTGGGCTAGGTGTGTATTCTCTGCACGGTTGGGCTGGGTGTGTATTCTATGCACGGTTGGGCTGGGTGTGTATTCTCTCTGCGGTTGGGCTGGGTGTGTATTCTCTGCGCAGTTGGGCTGGGTGTGTATTCTCATCTCTGCGCAGTTGGGCTTGGTGTGTATTCTCTGCGCAGGTGGGCTAGGTGTGTATTCTCTGCGCAGTTGGGCTGGGTGTGTATTCACTGCGCGGTTGGGCTGGGTAGATATTCACTGCACGGTTGGGCTGGGTGGATATTCACTGCACTGTTGGGCTGGGTGGATATTCACTGCGCGGTTGGGCTGGGTGGATATTCTGACAATAAAGATTCTTCCTTAGACTACAATGTTGGTATATCTAAAAGTTTTATGTGGCGTAAAATAGAAACCCATTTTAAATCTATGTTATATAGGTAGAGCTCAGTCATGGGCTATATAGTCCAGTAAAACTACAAATTAACCTAGAACAAATTGCAACAGAATTTATTTCTTTTCTGCGACATTCATGGGACTGCCAGGTGTCACATATCAAAAGTCCTCCAAAATCCCTTGATGGGAAAGTGGGTAAATTCGCATATTTAGCTACCGCCATTATCCGAATAATGAAACTTCCCTTACCTGCTTCATTCCGCAAATAAACGAAGTAGAAATGTTGTCTAAGCTCTGAATTTCATGGTCACGGAAGACAGTAAGCAATTGGCAATATTGCCTTGAACCACTTGTACAAATTCTCCAAACCACAGATTAAATATGGTTGTATGCACAGGGCCGGGGTAATTTAAAAAAATTATATTTAAAGTAAGTTTAATTTAGTTTTTCGCTTTTAAAATTTTATCTAAAATAAATTGCATTTTAATTTTCACTTTTATCTCACAATTTGAATAAATTTCTATACAATTCAATCAGAATATGGACATGGATTTAGATACATGCGTTATTTGTAACCAGAGCCTAGAAAATGGCTCACAAACTGTTAAGCTTCGAGTTAAAGGCTGTGACGGTATTAACAATGCTAGCAGAGCCCGTGAAAGCAATGTCATAGCTGAAGTAGGACAGAGGGTTCATGTAAAATGTCGACGGGAGTTCATTGATCCCAAGCGGATTGCCCGTAACGCAGAGAAAATTGAACAATCTCTGCCACCCATGCGAACACTCCGTTCAGAAAGTCCAACATTCAATTTTAGTGAACATTGTTTGCTATGCGGATACCCTGCAAAAATTCAAGATGGAAAGAAACGTGGCTATGATATTTATCCGGTAAGTACTCATGACTTTCAATGTAGTATCGCCGAGGCCTGTGAGCAGAGAAAAGACGAATGGGGCAAACTTGTAGCTGGGCGGCTTGCCTTCACGCCGGATTTATGCGTTGTCAATGCAGTATATCATCAAAGCTGCAGCGTAAATTTTCGAACCATGAAAAATATCCCTCAGCTGCACTCATCTTGCTCATCCCAAAAGCATGGAAGGCCAGAAGACTTGGACAGAGTAAGAGCATTTAGTGCGACAATGGCATTTCTTGAAAATAATGATGATGAGCAGCTGACCCTGCACGACCGCGTTAATAAAATGCAAGAGCATCTCGATGATAAATAGAATAAAGCATACAGTACAAAATGCAGGATAAAATAAAAGATAATTATAGCGATGAAATATTTATTAGCACTGTGAATGGTAAGCCAAACGTTGTTACCTTTCGTTCTAAAGCATCTACTATTTTGACAGACTTCTATAAGGAACAGAAGAGAAAGGATTCCAAATCAGAGAGCATGCTAATCATCCAGACAGCTGCCAAACTGCTTAGACACAATATTAAGTTAATTGATTCATGCACATCATCTGAAAGCTATCCATCAAGGGAGCAAATGAGCGACCCAGTAAAGGCATTGAATTATTTACCAGAGACACTGCGGGAATTATTGCGGATTTTGTCTACTGGAAAAGACACAGAAATGAAACAGGCATCAGTTGGACAGGCTATTATGCAAGTAACTCGTCCTAGAGTTATTTTGGCACCTTTGCAGTTCGGGCTGTCATGTGAGATGCACCATAAATTTGGATCTAGATTTATTGTTGACACCTTGTACAAGCACGGATTTTGATGTTCATACGCGGAGATACAGAGGTTTGAGCGCAGTGTATCACTTCATGGTGGAGATCTACCACAGCCATTATCAGGCGAGTTCATTCAGTTTGTTGCCGACAATGTGGATCACAATAGATGGGCATAATACATTTCATGGAATGGGAATCATTGCATCTGTTACACCAGGAAACCTTTCGTGCAAACTTATTCCAAGGATAAATGTAACATTTGAAGATATCAAGCAAGTTGGCAAGATCTGTATCAGGAACTTTGCGTCTCAGCATACCAGGAACTTCCCATTGACCTTTAAGGAGTTAACTGCGATGGAACAAACAGACCCAACAGCTGACATTGACATCCTCTGGGATTTATCTTTGTTTCTGCGTTCAAGGAGACAGTCATGGTCTGGCATGATGCAAACTGTTCACCAAGGAGTTTATCCAGGTAAATCGTCTGTTATTTTCCTTCCGATGATAGATCTAGAGCCAAGTAACATGACCTGCATCTTTTACACTTTGACTTATGTTTGTGAACAGGCAAACCGATACCATGTTGCACCCGTGATTACATTTGATCAGCCCTTATTTTGGAAAGCTATGACTATCATAGAGATTGAGCCGAGCTGGAGTCCATTAAAGCAAATTATTCTAAGACTCGGAGGTCTTCATATGGAGATGAGCTTCCTTGGCTGCATTGGTCACTTAATGGCAGGAAGCGGTCTTGCGCCTATTCTAGAGGTAGTCTACGCTGAGAATGCTGTCAAACACATTCTTAGTGAAAAGGCAATTTCTCGAGCAGTTCGAGGACACCTCATGGTTTTTGCTTCTCTCAGTACAATCTTGATTGCAAATGCATACAACCTACCACTACCTACAATTGCAGATGCTGAAGTTGACACAGTAGAATATTCCGCTGCAATGCATTCAAAAGAATTGTTTGACAATGATGATAATGTTGCAGGACATGAAATGATTGAAAGTTCCCTAAATAAAAGTCTGGTTAAAGTTGGAGAGCTCTATGATGACATTATCAAAAATCCGTATGTAGCTACAAGATTGTCCTCGGAAAATGCATTACATGATGTCAAGGACAAACTAGACTCAGAGAAGGTGGTCATGAAAGATAAGAGGACTGCACGACTCTGGCTTTTGTATATGGAGTTGGTTGACATTCTGCGCAAATTCATTAAGGCAGAACGAACTGGTGATTGGAACATGCACCTTCAGACCGTTCGTGAGATGCTTCCATATTTTGCAGCCGCTGGGCATAATCTGTACGCCAAGTCTGCATATGTATATTTACAAAAGATGTTAGAAATACCTGAAAGTCATCCAGATATACACACCAGCTTCCTCAATGGTCATCATGTCATTCATCGAAGTGATAGGTATTGGGCAGGGTTATCTACTGATCTAGTTATTGAGCAGGTCCTTATGAGAAGTGTAAAGTCAAGTGGTGGTCTAACACGAGGTCGTGGAATGACAGAACTTCAGCGTCTTGTTTGGTTGTTGTCTATGCCGGCATGTGCAGATGTGTGTAATGCAATGCAAGAGCTCTCTGGGGTAAACTGTGATTCAAGTGAACAACACAAAGATTCCACACAATCTCGAATAAAGCGTGATATGGATGATACTTACAAAATTCTTAAAATCCTTAGTGAACTGAATCCATTTGGACCAGACCCTTCTCTTAGAGGACTTGTTAGTGGATAGTCTGCACATGAATCAGTCAATGTTGACGATGCTAAAGATATTGGAGAATCAATTATTAATTCGATGTGTGGCCAATGTGTATCAAGCATTTCGTTCCAGAGAAAGAGACAAGCTATTACCTTAGCATCCAAAACATCTCTCAAGATTGATGATGAATGTGTACAAATTGATCCACAACTCCTATTTCAAAGACTCAGTTTAATTGCTACAAATGGATCAAAAGGGAATCCAGCATCTTATTTTGAGTATGAGTTGTGCACTCATCCACCCGCACTCTTTGATAATTCATCTCTTCCATGGGAAGCAAATAAGCCGGCACTTGCTGATGCATTGTGGAAATTAATTCAAAATGAAGATGCAGTCCTTCCAGATTCTGTCCACTATGTGCTTGATGGAGGAGCTCTATTACACCGTGTTCCATGGCAGCGTGGAGAGACATTTGCAAATGTTTGTCAAAGATATGTAAAATATTGCATAAGCAAATATGGAAAGGCTACAGTAGTTTTTGATGGTTATGACCAAGGCCCAGACATAAAAGATGTAACACATAAGAGGCGAACTCGTGGATCAGGCGCAACTGTTGTACTGACTCCGCAAACAGTTGTAACTCTGAGTAAGCCTGATTTTCTTAGTAACAAGCCGAACAAACATCGGTTCATATCAATCTTAAGTTCATCTCTCGAACAGGCTGGATGCTTAACGATAAAGGCAAGCGGTGATGCTGATGTCTTAATTACGCAAACGGCTATCTTGGCTTCAAAGTCAACAAAACTGCTCTTGTTGGAGACGATACCGACCTACTGGTGTTGCTTCTATACCATACTGATATGAATGGCTGTCAGCTATTTTTCAGACCAGAGCCAAAGCAAAATGCAAAGAAACCCCGACTGTGGAATATCAAAATGGCAAAGGAAAAACTCGGGTTCTGTTTGTGCTCACAGCTGTTATTTACCCATGCTATCCTTGGCTGTGACTCAACATCTAGGCTTTATGGAATCGGAAAATCTGCATCCCTTAGCAAAATCCAGTGCTGCAAAGAACTCTCTCAAATTGCTGAAGTGTTTACAATGAGTAATGCGAATAAAGATGACGTGATAAAAGCAGGTGAGAAGGCAATGCTTATTCTATACAATGGCACTTCAATGGATAGTCTAGTTGCTTTGCGGTACAAGCGATTCAGGGAGAAGGTTGCAAAAAGTTCCAAGTATGTTGAAGCACGAGATTTACCACCAACACCCGCATCCGCAAAGTTTCACAGTCTTCGCGTGTACTACCAAATTCAAGTTTGGAGAGGAGATGCTGGAGATATGGATCCAACAGAATGGGGCTGGAAAGTTCTCAACCACCAAATGCTGCCTGTTAAGACTGACATGCTGGCAGCACCTGACGATTTACTGAACAAAGAGATGCACCTGTAGAAAACATGGGCTCAGCTGCACATCCGCCTGCGAAGACTGTAAGGGTCTCAGTTGCTCGAATTCAATAACGCTCATTGAGGAAGATGACTTGGATAATTGATGCAAGATGAAATTAGTAGAAACCAGGTACCTATGCCATACTATTTCATCTTAGCTTAGCTTAGAAACACAATACCGTGACATAATAAAATATAATATGTATTATATCAATATCAATGATGGTATTAGGTAAATTCATGCAAGTGGCATAACACAATACATTTAATTTGTGGAGAATATGTCAATCGTATTCATTTATTACTAAAAAAGTCCAAAAATACCCAGTCACACATATATTACATACCGGTTTTAAAGAAATAAAGAAAAATGGATTTTTCAGGTGAAATGGCCCAAATCTGGTAATAATTATGCAAATTTTACCCTTTCCACTATTGGAATTTTGGAGGACTTTTGATATGTTGTACATGATGGCCCCCTATACACTGGGCGAGGTAAAAAAATTCTGTTGCAATTTGTTCCGGGTTAAAATATTTTTGGCCTAGATTGACTGGACTAATATTATGATATTTGTAATATATTTGGTGTGATTCACACTGCATGATGTCTGTGTATAATAAAGAGAAATTTTGTTGAGGTAATGGGTTTCTATATCCGTGGCAGGCCTGTGCTGGTGTATTTGTTAAGGGATTTCGATGTTCTTGGCAGGGCAGTGATGATGTATTTGTTAATGGGTTTCTATGCTATTGGCAGGCCTGTGCTGGTGTATTTGTTAATGGGTTTCTATATCCATGACAGACCTGTTCTGGTGTATTTGTTAATGGTTCTTTGCAGGGCAGTGGTGATGTATTTGTTAATGAGGTCTATGTTCTTGGCATGGCAGTGGTGGTGTATTTGTTAATGGGTTTCCATGCTATTGTCAGGGCATTGGTGGTGTATTTGTTAATGGGTTTCTATGTTCTTGGCAGGGCAGTGATGATGCATTTGTTAATGGGTGTCTATATTCTTGGCAGTGCAGCAGTGATGTATTTGTTAATGGGCTTCTATGTTCTTGGCATGACAGTGATGGTGTATTTGTTAATGGGTTTCTATGTTCTTGGCATGACAGTGATGATGTATTTGTTAATGGGCTTCTATGTTCTTGGCATGACTGTGATGATGTATTTGTTAATGGGTTTCTATGTTCTTGGCAGGCCTGTGCTGGTGTATTTGTTAATGGGTTTCAATGTTCATGGCATGACAGTGATGATGTATTTGTTAATGGATTTCTATGTTCTTGGCAGGGCAGTGATGATGTATTTGTTAATGGGTTTCTATGTTCTTGGCAGGGCAGTGATGATGTATTTGTTAATGGGTTTCTATGTTCTTGGCAGGGCAGTGATGACATATTTGTTAATGGGCTTCTATGTTCTTGGCAGTGCAGCGATGATGTATTTGTTAATGGGTTTCTATGTACTTGGCATGACAGTGATGGTGTATTTGTTAATGGGTGTCTATGTTCTTGGCATGACAGTGATGATGTATTTGTTAATGGGCTTCTATGTTCTTGGCATGACAGTGATGATGTATTTGTTAATGGGTTTCTATGTTCTTGGCAGGCCTGTGCTGGTGTATTTGTTAATGGGTTTCAATGTTCATGGCATGACAGTGATGATGTATTTGTTAATGGATTTCTATGTTCTTGGCAGGGCAGTGATGATGTATTTGTTAATGGGTTTCAATGTTCATGGCATGACAGTGATGATGTATTTGTTAATGGGTTTCTATGTTCTTGGCAGGGCAGTGATGATGTATTTGTTAATGGGTTTCTATGTTCTTGGCAGGGCAGTGATGATGTATTTGTTAATGGGTTTCTATGTTCTTGGCAGGGCAGTGATGACATATTTGTTAATGGGCTTCTATGTTCTTGACAGGGCAGCGATGATGTATTTGTTAATGGATTTCTATGTTCTTGGCAGGTCAGCAGTGCTGTAATTTGTTAATGGGTTCTATGTTCTCGGTATGGCAGTGGTGGTGTATTTGTTAATGGATTCTGTGTTCTTGTTAGGGCCGTATTGGTGTATTTGTTAATGAGTTTCTATTCTTGGCAGGGCAGTGGTGGTGTATATGTTGATGAGTTTCTATATTCTTAGCAGGGCAGCGGTGGTGTATTTGTTAATGGGTTTCTATGTTCTTGGCAGGTCTGTACTGGTGTATTTGTTAATGGGGTTCTTTGTATTTGGTAGGGCAGTGGTACCATGGTGTATTTGTTATGCCATGGCGACCGTCCGTCGTCCGTCTGTCCGTCATCCATCAACTTTTCCTTTAAACGACTTCTTCTCAAGAACCACTGGGCCAATTTCAATTATATTTGGCGCAGGAAGTATCCTTAGGGCATAGGGACACAAATTTGTTCAAACGAAGCCGATCGGCCAATTTGGCCGGCAGCCATCTTGGATTTTGGCCGATTTTTAGAAACCACTCAAAATCTTCTCAGAAACCGCTTGAGAGATTGAAGCAAACTTCATGAAATATTATCTAGGCCAAGAGCTGAACCAAGTTTGTGCAAGGGAACTTGATTGGTCAAATAGTTCGGCGGCCATCTTGGTTGACCTAGTTTTAGCGAAAAGGACCTACAGAACCGCTGAAGGGGTCAGGCCAAAATTTGGCAGATATGATTAGGGACTAAGTGGCATTAAAGTTTGTTCAAGAGAAGTTGACCCGCCAAAAACATGGCCACCGTGGGCCAATCCAAATATAGCGTGTTTGGCGGCCATATTGGATTTTATTATTTGATGGATTTTAAGGCTGAAATTGGTTTTATATATGTTTTTGCATATTCTGATCTCAAATTTGTAATTTTCGAAACGGTCGGATAAACAGTTTGGCGGTCATCTTGGATCATTTTCCCATCAAAACCTCCCATACTAAAGCAATGGGAAATTTAAAATGTCTTCTCGAGAACTACTGGGCCCATTTCAAATATATTTGGTAGGAATCATCCTTAGGGCATAGAGATTCAAGTTTGTTCAAATGAAGCCTGTCGGCCAATTTGGCCAGCGTCCGTCTTGGATTTTGGCCGATTTTTAGAAATGTCTAAATATCTTCTCTGAAACCATTTGAGGGATCGAGTCAGACCTCATGAAATATGATCTAGAGCAAGAGCTGAACCAACTTTGTTCAAGGGAACGTGATTGGCCAAATAGTTCAGTGGCCATCTTGGATGACCTCGTTTTCGCAAAAAAGACCTCCAGAACCACTGAAGCGATCAGGCTGAAATTTGTGATATATGATTAGGGACTAAGGGCCATTAAAGTTGGTTCAGAAGTGGATCCATAAAAAAACATGTCCGGCGTGGGCCAATCAAAATGTAGCGTGTTTTGGCGGCCAGTAGTTATAAAATAAGTGTTTCAGAACAGAGGGTGGTGGGAGTCGTGGATCGGCGGGACATACCCCCAGGATTTGTGAAGGTCCCACATGCAATCCAGAACTATCTGCGGGGATGGGAACTTTCTGGACATGGGGAAAAAGATCCAACAGCTTTCCTGGATAAAAACCTGGACAAGATCGAGAGGAAGTTGGTGGAAGAGGTCCTCGACCTGAAGGATGTGAAGTTCTGCCTTGGTCTCAAGATCACCCTCCACAAGGAGAAGAATAATTGGACAGAGGTCACCACAGATCACCTGTTCTGGTCTAAGCAGCATGCCATCCTGAAGGCAAGCGATATTAGCAAGGCTGTGAAGGAGTCCAAAGCCAAGGTGCTGCAAGGCCTTGAGAACTACACCCACGAGGGGTTTGGCTGGGCAGTAGACCAGGTTGATGCATTGTACCTCAACATCGCCAGATATCAACCACTATGTGGTGGGTCTTACATCGATCTCCCTGCTTCAATTAAGCGAAAACGTGATGTGGTTAATGTCCAAAACAATGATGACCACTGTCTTTGCTGGTCTCTCTTCGCTGCTGCTTATCCTGCAGACAGTAATCCCCAGCGGACCTCGAAGTATTTAGGGCACTGGGACACCCTTAACTACAGTGGTGTAGACTGTCCAACCCCTCTCCACCAGCTTAAGCGTGTTGAGCGGCAGAATGGCCTGTCCATTAATGTTTCGGGCATGACAAGGGTGTCTACCCACTGCAGCTGAGTGAGGCTGATCCTGTCATTCAGAGGACAGATCTGCTGCTTATCGAGAAGGGTGCCAAGCAACACTATACCTGGATTAAGGACCTGAATCGTCTGCACTTCTGCAAGCGGTGTCTCCACTGCTATTCTCGCGAAGACCTCATCAATCACAAACCGGAGTGCTGCGGTATCAGTGACATACCAATGCGCATAAGAATGCCTACAGAAGATGAATCGATTGGCATGGGACGAGGAGAAGATAAGGGCCGATGGAGATGACTAGAGAGGACTGGCGAGCTCATAAAACCTCGGTCAGTTGCCATGATTGCAACAGACCATTAGATGGGGACAGTGTCAGAGATCACTGCCACATCACTGGTCTCTACTGGGGAGCAGCACACAATGTGTGTAATCTAAAGCTGTGCCTCAACCCTAAGCCCACAACCTGCGTGGGTATGAGTCTCACCTCATCATGCAGGCCATCTCCCAAACAGAGGGACAGATCAGCTGCATCCCCAACAATATGGAGAAGTACATCTCCTTCAGCCTCCATCAGCTGCGGTTCATCGACTCGGCGCAGTTCCTCCCAGCAAATCTTGACAAGCTGGTAGCTAGTTCCACAACGTTCCCACTTACAAAACAGTATGACCCTAGCACTGCCAAGCATGAGCTCCTGCTCTGCAAGGTTGTATACCCCTATGAGCACATGGATGGATGGCACCGTTTCAATGAGACCTCTCTCCCATCTCAAGCTGCTTTCTACAGTAAACACTCTGGCGAGGGAATATCTGACAGCGACTACAACCACGCACAGGCTGACTGGACCCAGTTCGGCTGCCAGACCAATGGAGACTATCATGAGCTCTATCTGAAGTCTGACACTCTGCTCCTTGCAGATGTCTTTGAGAACTTCCGCATCACATGCCTCAAGCAGTATCGTCTGGACCCAGCACACTGTTACACAAGCCCGGGGTTGAGCTGGGATGCACTTCTAAGGAAGACAGGTGTGGAGCTGGAGCTCCTCACTGACTATGACATGCATCTCTTCATAGAGAAAGGACTCAGGGGTTATGTATCAATGGTCAGCAAACGCTATGCTAAGGCAAACAACCCATACATAGCTGTAATCCACAACAGCCAACAAGCCACATCATGTATCTGGATGCTAACAATCTCTATGGATGGGCAATGAGCCAACACCTACCGACTGGGGGGGGGGGGGGTTGATAGGGTGGAGGACATTGATGTCAAAGAGATTACACAACATCCCGATGATGAGGTTGACCGTGAGTTGCATGACATGCACAATGTCAGCAGAAAAACTGGTGCCTAATCTGAGAGACAAAGAGCGCTATGTCTTACACTACCGCAACCTGAAGCTCTACCTCAGCCTAGGTATGAGGTTGAAGAAGGTGCACAGGGTTCTAAGTTTCAATCAGTCACCGTGGATGGAGCCTTACATCCGACTCATCGCAGAGCGCCATTAGAAGGCCAACAGCGACTTTGAGAAGGATCTCTACAAGCTGATGAATAACGCTGTCTTTGGTAAGACCATGGAAAACTTGCGCAAGTGAGTAGATGTCAAGCTAGTGCGGTCATCCGAGGAGGACAAGCTGCGCCGCCTAATAGCCAAGCCGACCTTCTCCTGGGCAAAGATGTTCGATGATGATCTAGCTGCTCTCCACATGTCCAAGATGAGCCTGCTGCTGAACTGCCCTGTCTATGTGGGAATGTCCATCCTGGACCTCTCGAAGTACCTCATGTATGACTCTTACTACAGCGAGCTGAAGCGATTATATGGTGCCCACTGTGAGCTCTTGTACACAGACACCGACAGCCTCCTGCTGGAGGTTCAGACAGAGGATGTCTATGCTGATATGGCTGTGAGGAGTGACCTCTATGACACAAGCGACTGCCCAGTAACACACCCGCTGCACAGTACTGCCAACAAGAAGATCCTGGGCAAAATGAAGGGTGAGTGTGCCGGGGTGCCAATCCAGGAGATTGTTGGTCTGTGTCCGAAGATGTACTCCATCAAGCGGTCGGATGAGCAGGAAGTCAAGAAGGCAAAGGGTGTGCGCAGGGCTGTGGTTAGACAGATTCGCCATGAGCAGTACAAGGAATGCCTCTTCGAGCGAAAGGTCTTCCACCATGGTATGAACATGCTGCGAAGTGAGGGTCACCACCTCTGCGGGGTCTATCAAAACAAGACAAGCCTCAGCCTCTCAGACACAAAGCAATGGATCGCTCCCGATGGTATTCACATCCTGTCTTATGGCCACAAGGATGCCATCACTCCAATGGATGGCGAAGAGCTGCTGGGTAATGTATGAGCATCATGTCACATCAGCCAACAGTCAGGGCTTGGTGTGGACACCATCTGGAGGATGTCTACTCAACGTAAGCACTCCTGGTGGAGGTAGCTGGGTGTCTGTAGGGATAAGATGGAGCTCCTCTCATACAAACGGCTGCCTAGGACTGCTCTACACTCCGTGTTGGTGTGCCAGGTAGTACAGCGTAGGCTGTCCAGCCATCTCCACATACCTGTCAATCTTGTGTACATTGATCGACCAGTTGGTGTCAGTCGCCCGCCTACATACACCCTCCAACTTGCCAGGCTCATACAAATACCGAACCAGGGAATCGGATGGAAGTCTGTCCACCGAGCACAGCTCTTAAACAGAGCATAGTCATTCTGACTGTTGGGCCGCAGAGGATCGCTGAATGCCCTTGACTGGCTTCTGTCCTATCAGCCTAATAACCTCAGCATTGGATCTCTCCACCACAGCACGCAACCCTCTCACCCATACCCTGGAACGACCGGGCGCTGGGACAGCCATCTCCTGAGCATACTGATGTTGGAACAGCCTCTCTGCCAGTGTCCGGTTTCACTGTTCGATGATAGCCTGGGCACGGTGATGTTCCACCTCACCTCGCCTAATCGCCACACCATGTTTCCGCATGAGGGACGCAGTCTCACCTCTAAACTCCTTACCCTCATCCACTTGCAGCAACTCTGGCCACTGGAGGGGATTTTGCGGGTCCTCTACTGGCGACATCAACGATGGTGATGGCATACTTGTAGGTCTTGCATGTTCCTCTGGAACAGACCCGATCATGCGGAAGGAACAGCACATCAGCCTGATGTGTGCATACCGAATGTGCCGTGGACAAGGTCTGTAGATCTGCCACATCGCCTGTCTTGTAAGCCACTGGCTAACCCATCTCCAAGGTGAATCTATGACCCTTGCAACATGCAGCCTCGAGCAGTTGGTGAGGTTCGCGATAATAGCCGCCGTGCTGGTAATAAAGATCTTCAAGACAGGCGGTTGATGAACTCTTGGACTTCATCTCTGACATCGACACCTGTCCTCTCCTGTACAGCTCGGGCAAACGCTAGACAGATGAACAGATAACCGTCATTCATCCGACCATCAATGAACACCTCTTCGAATACCTGTGAACACTGCTGTCTAATCTCTGCAGCGCTAGGGCCATCACTGAAGGGTAGCTTATCGACAAAGCCTTGCCAGTTAAGGGACGTGACCAGGTCATACAGAGAAGCCATCTAATATAGTACGTCTTAAATGTTTGGCAGCTCAGATGACTGCGAGTGCTATCGCAACATACGGGAGCCATGGACCAGCAACGCCAAAGAATGTGCTCCATGGAGAGCATTTTTGGCGATTTTGTGGACCGTCTCGCCAGCCTTCGCCATGAACAGAGCAATCAGAGCCCCAACTGCCGCTAGTGGGCCAAGAGAGCCCTTCACGTAGGTACGAAAAATTCCCTTGTCTCAGTGGATTAGTCAGCGGGATTCTGGCTCTATATCACCACCATCATAGTCCTCATCATAGGCGTCCTCATCATTGTCCTCATCTTCATCATAGTTGTCCTCTTCATAGTCCTCAACTGGATCCTTGAAAGCTTCTGGTTCATACATTTCTTACAGTTCCTGCTGCCTATACAAATGCTTTAAACTCGCTATATATTGACATGGCATCGGCAATCTTGAATGCAGGTGTGTTTGCATTGCCGAATTGGGGTCTCAGCTTCGCTGACCATAAGGCAGCGGAGGTAGAGAGAAAACGTCATAACCAGGCGATGGAGACGCTGTCTAAGGAGAAGTTTGAGTACAGCAAGGCACTCGAGCCTATGCACCAAAGCGAGGCACGCCGATGGCAACAAAAGGCTCAAGCCACCCAAAACATCCACGAGGCCGATGAGAGTCGATAAGTACTACGAGGCTGTAAAGCTCTCCTAGCCGACGCTCGACTATGAAGCACTAGGAGGTCAGAAGACGACCGAGGTCATAGTAGTAGTGGCTGCTGTAGCCGCGGTGGTAGCTGGGACAGCTGCTGGAGTTATGCTCTACGCGGCTCACGGAGCTACAAGCTGAATACCTCCATTTTGTGGGAAGTGAACCTTGCTATATCCAAAGTACAGCACTGCTACTCCGACCGGGTGAGTGCCCCCTCACTCTCCGAACAGCTTCCCAATATGAAAGCTGAGCTGGTTGCCATGTTTAGGCGGGATGTCCCTTCCTCCGAGGTGGCACTGACCTTTGAGCGCCAACTCGAGATCGTCGTGGCCACTGGTGAGCCGGAGTAGGGCATATCACTTCGTTGTCTGCCGATAGAGACAGCAATCAGCCAGATCGCGCACCTCACTGAGAATGTTGGTCCCAGCCACCACAAGTTTGAAGTCGTCTCGCTTCCCCACCTCCTAGACCACCCCTCCTCTCTGAACCAAGACTGTTACAGCTATGCAGTCCAAGGCACCTCGTTGCAATATCAACTGTAGAGGCTGGTTAGCCGTGGCCTGGACCTGCTATGTAGGATTCGTTGTCTACAGCCCACACGTTTTAGTTCCTGGTCATTCTCATCATGCCAGACCTGAAGTCGCGGAGAGGTCATCGTTACATCCGTAAGATGTTCGGTGTACACCCGGAGAACAGCTTGTCCTGCATCAAGGCCGGGTTCACGTGCGTGTTCTCAAGGAGGGAGAAGAGTGGCACCGCGACAGGTATTTCTATGTCTGGTTGTAAGTCGAATTCTGTGAAGCCATCATTACATCCTGCGGCATATTACCCTTTCTCCTTCGCATAGTAGGAAGGTCCACGAGCCAGTGGAGCCAGGACCCGGTACTCATCATTCACATAGGTGTTTTCCAGGGTGTTGTTGCTCAGCATAATCTCGCACCTGCTCACCACCTGCGGGATCTCTACCTTCTTCGCCTCTATGCTGTTGAGCTTGAACTTGAGCGTCATGCTCCTAATCTCATGGATCTGTCCCGAGAGGGCAAAGTCGATGAACTTCTCCGCTGTGGATAAAGGGTACGCATCATGGATACTAGGTCAAATGACTGTCAGGCAGTCCTTCCGAGGATCAGTGTGGTGCGAGGCCGCAGGTTCAACTGCCCCATCTGGATGCTGTACATGCTGCTGCATGTTTAAACGTCTGTATATACAGGTTTTAAACGATGACGTTTGGTAAAGTTCTCCAGCAGATCATCTTTGGAGGGCAGAAACCAGTGCAACCTTCCAAGAAGAAACCAGTACAGCTGCCGATTGACAGGGTCTGACAACTACTTCGTGACGTCAACATTATCCACGAGTGAGCCAAGGTCCCAACTCCGTCTGATGCGGAGATACTGACTGCTATAGAAGAGACCACACCAGCCCGTAGTACGAAGAAATTATTGACTTGGATGCTCTACCGGAAGTTTGACAGTGCCCAGGGCAGGTCACTCAACCTACCCTTCAAATCGACCAAGAGTCCTGTAATTCTAGCTCTCCAGAAGGCTAGGGTTGATCCCAAAGATCTCCTAATGGTAGGGAAGTGGGCTGGCGTATTCAACCGCCACACTGATGATGAACACCAGATGCTGGATGGACTACAGGCTGGGGCCACAAATTATTTCCGAGAGGAGATCGGTGGAGCCGTGACTGAAGGCCATGAGGCTGGGCATGCCACTGGTCACACCGAAGGTAGAGAGGAGGGGTTGGCGCTGGCCACAAGGAGGCCGTTGAGCACATCTTCAACGAAAGAGGGCGCGAGCAGATAGAGACTAATCTGGAGGCATTTCTAAAGTTCCCCAAGAAAAACTACCAGGACTACCTCATCAAAACTTACCTCAAGGCAAATGCTAAGAGGACATGGGCGAAGTGGATCTTCTGCGAGAAGTTTCAGAAGGATAGAGTCATAGCGTCTGACCCTCACTGGATAGAGTTCCAGAAACACCCACTCGAACCCTCTGGGGCAGTGGAGTCTACAGACTGAGGCGCTCCCATTTTTTGACAGAGTTGTAGTCCCTTCGTCTCCTTGCCTCTCTGGTCTTCTGTTCATACCAGCTCACCCGCTGCAGTCACTCGCGTTCTTGTCGACAAAGCATTTCATGTACCGCTATATCTACCATCTCGGGGAAGGTGTGTAGCTGCTCCTCTATCTCCTTTTTCAACATCTCAGCAAATGCCTGATAGGTTTGATATGATATCATGATGATAGGTCAATAAGTAGCAGCACCATAAACTCTAATTGTGCATCCGACAGACCATCCATGCTGGCATATAGACTAATGGTGGAGCTGTCAAACAGGTGATTTATGCCAGTAAACATGTTGGGGCTGATCGCTTTCCACAGTTTGCTAGTGGCTCCTGGCAGATATTCTATCATGTCTAACCCTACTTCAGTCAGTAAGCTGTGGTAGGTACTTTCCGGTGGCGGATGTAACACATTGGCGTGTACATACGTGGTGGAATGCTGAGCTACCTTGAAGAGAACCCATTACATGCGATACTGAACCGCACATCTACCAACTAGAGATGGTCATTCTCCCCCTTTTGAGTAGCAATCGGACAATCGGCATGGCTATGCACGCCGTTTAAACCCCCTATATAGATATACAATGGAGCCTATATTTGCTCACTTGACCGATCTGGCCGATCTCGTGGACGTATACGATGTTGATGCTGCCAAGGTTAAAGAAAGCGATGGCAAGTCATTTGTCCTCCAATATGGAGCAGAATCCAAGACATTCTCCCTCCATCCCATTGGTGGAGATGGTGTAGAGCTGCTCACTGACCTAAAGGATGTCTCGAAGGAACGTCTGGGTCGAGAGAGGGATGGGGACAAAATAGTGTTCCGCTATGACTTCCGGAAGAAGTTCATCCTCCACTCCCTGATCGAACAGTCACTAGACACGGTTGAGGATGTTAACACTCTGGATGCTGACCTCAGCTTTCATGTCTTAGAGCCGACTGTGAAGCAAGCCCCACCGATGTCAAATGATGGTGTGATGTTGACCCTGGCGAAACAGCTGCAGGTAGTTTTCGAAAAGAATGCGGTGTGGTATTGCGATGGACCCGGTGGTAACTGGCGAACATGGGTGCCACTATATAGACCTCCAGCGGTTATTGACCTGGATGCCACCCCACTCTCCACCTTTGTGAAAAAGGATGGTACGGTCTGGAAGCTTTATAACTTGGGGACATCTTTCCTGACCTATATAAGACAGGGCACAACCCTAGTTAAAGTGGGTGATAAGATCGGGGTCACCGGAAGAAAGCTCCTGCTGCGTCGCTCCTTTGATGGACCAGAGGAAGCCATCAATATGCAGGAGGGTGTCTTACAGGTTGAGGGTGTGTTGCACTCCTCGAAGGTGAAGGGCTCAGTGAAGCTGCTCGAGTGTGTCAGGCTAACAAGTCCGCAAACAACACCCATTGGCACAGGGCTCGATCTGACACAGATATTTCTCGAGGGGTTCACCTTGTTTGGTTTAACCCTCCATGTATAGGATGGTGGTTATACTACTGCTCATACCTGTGGTCGCTGCCTCACAGACAGC